>VZTX01004505.1:182157-427725 GCA_013400915.1 Pardalotus punctatus | reverse complement strand
TCTTTTTTTTTTTTTTTTTGTAAGATTCCGCTTTTCCCCTCTACTCTTACAAAGCTTGGAGAAAATCCAGATATCATGAACAAGAAAATTATTGGTATCCATTTCCCATATCAGCTGTTCTCCAATAGATCTTTTTTTACAAGGCCCCTAACCTGCTGTAGACTACAATAAGTTATGTGATGTTTTTCAGTATGTTCTATGGCTGGAAACAAATGGAAAGCCACCTTCCTGCTGTCCAATTTAGCTGTGATTTGTGAGTCATTTATTTAAGACAGGAGTGGGTTTGCATATACCAACCCCTCCATCTTGTGAGCAACTTGCATATTTTAGTTTACTTAATACGGACGTTCCATGAGAAGGAAGAAGTGTCAGGAACTTTGAAATATTGAGGGTACAGTCATTTATGCCTGAAATTCACCAAAATTTTATTTTTAAAATTGAATCAATCTTGAAATATTTGGCCATTTATTAATAAGTTTAAAATACTGCTAGATCTGCACCTGAACTACGATTTAAGTCTGTTTTTAATTTTCTCTCAGAAAAGGGAAATTCCTCCCCCAAGAAGACTAAACAGATAAATCAATTTTCAAAAAAACCACAAACAACAGTATCTCAAAGGGCTGCATAATGCACAGGATTTACTTTAGTTAATCTGTTGAAATTTTTTTTTCTTTTTCCTTTTTTTTATGCTATTGACTATTTCTTGTGTGGTTTCCAGTTTCTGGTGTGTAATCATTGGCCAGCTACACAGAACATTATACAACTGGATGACTAGTTTAAGATAAATAGTACAATTAAGATGTTCACGTTGAAAATCTTTATAGGAAAATTGCATGATACTGGAGGTGTATCCGCCTGCAAAGCGAATAAAGATGTTAAGTGATTGGAACACCTATTGTTATATAAGTGTTAAAATGTCAGATACCATAAAGTCTTCTTTTAAAGACCTCACTCTTATAACAACAGTGATTTAACAATTTTTACTACTTAGGATTTCAGAAAATAAAAATTTAGAATTATTATTTGTCTTCAATAGATTTTTTGTTCATGGAGTTTCTGTGCAAAATTTTCTGATGCAGCATTTTGAACTTTGTGGGAAATTTGCTGGAGCAAACAGAATTGTTGGGTCATGCAGATTGTTCTAATGAAAGGTTAGGTTTCTACATGTTATTAAATCTTGCTCTTTGAACCCCAATCCTACTGTAGGTATGGCCTAAGTATCACATAATGTATTTGTGGTACAGCAGAGTGTCAAAATCAGATAATTGAAAATTGCATACTCTAATCCTTAGAGTGTTTTTCCTCTCTTGAGAAAATTTGTTGTGATAACATCAATAGCAGTCACTGGTTACAGGATGAGGAGAGATGTCAAAGCTGTTTGGGCTATATGCTAGGTTTAGTCTCTTATCTACAAAACAGCAATGGAAAATATTTATAAATCATTTGAATTACATTCCTAGCCTGTTGGTGGAAAGAGGGAGAAGCCACATTAAAAAGTGAAAGATTTGTGTAAAATCTAGAAAATAGTGGGAAGCTTATGGGCAAAATAATCTCATCTTTTCATAAATTTGTGGAAAGAGATGATGTAGTCAGAGGACCCTTCATTACAGTTCATAAAATTATAAAAGGCTGGTCATTTGTGTTTTTTATGAACCACGTGGTTTTCGCTGCTTTTCCTTTGTAAACTAAAACCATCAGTCCCGTCTTTTGTTCATTGTCTTTTCCTAGGTTTTGTTTCATAACATATAATGGTCTCTTATTTAATTTTTCCGTTTTTAATTTGTCTTGTTTGGAGAAATTATGATTTTGAGAATGAGACAAGAATGGGAAAAAAGAATGTTGTTGAACTTTAATCAGGATGGAAGATGCTATGTGTGAGACCCCTCAGCTTTTTTCAAGAAAGGAAAGGCAGTGATGTGGTTTGTGGACTCATTGACTGAAGTGAATGCCATCATTGCTAATGAACACAAAAGTCAAAGTTCTCTTTCTCAAAATGATGACTGCACAGTAAAGCTCCATAAATATGATGCTGTGAGCAGCAGAAGCAACCAAGCTCACTTTCCTATTGATTTGTATATTGAGTGTGAGTCCCTGGGTCAGATTGTCTCTATGAAATGTAAGGGTTGCACACTATAACCTCTCCCTAGTACAGTTTTTCTGCTTTATCCAAGATTCTGGCATTATGATTCATAGAAACAAAGTCTTGCACTTTTCCATTTATTATGATTGAGATGGGACAGAGGCTCTAAAAGCTGACATGGGGCTTCATGCATATACACATGCATAAACCTCGTTACCTTAGGAAATGAAGTTACTTATGAGCTCTTAAAAATATTACCATTATCCCCAATACCTTCATAAATTAATAACAGGAATATTTTAGTAGAGCTTTACGAAAATTTGTCTTAAACATTACTGTTTTAGATAAGCCTGTTAAAGAGGAGATTGAACCCAAACAGAGGGTTAAATTACAGCAGTGGGCGAAGGAACTTCGGGCTTTAATCCAAACTCCAGCATTTCACAGAAATTACCTCAGAATTATCTCTGCATTTCTCCTTTTAGATCTGGTCTTCCTTCAGTACGGTTAAGTAAGGAGGTTGAAATCCAACTTGAAAATTTATTTCTCAATTTTGTTTCAGAAGAGGAGGAAAATACTTTCCCTCCATAGGTGGCAGATGTGAAGTTTGTCCTTGTTAGATAATCAAAACCAATACATGTGCATGACAGTTGCTGTTAAATCATAACTATTAAACATAAAAAACCTAATCTCACGTTAAAAAACTGCAGTTCCATCAAGCATTTTAAATTGTCATGGATGGAGATTGTCAGAAAACAATGTGTTTTAGAGAGGACAGGAATGCAACTGGTAATAAGTAAAAATGTGATACAAAAATTGCACATTTTAGAGGGCATTGTAATTGTCTCATGTTTGTCAATATTGAATGGTGAGGCTGATGAGAAAAGAATATAAAGCAGCAAAAGGTGTTTTTCAATATTTGGAGGTAATAAGCAGAACAGGGAGCTGTTCATTTGCAAGAGAAGAACTAAATATGCGACAAATACTCTGTATCATTTCCATGGGTAGTTGCCGACATCCAATTATACTTCTAAAGAAAGAGCAGCATGTCAGCTTCACAACTTGGTGTTCAGACTTTGAGAGCCGTGGATGACTATTAGTTTCTGCCCTGGATTCTTAGTGCTACAAAATTTCATGTACTGCAGTTATTTTTACTCAACACAGTAGATTGTCTCCAGTTTAATTCATTATTCAACAACACTGACCATGCACAGAGGCTCTAACAAAAACCCATTGCACCATTTTTTGCCAGTAGCAGTGACTCCGCTCTTGCAGAATACTTTGGGAAAACTTTCTGCCCTGCAGAGAAATTTCGCACACTGATCTTTTTGAGCAGCAGGAAGTCCAGTGAGAAAGAAAAAGAGCAGAGTAGAAACTAGACCAGGATGAGTCACTCATGAGAAATGGAGCTGTAAACCATTGAGCAAATAATTTCCCCTTAACTGTCTTTACTCTTCTCCAATTTGTCCCTTCCTTCCTCTCAATGTAACTTCTTTAGGGAGCACTGGTCCATCAGTTGCAGTTCTTGAGTCCACTCCAATCCCACTTTCAGCGGTGGTTCTGGATGCTGGTGTTAAAGACAGAATGAAGGTGGTACAGAAGTGCAAAATTTATTGTATAAATTTAGATTTAAAACATTAATACAAATGGAGCTTTCTCAGAGTCCAACCATTTCCTGAGCAATTGGAATCAATTTAACTCAAATGAAAGTCTTACCTCACTCTTGAGTCTCTTTCAGTCTCTACCTTTTTGTGGAGAGAAATAACCAAATTTTCAAATTAGGCAGGCTGTATTATAGCAACTTGAAGGTGGCCTAATTTTTCATCATTTCAAATGTTCTATTATTAATGAGAAATCCAGCCTAATTATATTTCCTTATGACTTCAAATTAAAAATTACAGACCTCTGCAGAACATGGAAATATTTTCCAGGTCAGGTAGTAACATTAGCATGCACATTATTTATTTTTTCTGGCAACTGGCCATCTTTTTTTTAAGCTCCAAAGTGATGTTAAGTTAATAATAGAGGATAGAATTCAATGCTGAAAAACCCTTCCTGTCCCATCAGGGCTTATGCACATTTCTGAACCTGCTCATTCACCTATCTTAAAACCCAGAAATCCCTTGGTTACAAAAGGAAATGACTTCTGGATCCTCTGATTGTAGAACACAGGGATTAAACACTTGCATCACTTGTATTTGAAAGTGTTATAATTGCCATTTGACAAATTCTGAGTTCACAGTGGTTTTCTATGTAGGGTCCTGTAACAGGTTTCTGGACTTCCAGAGTTATTCTTTTTAAAGAAAAAAAAAAATATTTCTTTCTAATATTTTGCAACTTTTTTTACAGTATTAACTCAGGTGTCCATGATTTATTTTCTAGAATGACAACATTTGAAGGGCAGTAAGCAAATTAAATTTAAACTAATTTGAATAGCATTAAACAAGTCAAACCCTCAATTCAAACTTAATTCATTTAATTATTTAGGGTTAATTAAAATCTTTACTTTCCTGGTAAATAACTTTTAACATTTTATTAATTCAAATGTTCCAGAAGAGGTTTAATGAAGTGCCTTTGTTTCAGATCTATCTCCTTTGTACAGTGAAGAGGAAAGAATTTCCAAAGTAATATCAAACCAAGAAATCTGAACCCTCCATCAACAAAACCAATGAAATAATTCTTCCTGGAATCTTGCTGGAATTCAGTATGTCACAGCTTTGACCAACTTGAGGTGCATTTGTTTTTTCAGTATACAATACAACCTCATTATTACAATGTCAGGGGCTGCAGATGTTCTACTTGTAGTCATGGGCAGCTCAGAGAGCTGAAAGAAAATTCTAAATAATAAGAGAGAAAGTCAGCAGTTACTGTGCCAGAAGAATGTGTGGTAGATAATACCCTATTTTCTACTTATTTACTGCACAGCTATTCTGTCTTACTTCTGTCCCGAGTCATATTGAGTCTTATATTCTAAAATTTCTTCTAACACAATGAAAAGTGAAGAAATACAATTTCAAAATATTGACCTTTCAGGTTGATTGTTTGGATATTTTTAAGAAAAAGGAATCAGGCATCATCAAAAATTCAAATATTGTTTAATTTCACATATTTCTGGGTGGAACAACATACAGCTTCATTATATAACCCAGTAATATTGAATTATATAACACAGTTAAAAAGTGTGTATTTATTTAGAGTTTTTCAGTAGGGAGAATGTTTCAAATATTTTATACATTCCAATCAACCATCTCTAGAATTACGTGTTCACTGAAAAGAAATATGAGCTAAATTTAAAAAACATTAACAACCTGGAATGGATTTGTTTGGTTTCCATTCCAAGAATTATCCTCATGTGATTTAAGGAAGTTAAATACATTGTTTACATATGTAGCAACTCAAATAGAAATAACCAGATGCTAAGTTCTTTCATGTTCTTTCAAAAACATATTATACACACCTTCCAGTTATTTTCCATTTATTCCCTTTATTTTGTGATTGAAACCTCAAAGTCATTTAAAGAAATCAACTGATCTTTGTAGCATCCCTGCCAGCTCAGTAAGTATTATCTTCATTTAAGAGGTTCTAAGAGACCTGTGCAAGATTGTGTATTGTAGTATGTATTCAAAAGTGGATTCAGGCAGTCAGTATATTTGTAACCCTTTAAAAAAGTTTGGGACACTTATTTTTTGACATGGATTAAGTGAAATTTGGAAGTTTGAATAAATATATGGTGCATGGAGATTTTGGTTTAGTTTGAATCCAGGACAGAACCTGGCTCATGGGATACAAATGTTATATGAAGAATGTGTTTCATCTTTTCTTGAAAAATAATCTCTTCCCTCAAGTCCAAGCAGCCCTGATTCCTCATCTCTGCCCCCACTGGACTCGACAGTGCCTTCTCTCTCTGTTTGCCTTTATGAAAACAAGAACTAAAAGAAATTTTCAAAACCATGTACAATCTTTTCTCCATTTGTCTTATAGTTACTACTTGTTCCCAGGAATATAAGAATTCATTGTCAAGAGCATTTTGAAAGGTGATTTTAAAATTTTTTTTTAAAATTAAATTCAAAGTCAAAGTATAAACCACATAGAAGAAAAGATAGATACAGCTTTATAATGACACTAAAACACTGCCTGAGAGGTAAGATTGGAAGGTTGCAAAACATTATAGTGGGAGTGATAAGTGCAAAATAATTTGGGAAATTCTTTTGTATGAATTGCAACAGAAGATAGAGATGATTTCAAGAAATAGATTTCACACCTTTTTCCTGCTCCAAAGCAATAATTTACAGTGATGATGCAATTATTCTAAAGGCAGAGGGTTGTATTCATCAGCTCATGGATGAGGGCTCAGCCAGCTGAGTCAAAGTCATGTCCTCAAAGATTTGTGTCTTCAGAAAATCTTGTCTTGAAAGAGAAAAGCTTTCCCTCTTCACGTTTTTTTTGCATGCAAGCTTTTGATTTTGGTCTCTAAGCTCAGTAACTTGGACACCAAGCAATAGTCTGGATTGCTTTGAATCACCAATACATGGACATAATTAGTGGAAAACATCACATGAATAATGCCATACCAAACGATTCAGAAACTTCTTCAAGCAACACTATCCACTCATGCCATAAACTTTTCCTGAGACTTCTCATATCAGTTTTCTAGAAAAGCAGGGAATAGATTCACAGAGTAGGAAACGAAAAAAAAAAGTAAGGTAAACACTATGTTTGGAAAAAAATGAGAGATCAATTGGAAGGTCAAGAATGCTTTAGTAACATAATTCAAAATCCCATGTATGATTTAAACATCAGTGCAAAGTTGAAACCTAATTCTAAATATGTTCCAGCCATGTTGATTAAGTGACTTATGTCATGGTGTCCAGTAAGCTGGGAAAATTAAAATACACACAGCAGATGGAAGCATCTATCTACCAGGAAATAAGTACTGTTTAAGATAATTTGCTCTTCAGGGCAGGAAGCCTCTTAGAGGACAGGTGGAGGTTTTTATGTTCCCTGGATTTAAGCCAGTTAACCACACAGGAAGCAGCACAGATCAGTCTCTCCACATGCCTACATCTGTGTTCACAGCAGTTTAAAGAATTTTAAGCCTATCATAAGCCCACTTGTGCAGCAAAAAGGATATAACAGTGCCAGACTCAGGTAAACCACCTGCTTTAAGCTGTGGCAAAGAGGAAAAGGAGGAGAAAGAGAAGGATGTGTTACACTGGGAGGACCAACACTATGGAGTAAGCACTGCAACACACTGATGCATTTGAGCCTGCACGCAGTTTGATTCACCTTCAATCCAGATACTTCCACATTGAATTCAGGACATTTTTGGCAACCATGATCAGTGCCATGCTATTCTGAAATGGGAATGACAGGAGACAGAATTTTAGCTGTTGTTTCAGCTACTGTGAGTCACTGACTTAAAGGCAGTAATTCTAACTAAAGTAATTTGCTATTCAGATTGATAGGTATTACAAGAACAGTGGACAAAGTTGTAATTCAGTCATCATTGTGAACAATAGAAGTACCCATGGGTGGATGTTGAAATACTGTAATTCTTGGGAAAAAAATGTAGCAAATTATTTACCAGCTCTTTCAGTAATCACCATACAAATCAATAACCAACCACATACAGACCAGGGTATCTTACCTGATGGCAACATGGCTATTTAAATGTAGCAAATAAAAAAAATGATCCTGCAGAATCTATATGAGAATAAGCAAAATAAAGAGAGAATTTGGCACAGCTTTTCAGTCAGGATCTGAGTTTGCCTTGGGGGCAGTTAAGAAATATTGCATAACTGTTATTATGGCAGTTGAGATGTTTTTAAATTCAGCAAATCTGCAGCAGAAGTTAGAAGGGAAAATTATATTCATTGTGGCCTACTAGTCAGCATTCAACATGGATGTGCTTAAATTTTCTGATGTGTTCTGATTATAATAGTTCTTTATTTTATGATATAACTATTGTTGATCAGCAAAACTACTTAAATAAATTGGTTTTAATATGCACATTCATGCTTTCCTAAAAGAAAAGCCAGTGTGAGTTCTTCTATTATTATTATATATTCTGACATTTCAGTGAGGGTTACAGAAGTTAGTGTCATCTTGATGGTGAGCAGAGGCACTGAGAGAAAGATTTCTACCTGTAATTCAAAACCAGCCAGCTGGACAGTCTGGGTTGTCAGTGAATATTTCTTTCTCCAGAAGTGATAGACTTTCCAAGGTATAAGTGGTGTTTTTTCAGCACTGTTCCCTTTATAGAGTAAAGGAAGAATTATTTAGGGATACTCTTCTGTACTGAGAAAGTCAAAAGTGTTGCCAGGGTTATAGATCAAGCTGCCTTAGATGTGTTTGGAGGAAGATCTTCCAGCTTTGGTGCAGGGCACCAGAAGGAGCAGCAGACAGTGTGGGAAGGATGAGGGGAGCAGAGTGGGGAGCAGGAACAAGCTGCATCATCTGCTGGACTGCAAGGCATGGGGAAAGGGGGCAAGGAGCTGCAGTCCTTAGCCGCACACTGGAGCCACTCTGCACAACCAATGTTTACACAACATGTGCTTCCAGCCCTGGAAATGAGAGGCTGCTGTAAACAGCGCTGTTCCTTGAAGCCAAGGAGCATCTGGGGACTCTCGTTCACAGCATTGCAAAAGCTTCGTTTCATTCACTGCTGCTGTGAGAAGGTCCTCTTGTATTTCAGGGAATGAATCAGAGCAAGTCTGAACTGAGGTTCCTAGAAACTCTATTTCTCTGGGTGTTTCTTTTGGGAAGGGCTAGAAGAATACTTTAATATCCACTGTAGGTGTTGGTAGTGTCAACAGGGTCACAAGAAAAATATTTATTCTTCCTGTATAGGCCTTTGAACACAGTTGCTGAACTCTTTTGAATGGCCTCTATTAATTTCCATGTTAGGTTAGAGATTGAATTCAGCATGGAAAAAACTGTGGATAGAGGAATATACAAGTTCTCTCCTCCAAAGCTCCTGCTAAATACCATACACAACTCTCTCAGAACAGTCTTAAATTTAGATCTGAACTAATCTCTAAACTTTGCCTTCCAGGAAATAATTGATTTTCTTATCTACATATAATTCTTATGCAATATTATTTCCTTTTTTTTTAACAAAAAATGAGAGGCAGTATTCAAGGCACCTGTCAGAAGAAAAATTACAAGCTGCAGATTTCTTCAGCAGTATTTATACTTATTTATACATTTAAAAATTCCTTAGTTGAAAGAAAATGTTTTTCATTAATTGAAAACTTCTGAATGTAGCATCCTGTTTTGTTATAGTAATAAGCTTTGTTAATTCTCTTAGAGTTTTTTCCCTTCAGATGCCAAGAAATGATTAAGTAGTTACTAGTAATTGAAATAAATTTTCCAACATTGTTTAATCTGAAATTTTATGGTATTTTTATTCAACTCTGCCCATAGCCAGTATTTAGTAGCAAATTTCCATCTGGGTAGGGTGACATGTCATCCAAATGGTACTGGTGTTTACTCTAAGGCTTTCTAAACATCTGTCTTGCAGAGAAATTAAAGTATTCTTTCTGCTCAGAATAAATATTAAGTCTGAATTTTCTGCACTATGAAAACATTATTTTCAGATTAGCAGCAGGCAAGCCATCCATTACTTCTTTAGGAAAGGTTATGACATATATATTTGGGGACAATAAAGCCTAATTGCAAGGATAAAAAGCTTAAACTCTAAGCCTGCCTGTGTTGGATTGGTCTGCAAGGAGAACGTGCATGGGAAGTGTTGTTTCAGATAATGTCCTTGTTCTTGCATCACCTATTAACCCAAAGACAAATATGTAACAGCCAAATCCTTCTTTTTCAGTTCTGATCTTCTGGGACACCCAAGGCATTGTGCTGTGGAAGTGAGAGGTGCCTGCAGCAGTGGATACCAAGGGCTGCTCCCCCGTTTTGGGCAGTGAGTTCATGTTGGTGCTGTGGCTGTCTTGACAGTACTCCAGGCCCAAACTTTATTCTGCAGATGAGGGCTCCTGACTACCACAGGGCCTAAATGAGAGGGTTTTGGGCTGTGTTGGAAGTCAAGTTTCACCATGGCAATGAGCCAGAATGAAGTGCAGATGGGACTGGATTTAACAGGACCTTCTGCGATGAGCACAGCAAGCTTAATTTTGTGTGAATGAGAACAACTGGAAGGTGGGGTGTTCAAAAAAGCTTAAATTTCATTGTATGTAAGCATATGAGAAAGAGAGAAAACAGAGCTTGGTCTCACTGTGGAAAGGGCTGAGGGCCTGCAAATAAAAACACTTTTCACTTTTAAAATGCATTGCCATGAAAATGTATAACAACACATATCTGGATCTCTGTTAGTTGTACTTTGCTGCTTACTTGTGGAGATTATTAGCATGGATAGTGAGCATGTTTCTTATCTAATAGTGTCTGTATTCCATTTGTTGGATAGTTACTTTTGCCTTTTGTAAAGGAGTGTGCTACAGCATTCTTTACAGTTATAACAGGATTCAACCCAACACAATGAGAACCAGACCATATCTCTGAAATAATACTCTTGTTTATGCCCATTGAATCAGAAGCTGAAGTGTGTTTCAGAGAAATTACCAGTGAAATTCCTGGAAACTCTGGACTTCTAGTTTAGTTACTCCCATGGTGTGTGAGCCTGTTACAAGGCATTTCCTCCTCCTTCTTGTTCCCACTGTGAGATATCTAGGCACTGTTTCCTACTGGATGCTTCTGTAGCAGCTAACATAGTAGGGTCCACTAAGCATGACTGCAACACAACTAATAAATAATAATACATCTAGCCCCACACTTTGCCATTACAGGATTCTTTGTTAAGTAGCATTTTATAGTGTTAGTGTTGCTTCCTTTATCATTATTTAGCCAAGCTGTGCATATATGTCTTTTTTTATTCCCTAATAAATTAATCTTCTAACCCCTTCATCCTTTGTATTGCATTTCTCTGATGGAAAAATCTGGAGAGGGCCTAATAGTAAAGTAACCCTATATTTTCCATAATTCTTACCAGCAGTAAGAGTTTTATGTTACTCATAACAAATATGTGACACCAATAGTCAAACAGGTTTTTCTTGGTGCATTTCTAACTCTGCCTCCGTTTCCCTTATACCTCCTTCTTACACATTGCTATCACTTTCCAAGATCTGGAATAAAAGTTTCCAGTAGTAGGAAAGTTTTGCAGGTGTCTCACCTCGCTTTCTACTTCTGTGTAAACTTTGGCCGCCGCTGCCTTTGGACGCACCGACCCTCAAGTGCATAGCATTTGGATCTGTATGTCTGAACATGCAAATAGTTTGAGAGAAATAAGCTTTATATGAACTCCATGTTCATGCAAACATATGAATCGTGGTTGCCAACATTTAGGCCAGGTAGAAAGGAGTATATGTGAAAATACATAAAACACCACAGGTTTGAATAAGCAGAGGCAGACTTTGCTTATTAAAAATTTAAGCTTTCTATCTTTTTCCTTAAGGAAGAGCAGAGAATGCCAGACACAATTTTATATGTTACTTTAGAAGATTAACTGGATGAATTTGAGACTTGACATGCACCTCATTCATCTCACATAGCACTCATCTTTCATCTTTAATGGTATTAACTATTATATAAATATATAAACCATCAATTATATTATAGAAAATCTTAATAGCATAAAGATAATGCAGATAAGGAGTTCAACTGCAAAATCTTGCACAGCAACCAAAGCCCTATCTACTTATTCTCAGTCTTACATATCTTTTTGCACAGAACTTGCCATATGACTGTTAGTCTCTTGAGATTCAAGGCGAAGGAATATAGAACAGCTAAATTATACTTGAGAATTTTTCAGTCAGTAAAATATTTCTTTTTCAGTAGCAACAGTTACATTCCTTTAGATACCAGCAAATTTTGAAGAAGGTACCCATATCCTGAGAATGGTAGGTAGTTCCTCACACGAGTAATCTGATGTTCCTATCTGAGTTAATGCCTGCTGATGGAAAGCTCTGTAAACAGTCTGTGAAGAATAAAGTAAATTATTTTCAAGTTAACTGCTGGAAAGGCGGGGAAAAACATTATTTTGCTGTGAAAAGGATCATGTTAAAGCTGTCAGGGGAGCAAATAGATTGGTATTGCATAAAGCATAGCAAGCAAAGGCAGAAGTATCAAGATCACTAAACAGCACAGAAGAGATAAAAGTACTCCAGATAGTTGGTATAAAGTGTTAATTGCCTGAGTCTTCCTGAAACTAGGAGTACACTCTGCTACACGGCCAAGTTCTTATGTAAAGTAGTTAAAGGCAAGTGTTAGCCTAACTCTTTGACACACATACTACAGCTCTTCAAGACGTTTGTGTAAGTACTCAAGATTTCTGATTTGATTTTACCATTGTGGTAGATCAAGCTTTGAAGGCATGAATACAGTCCTCAAGGGTTGCTTGTTGTTTTCTTATGGCATATAAGTCCTCTTCAGAGTCAGAGCCAAAGTATTTAGTTTTTTACAGTACATAGACATCACAAAATAGTGATACTGTGTATTAAAAAGTAGGTAAATGGCTTTCAGATATAATGCCTGTAAATATAAAAGCCCAAAAATATAAAAGAGGAAACTATAATTTTCCAAAAATTATAGTTATGACTAGTAAGTCAAAATATAATTTTAATATTTTATTATTTCCTTTAACACAGAAAACATGTCTCCACACAGTATGGATTACTGGGCTCCTTCAGAAAGTTATTGCATAAAGACTGTGAGATAAGACTCAATAGATTAACTTTTCTATAGTTAGACAAACATGCTGAAATAGTGCCTCATGAATGGGCTACAAAATTGCAATGTTAGGTATAATCTTCCTTATGTAATCACTGAGTAGGATCATCATGAAGTATTAATGTAGTAGTCAATAAAATAAGTCTAGATAAGGTCAAACACCTTAGGTGTTATCTCTTCAGCTATAATTGCTGCTACAATATGAGTGTACGAACAGCATGATACATCCTGCATTTTAGCAGTGGAAAGACTTTTGCAAGTAACAGGCTGTTTGAAGAAACAGTAAAATAAAGCAAAATTGTGAGAAGAACCTAACTCTGACAGATGTGGTCATAGGGCTGCACCTAGAGTCTCTTCTGGGGCAGATTCTCCCATTCTGCTATTTTCACATAAGTTTCATGTCACAAAGAGACCAGAAATTATTAAACTCTTGGCAATTTAGGATCCTCCATCCTTTATTGGCTCCTTAGTAGGTCATTATCCTGGTTTCCTGAGGCTGCCACTCAGTAATGGTTATTTAAAGAGGAGAACTTGGCTAGGTCAGGTTGGGTAGCACCAGCAACTAAACGGCCTTGCTGTGATGTCATTTGTCATGTTTGTCCAGCACAACATATCACAGCCAGTAGCTTCTCATCCTCTTTTTGCTTAGCCCAGTCTTAGGGGCCAACACAATTTGCAAGACTGTAAGTGCAATGTCAGTGCAAATGAAAGAACAACATTACTTGCAATTCCCTTGCAGTCAGTTGCAAGTGTTAGAGATGCTCGTCACGAAAAGTTAGACTGGTTATGAGATGTGCGACACTGAATAAATTGACTGCAAAACTTGATAGATACTAGTGCTCAAATAATACATTTAGTCTTACATCAAAAGAGAGGGGGTTTTAATATTGAAGGAGGTTAATCTTTTATCAATTAGGATACTTTTAAGGGAAAAAAATTCAGAGGGACTAGAAACAGGTAGTGAATAATGAGTTACTGATTCAAAATATTCTATGTTATTTTTCTATCGACATTCTTCAACAAAAGCAGAATATGCTAAAAGCCTTCCACTGATTTCTCATTCTTATATCACTTTAAATGTATTAGGATTTGATGAACTGTAATCAGTAAGCAAGCCACTGAAATGTAATTTTCAGTGGAAGGTTATTTGCAACTGTACATTCAAAGTTATACACAATATTATGTACCAATCATTTAAGAGGATTCACCTCAGAAAATCCATGTATTGACTTGAAGCTTCATTGACTTCACAAAGAGGCTTGAGAAAGGCTTTATCTTGCAAGAGCAACATTGAGATCCACCCAGGTACAGTGGTCTGTGAACACCAAATTCATCGAACTTCCTAAGAAACCAGGGGTAGCATTTTCTCTTCATATGCAATCTACTAGGTATCAAAGTTAACAGTGTTGTACATAAAGAAATATCGTTATGAGCTGCAGTGTCTTGGCAATTTTGGATAGAAAATCTTAGTCATTCTAACTGGCTATTAGAACAACAAAAAACAAGCAAACCAGGGGTAAAAAAGCTTCATAGTATTAAAAGTTCCTGAAACTAATTAAATAATATTATTTCATTTATAAGATGTAATTTTAGAATGGGCTGCAGTCTGAAGACAAAAAAGACAAAAATGAAGTTTGTTTTTAATCTATATGACCTAATTACTCAGGAAGTTTCCACTAAGCTCATCAATTGGAAAGCCTCATTGCCTATTTTAGAAGAATGAATGTGTCTTGATTGTATTGTGTTTCCTAAATATTTCATTAATGCTGAGTTGGAAACATTTGTGTTTGGCAGAAGTTAAGATCTAAATTCTTATCTTCTGCAGAAGGACAAATGGAGAAGACTAACTTACCTAAACAATCAGGATGATTACTATAGTTAATGATCTCCTTTGGACAAGAGAGAAATCTCCCTGACTCTTTCACAAGGATAGATCAAACTTCTTCAGTGCCATTGGTAAGAAAAACACTGTGACATCTCTGAAGATCCCAATGAAGATGGATGTAACCATGTTTGAATGGCTGATCAGTTTTCTCCCATGCCATTCTATGTGTTCTAATGGGCAATTATTTTTTCCTTAAAGCTCAGTTCTATTTTGTCATTTTTTTAATAGACACAACTGACTTCTAATAGACAGAGCAAAATTTCTCCTAAAATAAAGAAATTTTCTCCTGTAATTTGAGACTCTTCCCTCAAGATTAAAAGTTTTTTAGAACAGCAACTGACATGTTAAAAAGATTGTTTAATTCTATTCTAACACAGCCCTACAGAATTTCAGACACCATTAGAAACACACAGGTTTTGTCTTTCATAAATAATTCAATATTGTCAGACAAGACTTTTAGGCATGGAAGTTTAATCAGCTGTGAAATTGTTTGTATATTTTTAAATTTCTAGTATGGCCTTTAGTGTGAATTTGGCCCAAGTCAAAACACTCTCTTCCAACAGTATTTAAATTTGAATCATGGATTTATATAGACCAGAATCCATTCCTCATAGATAATTTCATGCAGTTTGTTTTAAATTATAAAAAAGTTTATTACTATGTGATAATAAATTACAGACTGTGTTCTGCCAGCTGGTTTCGCTGCCAGACATCTGTCACAAGCCTTTCACTAACCTTGTTCCACAATGAGACCCCATTTGATTGTCTGTGGCTAGTTGCCCTCTTTCTCTATTCCTAGTGACTCTTCTTTTCCTCCAAAATTTGTTTCAATAAGTCTGTTTTTCTGTTCATTATTGAGATACTTTAGGAATTCCAAGAAAATCTTCTTAGAATTAAAAAGTCATAGGAAAAATAAAAGTTCATCAAGACATCTTAAACAAGAAATACAACCTTGGCTCATATGGAACATGTCCAGAAAAGGGCAATGATGTTGGTGAAGGACCTAGAGAGTGAGTCTTATGAGGACAGGCTGAAGGAACTAGGGTTGTTTAACTTGGACAAAAGGAGGCTCGGGGGTCACCTTATTGCTGTCCACAGCTGCCTGAAAGGAGGTTGTAGTCAGGTGGGGATCAATCTGTCCGTTTTCTCCACATCAATCTCCCTTCTCTGGCAACTAGCAAGAGGACAAAAGGATATGGCCTCAACCCACACTAGGGGAGGTTCAGGTTGAACATCAGGAAGAATTTCTTCACTGAAAGGGTTGTCAAGAAATGGAATGAGCTGCCCAGGGAGGTTGTGGAGTCACTGTCCCAGGAGGTGTTTAATAAATGACAAAACATGGCACTTAGGGCTATGGTTTATTTTATATGGTTGTGATTGGTCAAAGGTTGCACTCAATGATCATGGAGGCTTTTTCCAACCGTAATAATTCTATTATTCTATTTTACGATTCTTGTGCAGCTGATTGATGAGGATTTGGAAGATTTACCAAATAAATACTGCTATAACATTATCTTCTTCTTGTCCTTTTTCTGACACCTATGCAATGGTTAGAGGAACCTGACTGTGCCTGCGCTGTTTCTCAAATGCTCTTATAAGAACAACCAAAAAAATACCGGTGAGATATTATTATTCTTTATCATCAAGAGGCACAGGAATTTTTATTACATGCTAGCATGTAGGGTAGCAAATTTTGTAGTCTACTGTATGAAAATCCATCTTGCTGATTAGCACGATTATTGTGTGATTTTTCCTGCAGTAATTAGCCATCGTTAATGAAAGAGGAAAGCAGGAAACATTCATATCCTGTTGTACAATAGACTAATTTGCAAAATCTGTTAACAAGGAGTTACAGTAATCTGACATCACTTAAATATGATGAGATTAAATATTGGTGCTTTCCTTTTGACAACAGATTTTTAAGAAAACTCCAAAAGATGTATCAATATACAAACACCTATAAAAATAGTTATGCAGTGCCCAATTTTTAGAATGTAATAAAAATTACAACTAAATATGTTTTGCTAGTGTCACATAGGATTGATTAGAGAAAATGCAGACAAAGTAACAAACCCACATCTATTCCAGATTCTGTGGCTGTGAACTAGTCTAAATTATGTATGTATAAAGCCAGTAAGTACAAATATATTTCTATATACACTTATAGGAACTGTATTAGAAAAGTAACTGGGATTGATCTTGTGTTTATTGAGATCTGTGGGATGTTTTGTCTGACTATTATTGTAATGGGACTGAACTTTTACTCCTGCTTTAATTTTTTTTCTTTTGGCAGCAGTCAAGATATTAAATTCTAGATATTATTACCATGCCAGTGATTGAAATCAAGAGAACACTTTTTCAAAACCTTGAATCATAGTCTTCACTGTTTAGTCTGTCCAGCATAACTGTTTCTAAGCCATTTATTGTTATATAGTAATTTTATGTTTTAAAATATGTTTGACACAAATAATTTGGCTTTTCAAAATAACCTGAATATAATTTAAATTTGATTTTTGATGCATTTTAATCAGCACGTACACATATTGACAGACCTACTTTTAAAGCAGCATTTTTTCCAGTGGACCAGTGATCTTTATTTGCCTTCTACTTTCTTTTTGCAAGAACAGAGAGTCAGCCAGGTTATACTTTGCATTAAAAAAAAATTAAAAAAATTCATCTTCTACATGCTGTGTAAAAGGCTGCACTCTCCCTTTGAGCTATAACAGTTTGGGTGCTGCCCTATAAAGAATAGAAAGTATTTCCCACAACATGCTGAATTGTGTGTGAAATCCAAACTTAATTTTTAATCTAAATGAAGTAAATTGTGCACCTTGTTTAAAGTTTTGGTTGACAATGTCATTGTTCATTAACTAACATTTTTCATATTGTCCTGATGGACAACATATGACAGATTTCATTTAGAAGATAATGTATATGGCGAGACTTTAAAGATGTTTTCTGCCATTTTAATATCTTTCTCATTACATTTTTTCACATTTGTGTCTAGATTGTTTAAAAATAAACTTTCTCAGCATATAGTTAGGACACAGAAATATTTATTCAAATAAATTTCCCTATGACAATAGACTGGTTATGCACAAATAAAGAACTAGATATGACTCTGAATTAGATAAATTTGTTGCATTTTTTCTGATTAAAATCTTACATTACAGAATACATACAAATCTTTCCACAGTAGGTAGATTTATCTTGACCATAAACCACAGGAAGCTACAGCAGTCATTAATTAATACCAAGAAAAGATAGTTCGCATTAGAAATCTAGCCATCTGTAGTAGTGTCAATCTTCAGCCGAAGCCTGGATTTAGCGAAAAAGTTTCTCCTATTTTACTCACTAGTTTTGAATCTCAGAAACTCACTAGTTTTTTAATCTCAGAACCCTCACATTTTGTTGGATCAATGAGGAAATTTTTCTGAGAAATAAAATCCACTGAATTAACATTTCTCATCTTGGAGATCAATTTCTCTCTTCTACTCTCTTTCTCAGTTCTACTGATGAAACTGAATAATACTTCCAGAAGAGAAAATATCTGTTTGAGCAAAGAACTATTGATTGAACTCAGCCCAGAAATGTACATTACTGTCATACAATTTAATCTTATTAAGGGTACCCCAGAGCTGCAGTCTTCAAACTGGGGTCCCTGCACCCGAGAGGTCCACAGTCCATTCAGGATAGGGAAGAAAATGGTTTTAGTATCATTTATAAATAAAATATTAAAAATATTTCATCTTTACTTGTTTTTTTTTTAATTTCCTATAAGTTTGTTTGTTTTATAAAGAACATATAAAATATCACAGTAGTAAATGTAGATACTTAATAAATAAATGCACACATAATGTATTGACAGTGTGTGCTCAAAACTTTTTTACTGATAGGGGTGTACAATCAAAAAAGTTTGGAGACCGTTGCCCTAGAAGGCCCCTGTGTGATCAGAGAACTGCACAAAATCTACAAGCCAGGCACACAATAAGCCGTAACTTCCTCTACAGTCTCTCTACTCCAACAGCAATAGTAACTGGATTGGGTTGCTGACAAACCACTCTGGCTTATTCTACCCCCTTCCTAAGGGGGCTGTCCCAAAGTCCTCAGAATATCTACCATATCGAAATTTTCAGCACCTTTGTCTTGAATGTATAACAAATGGTTTGGCATTATTTATCTAGTTTATGGATGTTCTGTAGCAGGTCTTCTGTGTTTCCTTACCTATTTTTTTTTCTCCTTCCTTTTCAGCTTGTTCTTCGAGACTGTTTCTGTACCCACACAGCTATTTTTCACTCTTCATCTTCCTCTTGTCCTGCATTTCTCCCTATCTCTTTCTTTATTATAACCTCTTATTTCCACACGCTTACTCTATGTGACTGTTTCACCACAGAGCAACCACATCAACTGAGTAATTACAAGCTGTTCCCTAAGACAGAAACAGAAGTAAACAAGAAAGAGAAAATATAGCAAATGAAACTTTCCTATTATTGTAACTCCTACAATTGCAATCACTTATGTTGTCAGATCTAAGTTTAAAATATAAACTACTTGAGGAAGAAATTATTCTTCACTTTCACAGACTGGTATGCCATCTTATTGCACTATATAAATATTGGTGCACATTTTTAAACACAATAATTTTGTATGTCACAATGTTCATCTGTCCAACAAAAGAGAGCTTAAAGGTTCATGAATTTTATGTGGCAGGTACTATGCACTGTGGCAGTGGGTCATACCAACACTGCAGGACCTCACTGGTGGAAAACCTCCTAAACTAAGCACCCCCTGGAAAACACAATGGTGTCTCCCCAGAACTGTGTAATCCCTTATGGTTGTAACCTACCCCTAAATCCTACCCTTCCCTACTCTCTGTTGGTTAAGGGGGTTTCTCCCCGCCTCCTGTTATCTGGCCCCAGATCGTCCCTATAACTGGGGGCTCTGGGGGCTATCTTGCCCTCTTTCTGCCTTGGACCCCTTCAGAATAAACGTCTGGAACTTCCAGGAGAGAGGGCCTCTGAACTCTTTGTCTCTGGGGCTGCCCGAGCTGTCCGGCTCAGTGGGTGAGTGAGAATTGTGCCTGACACCGGCACGGGTGTGAGAAGAGCCGTTCTGTACAAGCACCAATGCAGTGCTGGCTGAAGTGATCTCTCAGACGCCTGAGAGACACTCTCAGTAAAAGCAGAGGCTTATTCCACCCCCCAGCTCCCCACGGCAATAATGCACTTCCTAAAATGGTATTTCTTTAGAATGCCATGTACTAGGTAACTGAGGTAATTAATCATGTTAGAAAATTTGAATTAATAGCAACATCAATCGTGTGCATTTTGCACGGGAAAATCTCACTGGTATCACTGCCAGGAAGAAAAAGGAAAAAAGCACAGGATCATAGAATCAGGGAGTGGTTTGGGTTGGAAGGGAGCTTAAAGCCCATCTGGTTCTAATTCCCTTATGGTGGCCAGGGAACCTTCCATTAGACCAGGTTACTCAGAGCTCCAGTCTGGTCTTGAACTCCTCCAGGAATGGGGAGTCCACAGTGTCTCTGGGAAACCTGTTCCAATAGCTCACCACCCTTAACGAACTGGTTCCTGATACCCAGTCTAGACCTGTTCTCCTTCAGGTTAAGGCCATTCCCCTTGTCTTGCATGTCCACATGAAAAGTCCCTCTCCAGACTTCTTGTAAGTCCTCTTTATATACTGGAAGGCTGCTACAATTTCTCATCAGAGCCTTCTCTTCTTCAGGCTGAACAAGCCAACTCTGTTTTTGTAAGAGATGCTCCAGCCCTTTTATCAGTTGTGTGGTCCTCCTCTGGATTCGCTCTGACCTGTCCACATATTTCTTGTGTTGGGGACACCATAGCTGGACACAGTACTGCAGGGGAGGTCTCACAGGAGATCAGTAGAGAGGGAGAACCACCTCCTTTGACTGGCTGCTCATGCGTCTATTGATGCAGCCCAGGATGTGGTTGGCTTTCTGGGCTGCAAACAAGTGCTGACAATTCATATTGAGCTTTTTATCCACAAGCACTCCCAAGTCTTTCTCCCCAGGGCTAGTCTTGATCCATTCTCCTGCCAGACTGTACTTGTGCTTGGGAATGTCCCAACCCAGGTGCAGGACCTTGGACTTGGCCTTGTTGAATTTCATGAGGTTTTCACAGGTCCACCTCTCAAGCCTGTCAAGGTCTCCTCTGGAGGTATCCCTTCCCCCCAAGGCTGTTAACAACTCCACACAATTTGGTGTCATTGACAAACTTGTTGAGGGTACACTGGATCTCACAGTCCATTTCACGGATAAAGATATTATAAAGCACTGATCCCAATACAAACCCCTGTGGAATGCCACCTGTCAATGCTTTCTACTTGGACATTGAACTGATGACTACAACTCTCTGAGTGTGACTATCTAGACAATATCTTATTCACCAGGTGGTCCATTCATCAAATCTACATCTCTCCAGTTTAGAGACAAAGATGTCACATGGCACAATGTCAAATGCTTTGCACAAGAAGCAGGAAAGGAGCTACTCTCTGTTAGAAGCTGCTTGATCCAGAAGTGTGAAAGAGGTTGGGCAGCTGCAGTTCCAGTAAAAAGGTTGAGCAGGTGGTCCCGATGGGGTCACAGGTAAACATGCATGTGCAATATGAATAACAGATAGTCAGCCACACCATCTAGCACAGGCAGGAAACACAGCACTTAGGCAAACATGGACAGCACCAGTGAGCCCCACCTGTTCCCCTCTCCTATCCATCGGGATAAAAAAACACTTAGTGGAAATATGTAAATATGTATGATATGGATCCCTGCAGTAACTGGCCTAGACATTGCTAGTCTGGAATGGTGCCTGGATCCCATTCTGTGCTGTTGTAGGAGCTAGACACAGGAGCCTCAAGGCCTGCAGCCTCACTCCAGTTGCTGGTGCAGAAATACACACACACAAACACACACTTTGGATTCAGTAACTGATCAGCAACTGATCTTAGATAGTCGCTTTATCCAATAACTTGCCTTGCAATCCTCTCTCTTCCTGATGCCTCATGCACTGACATGCAAACAGCTCCCACAGTTGAACTCTAGAAGCCACGGTCATCCTGGCTTTGTCCTCCGGATCCCTCCAGTTATCAACTGGCAGATTCAGTGGTTTCTCCCATGTTCAGAGTCCAATTCTGACCATGTCTATATGAGTTTCCCAGGCTACTTGCCTTACTTACTGACCAGTTCATCTTAATGTTCACAAAAAATCACACACTGCCAAAGGTAACTGCACTCTAGGCATACACTCCAGGCTCTGAGCGTGAATGAATGAGGCACTAGGAGGAACAAACACAAATCGGAAAAATTGTTGTAAGAATGTCATTATGTTGGTGGTCACCCAGATTAAAAAAATTCCAGTATATTTACTTGCAAATGCTTAAGATCGCCAGACTGAAAGCCAAAGGATGGTGGTTAATTCTAATTGCTCACACAGAATTAACAGGCTGGAAAGCCTGTCAGCTCACAGAGGACAAAAAAGCTATAAAAAGCCAGTGCAAGACAATACAAGGAAATATGAGGGGGACAGGACCCTTTACCTTCTCTGTCATCATAAGGAATCCTGCTCACATCTCCTGAATACAAATACCTTGGATACTAAATGGTCTACTTGGACACCCTATGTGAGTGTGAATGGATGAAACAGGTTTTGTTTTAAAATTAAATCACCTTTCCCTGTAGTACCTCAGCATAAGCATTACTACATTTGTGTTGCTATAGCGTTGCAGTATTTCCAACAGATTGGCTGTGTTGTCATCTGGCTTAGCCTCTCGGTTGCTGTGAATCCTCATTACTAGGCACACTAGGAATAACCTCAAAAACTTAAATGCTAGCTTCAAGTAACGAATTTCATTAGGTGCTTGACACATAAATGTTTTGTGGGGTAACATGTCATGCTATTGCAATGAATCTGCTTGTGGATCTGGCTGTGTTTCTCTCACAATTCATTCATTAGGAGAGGTCTGTTCTGGAAACCTTGCCTGATGTTCAAAAGAGAGCTTGTTGGTGCATTTAATAGGCAATAATCACTTCTGTATTTGCTAAAGTCTTCATGGAACCTCTAAATAATCTAACAACAAATTCCAAATTTATATAAAAATATGTATACTATGAAATTTGAAAATTCCTCACCCATCCAGTATCTTTTTCCATACTCACAGAGGTTGTGTTATTTTACCATTCCATGATAAATAAACAAGCACAGATTATGAGTCTTATGAAAGCCAAACTACT
Organism: Pardalotus punctatus; assembly: GCA_013400915.1. Classification (NCBI taxonomy): domain Eukaryota; kingdom Metazoa; phylum Chordata; class Aves; order Passeriformes; family Pardalotidae; genus Pardalotus; species Pardalotus punctatus. The sequence continues at coordinate 404,757 of VZTX01004505.1, read as the reverse complement.
ATGAAATAAAGAGAAATTTGGTTTGAGGAAGAACAGCAGGATTTGGTCAAGTGATTGGAGCTGAATTTGACGAAGTAGAATTACTTACTGAGCAGCCAAAGTGTGTGGGTGTAGTGAGACTGTGTGTGGGAAGGTCTGATTATGTGTATATGTTGCTATTTGTAACTACCCTTCATGCAGCAGGTGGTACATTCTGCTTCCCTAACAAGAAACAGTTCACTCTACTACAAATAAGGGACATTTTTCTTTTCTCATTTATTTTGGTATGCAGTGTTGGGTTATAATGTACATCTGTAATAACAACAGTTAAAACCTGCTGTATGCAGGTGACTGATAAACTCACAGGGATGAAGAACTGAAAGACCCCAAAGGCTGTACCTCCCATAGTACCAAAAATATATGAAGATAGAAATGGCAGAGCATGCTAAAGGTAGGAATTTAAATACACAAAATGCTTTGTAATGCAAGGTAAAAGTTTATATTGCCTTCCTCCTCTCTTGCAGGAATGTTTCCTCATAATTAGAATAATACTTATCACTTGGACTGCTTTGCTGGCTCCACACATGACTTTCTAGTGAATGGCACACTTTCTGCAGAGAAAGTGTAAAATGCATGAAGGTGGAGTGCTTAGGGTGCTCTTGTTGGAAGTGAAAAGGCAAGGTTGCACACATCTGGGTTGATAAAAGCTTAGGTTTTATCCTAAACTTAGGTTCTGAGGTCACCTACTTTCACACTTACTGATTTACTGCCCTGACACTCAGAAAGAGATACTCAGCTCTGGGGAAGATGAGCGAGAGCTACAAAAGTTTTTTTGGCTTTTTTTTTTTTTTTTTATTTTACACTTTTCCTACTGCACATATTTGTAATCTCCCTGCTTAAGATGTTTGGTGCTGTACATCCCACTCTGTACAGTTTATACAGCTATGAAAACACAGTTCAGTCTCATCTTTTACAAAACAAGTTTGCCTATCCCTCCTCCTAATAAGTGTTCATTCCCTCAGTCTTCACTTTCAAGAAGGTGGTCTTATGGGAGAAATAGGCAATGCTTTCCTACCTGCACATTTTCACAACTACAGATCAGTGAGCAGAACCAGTTCCTCCTATACATGCAGGCATAGTTTTCTAATAGAAAAACATGTTTTTTCCATGTTTATATTTTAAAGAGATTGAAGAAATGTTTATGTGTGCTTGCTTCCTTTGAGCCAAAGCCAAACAATACAAGTCAGAGCAGCTCCCTTCAGTTTCAGGTGAATTGATTTTTATTGTGCATTTCATTTCCCCTGTAAAAGGAATCTCAGAGTTCTTTACAGTATATACTCTTATATACTCGTATTCAGCACATACACATATATACTCCTTCTTTTACAGTATGACTTGTCAAGTTCTCACTCCACTTAAACCAAAGACAAGAATCTAAGTCCAGAATTGCAACCAAAGTTACAGAAAATAAAGCTCTTTCCAGTCTGTCATTCTGGAAAGGAACAACCTCTTTTAGCAACAAACGTGGCTAGAGTATTGTACTTCATTTGTGAGACAGAATTAAAGGCATTTTCTTGCCATCTGGAGGAAACATTCTGTTACCATGGGTTTGTTTTGAAAATTCAAGTTTGCATCCTGGATGCATAAGCAGAACAAATTTGGTTTTCAGACACAATGGCTTTATTTAAGTATTTGACAGAGCCAAGTGTAACATGATGCTCTATTCACTGCTTAAATTTCTTGGTAGTAGATTTGTATACCAATATTGGGACCAATCCAGGTTGTTTTCTTTTTCAAAGTCCTCATTTTCTCATCACAAAACTGCTGAAGGAAGGATGTGGTCATTTTCTGTTCAGAATCTTTTACACTGATTCTCTTCTTAATTACAGGTCTCTTTTCCAGATTTTGCCAGCTGTTGCTTTAACAGAATATAAACAAACTTGGGAGCACAATCAGTATGATGAAATAACCATGCACAGGTTCTGGAAGAAAAGAAAAATCTCCTTGTTAGGATATAGTGAGACTATGGTTTAGAGAAAGAGTAAGATAGGTGGATTTTTCTTATATATCAAAGCTCTCCTAAAACCCTTAAAATAAAATCAATAAGTGTACAAAGGATAACAGAATGAAGCCCTGGGTTTAAAATGGAATAAAATAACAGTGACAAGTGAATATCTAGAAAGTGATGATCTAATTTTAGTAAGATCCAATTTAAAGCTGAAAAGTGAAAGGATTAGCATCAGGTTCTCAGTATAGGGTAAGCAAACTGCTGCATGCAAGGCACTCAGTCTTCTTAACACCTGAAGCCTCATCATGTGTGAGCATGGAGCAATCTTCAGCTTCTGTTCTCTGTCTTGTCTTGAGTATGATAATTTTACTTCAAGTCCCAGTACAAGGTGCAGTACAATGTAACCCCACAGGTCTTACTGATACTTGTATGGTTATTCTCTGTTTTCTTGTGTGAGTTTCACAAAGGGTTTTTAGGGACTGAAAAGGAAGAAAAATTTAATCATGTTGAAGGGGATTTATCATTTTTGCTTTATAGTTGTAGCCTTAGCCTATTGTTCTTTCCTGAGGTTTGCTCTCAGGATAACAGGGGAAACTCAATTAAACTGGAATCATTTGTTGGAGATACATTTTCAGAGTTTGCTACATTTTGTCTGACCATATGACTTCACATTTCAGCCCATAGTCAGACACCTTAATATCTTTCATATTCAATAAAAAAAAAATATTTTTAAAAAACATTTATTATTTGTAACTTTCCGCCCTCCCACTCCACTCCCCCCCCTTCACTATTTGGACAGACCCTCTGTGTTAGAGTGCATTTTGGAGGAGTTTGTGCTTATAGCTTCAATACACACAAGAGAAATGAGATTCATGTTCCCTGTGACATCAGTAGAGAGAGTTTGGATCTACTCTTTATCTTATATGTTTTATTTTGCAAGATAAAGCTCTTCTGGCTCACTTTTTTTGAAAACAATGAGAACAGAAAAACTATCAGAAATACACACCCATAGAGAAGATCCATTAATGAAGCACGTTAGGCTAATCTAATGCTCTGAAACATGTTGTCTGATCTTTTAGGGCACATCTATCTTAATTATATATCTACTTTTCATACTATGTCCCAAGTGCTAGTCTTGTGGGTCACTGACCTTTTAGGCAAAAAAGAGGTAATTATGTTGGCAGAATGCGCCCTCTGACTATGGGGCTTTGCATGGGACTAAGGTTAGAAAGAAGGTCTTGGTAGTGGAAAAGAGTTTTTCTTACCTGGCCTCCAGAAAACCTTTACTTGAATAATTAATAATCTGGACAAACAGCTAGAGGGCTACTGAAATAAAGCTGGTGGGAAAAGCCTGTGAAGATCCTAAATGTAAAAGAAAGAAAGATTTAAAGGAAGTTGCTGTCACTCAAAGGAGGTTATGGTAAAAAGAAAGTTGCCTGAGGAAGAGAGTGTAAGAAAGGCTGACCTATGACCAGCCTCATCCTTGAATATCTTATGCTTTAATACCCTTTTAATTTTATTTTTAATTGTTTTCTTTCTTCTCTGGAACATATCCGCATTTATCAATTTTCTTTTTATAAAGGGCATGCACCAGAGCTGAGCACACATCCCGTCTCAGCAGCAGCATTCATTCTCACTGGTAGTGCTATTACATACTTTCCACTATTACTTGGCATTCAGCTCCCTATATGCAATCCCTAAACAAACAGAGTGCTACTCTGGAAGCTCACATCCAGCAGATTTTCCTTTATGATCTCTCTCAGACTCACTTTTTTCTAGGTTTCATATTGGGTGCCCAACCTACACTCTTTACTCCCAGACGTATTTGTTATCTTACACGGAGGAAGGCAGAAACTTATGGACTGGGCCCAGTTTACAAGGTGATCCAGCTTTCTACATTAGTGAACTGTATTCTTCATTGTAATAAACACTCCATCAATCTTTGTCAACAGTAAATTTTAACAGTAATGATTTTATGTCTTCCATATAAAATGAAAAACTTTAAACAGTATACAATGAAAAATAGATCACCATGGTCTTCAGTAAAATCAGAAGGGTTAATGGTTTTTCATTCAGAATGACATTCTGAAAAATGGAGTTTTAAATCCATTTTAAATATTCCATGTTTTTTTTTGTATGGGATTTCTGATTTAAAATCCAGTAAAGACAAAATGCAAGACAAGAACTTTCACCTTTATCAATTAAATCTGTGATTTTTTTTCATCATATTAATTTGATAAAATATTTGATCATAAGCATCTGATGATGTTATTTTTCAAATGACCCTCCTTTAAGACCAGTGTCTTAATGATTACTCGGTGCTAAATGATGAGAATTTGATTAACTCAGAACTAAATGCCAGTCATTAAGGCTGCATATCCAAGTCCCTCTGTAGGGATTTAGATGCCTTTCGTGAGCATTTTGATTGTGCTAAAAGCTAACTCAGGAGGTACCTAAATTCCTTAGAAGTCTAAGCTTTTACCAGTAAAGATAGCCCAGCTGCTGAACATCTACTGCTGACCTCATGCAAAGCCATAAATGGCACAGCAGAAGTGAATTATTCCTTGTATATGTCAGGAATATTCACAAATGTTGTGCTTCAATGTTTATCTCGTCTGTTACATTTGTTTTAGTAGGTTTTTCAAAAATGTGGATAATGTTTTTGACCTCCCATAAAGGCAGATATCTCTTTGACACGACAGCCCAGTGCTTACAGCAACCAAACCCTGAACCAGGGCACTGGTGCAGAGTCCCTTGGGAAACAGTCCTTAATAACAAAGGGGTCCAGGAAGGCTGGACATACTTTAAGAAGGAAATCTTCTATCTGTCAAAAGAAAACCCAGCAGGGGAAAATGTCTGGCTGAACAGGGACTTTTTGCAGGAACTCAAGGGGGGACAAAAAGAGTTTATGAACTTTGGAAGAAAGAGCAGGAGACTCAGGAAGAGTACAAGGGTGTCCTTAACTTATGGAGAGAGAAAATTAGAAAGGCAAAAGTTCAACTAGAACTCAGTCTGGCCACAGCTGTAAAATATAATAAGAAGTGTTTTTATAAATACATTAACAACAAAAGGAGGGCTGAGGAAAATCTCCATCCCTTATTGGATATGGAGTGGAACATGATGAATGAGGAAATGCTGAGGTGTTTTTTGTCTTCTTTGTCTCAGTCTTTTGAGGCTTGTTTTGAACCTTTATTTCTGTTTGTTTTCTCTCACCCTTTTGAATCGGATCCTCGCCACTGTGTTGAATGTACAGACATGTTCCACTCAACCCGTCATTTGATGTTCAGCTTTTCATTTTTCTTAACTACAAAGGTAAAATAAAGGTATGCAAGGATTTGAAAAAAACAGTTCTCTTTAAATGAAAAAGAAAACACATCTGCAGATACAGGCTTTTCTATGCCAGCTTAAATATTCAGCTTAGAACAGATGAGGACTCAGTTTCAGCATTGGACAGTCTTTCACTGTAACACACTCTGGAGGCTTTGGGGTGTGCAAGTATGTCATGTCTCTTAATAGGAGACTCATAAATTACTTACAAATGAGGGTACTTAAGCAAGACAAATATAAGTAACTTCCTTAACAATCCATAGCATCACAAAGGCCTATATATTACTTTAGACATTTAGATTACTTTGCTGTACAGGCAGATACCAGTTGTACATACAGAGACATAATCTGGTAAAGGTTGGGTTTTTTTTCTACTTTTTAAGATAGGAAATGTATATATTTATGGAATTTTTGCCTATATGTTTCAATTAATTTGACATTTCATGGTCTTGGCTTCACCATGATTTTCCTTCCTTTCTGGATCTATCCCTCTGTTTAGCTGCCAGAGGAATATAGCTGGCATCTAAGAAGTTTCCTTTATGTATCTTACGTATTCTGATTTATCACTTGCTGTTTCACCTGATGGTATAAATCTACCCTTTTGATGTGCATTGTAACACTTCTCTCAATTAGGCCCTATCCACTGGAAGTTTAGCTGCAGGCTGCAGTGCTTGATGGCATCTCTTGGGTAATACAGAGCTGCAGTGAGTTTCAACTGTTTCCTTTCATGCCTGTCTTTCTGGTCACTATATTACTTTTTCTGATTTAAAAAGAAAATTGTCATTACAAGGAGCAGCAAGCAAAGCATCCTGTCTCTCTTAAGCATTCTGATTCTTTTGTTTGAGACAGACCTTGGCTCCAATTCTCAGAATAGTTGGAATGACAAGGTCATATAATGTGAATTTCCCATTTAAACAATATTAGGCAGTAATTTTTCAATTCAAACTATCCCATAGTGCTCTGCTCTCACTACATTACAGAGATGAGAACAGCACCTGAAAAAAAGGGGCAAAAAAATCAATCCTAAAAACATTTTACATACGTTCACATTCTGAAAGGGAAAAAATATTGAAGTTGATTCTGGGCACCTTCTGCTTTTTCAGTCCTTTACAGTCCACTGCTGAATCTTTGACAAATTTTTTTGCTTGTAATGCGAGGACAGCAGTTCCTCTAGTCTTAAACAGAGTAACTATTAACAATTAAACACACAATCACTTACATGCCCCAACCAATAGACCAACATGGAAACAAGATAAATCAAAGCAGATTTGTTGAATTTTAAATTTAACACAATAAATCTTTTTTTGCATAAATTGTTGTTTCCGCTCCCTAAAATAGCTGGTTTCTGAAGTAATATATGAGCAACCATCCTAAAATTTGTTTAAGAACTTAAAGAGCAAGGTAGATGAAATATGCACATCTTCCCTCTTCTTTCTCTTTGGCAAAATGGAATATGGGGATGCTATTTTGTAAACTGACACTATTATCCATCCAGAATAAGCAGGTCAGGAAGGCTCTATCAGGGATCAGGCTTCTGGTAAGGTCAATGGAAATAAATGGGAACATTCATTCTATTACCAAATAAGCATCTAAAATAAATAGCATTCTTCTTTTATATAGGAAGCCTGTCCGTATAGAGGATGCCCTTACCTCCCTTGTCCATACATCTGCTTCAAAACAGTAACTCTGGAAAGCATCTATGTAGCTTCTTTTTACTTTACACCAAAATATATTAAATTAATCCAGCTCCAAAGAATAAATCCAAGGATGATCCAAAGAAACAAATATAAAAGTTGTTACCAATCACTTCAATAAAAACACATCCTAAGGCATAAGCATCACCAACTAAAGGAAGGATTCACAGTGGAAAATTACAACTATTTTTGTGTTTGCCTTGCCTTCTCTTAACATCTCTATGAGTATCATGTCTGGTCCCAACCAGAAGCTCTATAAATAGTTCCTAAACTGAAAGTCTGAAGATCTAGGTTATGGGATGTAGGAAGCCTCTACTTCTCCCTGTCTAGTCTTCCAAGCAGGTATGTTCTAGGGTGACTTGCTAAAACAGGCTCTGTAGACAAGGCAAGACTTAATTGACAGAAGCATTATTACAGCTAATTAAGGATTTATACCTAGCAGCTCCGTGGTGCTTTAAAATACTTCTGTGGCATCTAAATGTGGGACCTAATAAGGTGGAATGATTCACTGCATCCAAGGCATCTACGTTGGAAAGATATTTTATAGCTGGGGAGAGAGATGGTGACTTTTAATTCAGGGCCTCCGATTCATACCTCTGGTGGTGGTCACTGTCCGTTTTGGCTTGAGATTTTTCGATTAGTTTCTCACTAACAGGAGAGGAGAGTGGCAGGAATTCAGAATTTATAATGGATATCAGCCCTTTCAGTCCTTTGAACATTTTCCCTTTCATGTACAATCCCTTGTTTGTTTGCTTTGTGCATTTAATATGTTGTGGGTTTTTTGTACACATTGGTGAAAATATATCTAGCCATTTAAAAAAGCATTATTTATGTGACTTCCATTATCTGAATGATAACTAATTTAGAGGAAAGGCTGAGGAAGTTGAGATTGTTCAGCTTGGAGAAGTCTCCAGAGCAGCCTTAATGTGACCTTGTGATACTTACAGGGAGCTGCAAAGAAAGATGGGCAGAAACTTTTGGTAGGGCCAGTGGTGAAAATACAAGTAGTAATGGTTTTAAACTACAAAAGAGTAGAATCAGATTAGCTATAAGGAAGAAATTCTTTACTGTGAGTAGCAAGACATTGGAAGAAGTTGCCCGGGGAGGAAATAGATACCCCATCTCTGGTAACATTCAAGACTTTGTTGGATGGGGCTCTCAGCAACCTGATCTACTGGAAGATGTCCCTGCTCGTTACAGTGGGTGCTGTACTTGGTGACTTTTATTGGTCCCTTTCAATGCAAACTATTCTATGATAGATACAAACCCAAATATTCTTCTCAGTACTGCCTGCTTACTGCTTGTTCCCTTTGCTCCCTGGGGGCTTGGATGGGGCTCTCAGCAACCTGATCTTAGCTCTCCTTAGAAGCTCACATTCTTCAATTACTTACAAATAATGTAATTCATTAATTTTATTGATGTGAATGCTCAGAATATTGGTCAAGGAATTGATTGTATCCTCAGTATATGCAAAGGATTTGAAGATAATTTCTATTTCCCTCTAACTTAAGTCTTTATACTGTCACTTGTCATTTATCTATGCATGGGAATGTGTTCGTTCTCACAGCTTCTACCATATGTTCAACCACTGTTAAAAGTAAACTTTAAAAAGGCAGGAGTTTTGAAGTGATTGATCTTTCAGAAACACAAAATAAACAGGAACTGAACAGGTGCCCCAGATACATTGCCTATAATTCTGCTAAATCAAACTTTTTGTGTTGTGTAGGAGTCTGGTGATGCCCACCACAGTGATTCACTTCCCTTTATTTAATACTGTATTTGTTTTTCCTGGCTTTCTCCAGTGAGAGGAAAGCAAACATCACCAATGTATATTACATATCCATTCCTTCCAAAGTGAGACAACACTTTTCAGTTTTAGCAGACAACTAAGAACCCATAAAAATGAGTTGCCCTGTTTTTCTCAGACTCAAAGCAAATTGACATAGTTGTTGTATTTCCTGTAGTTTGTTTAACAAACAAACCAAATGAAACAATAATCTGCAGGAAGACAGAAAGCAGTTTAGACAGAAAGCAGTTTAAACAGAAAACAGTTTTTAAAGCTGATGGCAGTTGTTCTTAGACCCCATCACAGCAAACTTTTTTTGACTTATGAGAAAAAAAACTTTAAATGAGATACTACTATGACAGTTTTCTATATAGGTAAAAATAGAACAGGAGTTTTGGAATTATATTCTAGTTCTACACTTTTCTAACTAAAGTGGGTTTGCACAACATGGATGACAGTTTGAAAATGGCCTGTTTATTATAGAGCCTGCCTAAATTGGGTGTCTAGTTTAGCCAGATGTCATAGCAGATAATTATGATGAAGGAAGATGAATAGTATGGCATTCAGATTACATTTGTTAGAACAGCAAAACCATATCTACAATTACCAATAGCTAGTCTCATTTTTTCACTGGACATCATAACAAGGTAAAGTTATTTAAGGAACTAATCATTGCCCCAGTAACTTGTATTAATGTTTTTCTTGGTTTATGTGAAATTACCATAATAAAGGTGCTTATTTGAACCAATTTATACATATACACTTATATATATACTAAGATTAATTTTCAACCAACTACTCTCCTGTGGTCATGTGTCTGTCAGAGCCTTTGTTCACTCTACAGAAGGAGTTTTGAAGTGAAAATACAGTTACTAATAGAGACAAAAAATAGGAGAGAAAATATGATTCATGAGTTTTCTTAAATCATCATAAATTGCTAATAGCCCTCTATCCCCCAGGCCTCAGACCCTATTATGTCATTAGCATATAAACTATCTGGATATCTTTATATAATTCAGAAAAACAGAACCTGTTCAGACTTAAACCTCAGATGCAGTGTCAACATCTTAAATAATTTGACTTAATTGTTGTAAAATTGTGGAAAAAAAATCCGTAGCTTTGGGAGACTTGTCCTGGTTGCAGAGAGGGGCCAGAGCTTAGAGCCATGTGGGCATAGCTAGATTGCTATTCTATACCACTGACATCTTCACTTCAGGCTTTTATAGACATATTTAGTTCACGAGTAAAGACCATTTAAAAGATGTGGAAGACTTTTTCTTTGAGCAACTTCTCATTTGGCTGTAGCTGAAGTATCATCCCTTTAGGAAACAAAACTTTTGCTGAATATTTTTTTCTTGCTGGAAGTAGGGTTCAGCATTTTTATGACATTTTTCCTACGCTAAAATAGTCCACAGCCTAGCTTTAGTGTTTTTCATACCTATTAATTCAATTAAATCTTCCAGTACTGAGGTAACATAACAGAGAAAAGATTTTATATTACTCTAAATAATTATTTGAAAATAAGTGAATGAACTGAGACTGTAGAAATACCAACATTAAAAAAGTCAAACTAGGGTATACAATCCTAAGATTTTTATTGTAATATCTCTCCAAATCAGTTGCAAAGTGTCTACATCTACCTGATACACCTCAAGTTATTTTAACAGATTCAGAATTGCACAAATCCATCTTTAGGATTTTTTATAAAGTCATATAGCCTTGAGCGAAATTCTCCCCTGGAATACAGGAAAAAGTGTCCAAAATAGTAATAAGGATGTGTGAGAATTTCAGTTTACAGACACTTAGGTTGGAATTAAACTCCACCTTTATGTTACAGAATCTTTTCTGTATAGGGTTGTTTTAAAGTGACAAATTGCATAAACATATAATTTTAATTCTTTTAGCTTCACTTCTGTCATGGAAGCTTCAGTTTATAAATTTGAGTCTGAAATACAGACTGAGAAATATCCCTTTCTAATGATAAAATGATTCTTTTCAGAGGAATAACAGTGGTGCATTCATATGCACAACGGACATCTCATCACATAATGATCCGCAGCCTGAAAAACCCTGAAAACAAAGACTGTGTTTACCGGTAATAGTTTCACTAGGATCTCTATCCTGCTGCCAACAGGCACAGGAAAAAGTTTTTTGGCTATATGTGCTGGCTACTCCTACAGTTGATGGAAGAACTGAAACACCTTTCAAGTGCATCCGAGTGAAAGGAGATCTTTGTTCTGTGTTCTAGTGGGACTGAAAACACACATTTTGAACCTCAAAGGTGTATGGTCTAGGAAGACTTAGAAGATGTTTGTTAACAGTGGAGGTTCCAACAGGGGAAGTTAGACTAAATGAGTCACTGTCAAATTTATGATGAGTTCTAGAGACCCAGACACTTCTAGGTTCCAAGAAATCCCAAGGTACAGCAGAATATGAAGGAAAATTATTTTAGCATGTACTTTACAAAAGCAGATTCATTCACTGCATAATTTTGTTTGAATAAAATATTTAAATTGAAGTTTAAACTTTGCTTGCTAGGAACACAAAATGTTTCCATGGTGTAGCTTGAAAGATATAGAAAAAAATACATGTATAAGGAAAGCATTCAGTTATTCTATCAGGCCCTAAGTATAGATATTACTTTCATATTACTGTTTTTAATATCAATATAAATAAAATATTTCTCTGAAATTTATTTCGTCTTTTATGTTCTATTTTAAAAATCTTAATGCCATGACTGATTGACAAAAGAAGTAGGTTCCAATTTGGTTTCATATCAGTTGTAAGAGATATCAGCTCTTGAGGTAGTCACAGGCATGCTCACCTTGCCAAAATGTCAGGTGACAAGAAATGAACTTGGGTGTACCAATGTGTGTGAAGAGGACTCCCAAAACTGCCCCAGAGTTCATTTCACCCCAGAAAGAGCACTGGAGCAAGGACGACAATGAACAGACAGGTTAAACAATAACCATGGAACTGTCAAGGATCTTTTGAAGAATAAGGAGAGCCAGCTCTAAAAGAAGCTCAAGAAATGCAATAATTTTATTGGTGAGAGGAGGTACTTTGGAGAGGAAAGATTAGCAATAATTCTGGCACGACCCTGTGACACTGGAGGTTCGCATGGATTTAGCAGCATGGCCCTTCACAGACACCCCCAGCAGTAGAAAAAAAAATGCAACCTTATGAAAACTGGAGTCCAGGACTACCTTCGTCTTGTCTGTCTCTCACTAATAGCCTCATCCTATTGATCTTCATAACTTTCACTCCCAGGGTTGGGCAGACAGTCATGTGTAGAAAACAAAATTGAATTTCTTACATCAATACCTCCAGCAACAGTAGCAGTAAGAAAAACGTAAATGAAGACAGCTGTCCACTCTGTCTCTAGTTAACAATGTTTTTTCAACTAATGTAGTATGTAGCACACCCCTAAGATGCAGATCAGAAGTTAACACATAGGAGAGTTCTTCTGCTGATAATTGTTCTGTTTTGCATATCTCTCAAGCCAGAGAGATTGTTATGCTATTTATCTTTTAGTCTTTTATTGATTATTAGTCTTTTAGTGATGTTTACAATGCATTTAGCAATTTTAAATTAGTAGTTTGCAGATATAGTGAGGAGAAAAGAACATTCTTGAAGAATTAGGGATGCTAACATAATCAGCTTGAAGAAACAACATGATAACTTTTGCTTGGTACAAAATAATCTCAGAAGACATATTTGCCTTACCGTACTTTCATAAATCATATTTTAATTCATAAAAAATGTTCTACTCAAAGATTCTATGTGACTATAAGATGATCATTGCTTTTTGTACATCGCAAGTCATCTCTTTCCACTGTTGATTTGTCCCTTTCTACTACTATCAAAGACTTCCAGCATGTGAGCCCAAACTCAGGAGCCCATCTCCATCTAGGAAAGTATTTAAACGCCCACAGACATGTAAGTATAATTTCCCTACTGAACAGGATTTAATTCTCCTGCTTAAATATCTCATACAGTTGGGGCTATAATGGCTCAGTATATCCTTGAAATTTCTCTATGAGTGCATGTAAGCAGTTCAGCTGCTATTTTATTGTATCACTCTTAAAACACATGGAACCATACCCATCCAGTCAGATATTTTAATTGATTCAGGCATTTACAACATTTGAATATAATTAGCGTTCCTGGAATGTTTGTTGGAATCCTTAAAAGGGACTTTTGTTCCCCAACAAAACTTTGAAATGCAGAAAGTTTTGCAAAGAATGTTCCTACAATTTCTTTGCTCAGTTCTCCTGGAGATGTTTATGCTTAGGAAATGGTATCTAATTAAACTGAATAGTCAAGTAACGTACATGGGCAGCTCGTAGATACAGTGGAATATGTGGAAATAAGGATGTGCAGTTTGTGAGGATGACTTATTAGTGGGTACTCAACACAAAAGGCTAGGAAAAGAGACAGGTGAAGTAATAAATTAAACACCCATATGCACAGACCCTTCTGAGTCATAGATAACAGAGACGATATCAAAGACCAGAGATTTCGGATGCCTGATTGGGAAAGACCATGGATAAAACCCCTCAAAGCCTTGAGAAGATTCATAGAGATGTTTTGTACCTGATAAGAAGTGGGAAACTGTTATCTTGACATGCATGAGAAAGAAGAAATTTATTATATGATATTCAAAGGGCTTGTGAGAATGTGGAGTTTGTAATACAACTTAGGAGAAGGGCCTAAGAAGGTAGCGTGTAAACAAGCTGATGGTCTGGCACACTTGACTGGATGTGCCCTGGCCATTATCATCACAATTTGTTTAGTCTTCTTATAAAACCCTTCTCCTTTTTTCTATATATTCTCCTTTTCCTCATTTTTCTACATGAGTGTGCTCTGGGTGTCTGTACCCATGTGAGTGAGACCTGCCAGTGGTCATGGAGCTGGACTAACTGGTCAGGAGGAAGAGTGGTCTAAGTGGCTATGGAAAATAGAGACTGTGTGCAGATCAAAGGGGCTTATAGGAAGGGGGTATGACAGCTTTCCTACAGCAACGGGAAGTTAATTAGGTGAAAACTCTTCCAAAGGAGCCTACAGCTGTATCATGCACTACATGACAGAGAACCAAACAGCTTCTGCTTCCTGTGAATTTGATCTGGAAGCAGGCACAATTCTTCCTTGACCACCAACCTGACAGCTGGTTGTGTCTGAGCTGCATTTAAAAGACCCAACATGCCGAACTTACATTACTAAAAGCAAAAGTGCATTTTTTCCCATGTTCTGTACCCAGCATGGCTACCTTTTGAATCTCTTAAAGAAGGTGAAGAGGTGTTCTGATACAGATTTGTCCAACAAGGGAACAGATTCTTTCTTGTCCTCAAAAACACCCAGAGGAAAATCAAAACCATGGAATCTATTTAGTCCTGTACAAATACAGTGCAATATGTTTCCTGTTATGTATCAAAAATTCATGGCCAAGTGTTATTGATAAAGAACCCATTTCTTTTTATCTTTCCAGTGTACTGAAGGGGGGTAGAAATGGTGACAGAAGGGAAATAATGTTAGTGCTATTTCTTTTGTCAGCTAGTTTTTCCCATTCTGTTTGGATTTTTGCTGGTTTTCTATTTTGTATCCATATAAGTAATATGTAGGTTGCTGACAAAATCACTTTTCCTTGGCCTCTTTCAAAACACTGGCAAATATATGAAACACCAGAGCAAGCTTTGTAGTTTTCAGGGAGGAAAAAACTTTCAATTTCATTGACAAATTAAATTATTTTAGGACTAAAAATGTCACTCTCATCCTGGATCCATCTTGTCATTTCCTTGTCTATTTTTTTTGTCCAGAAGGGTTAAAGAACTGAACAGCTGTTAACTATGGAGTCATGCGCTGCAGAAACCCCAGTGCAAAATTACAAGGCAAAACTTGCCTGTGTTTCCTTGCTTGCTTGCAAGGGCCAGAAAGATACCACATGACAGTCAAAGTTTATCAGCATTATTAAATCCATTAAGGGGCATTAAATCCATTAAAATCAATGAAATCTTAATTTTAAATTTATTTATAAAGTTATGGTCTCTGAGGGAGCCATCTGAAAAAGTGTGGTGGTCACATTCTACATTGCATATCTTATTTATTTTCTTACAGCTTAGGAAAAGTGTTTTTCCTTCTCTTGAGAAAATATGACAACTCATTCATTGCAAACTGTAGCTCATTAGTTTTTCTTAACCTTCCTACTCACACATATATATATGTATATGTGTGTGTGTATTTAATCTCAGAATCATAGAATCATAGATTTTCTTGGAAGGGAACTCAAAGACCATCGCATTCCAACTCCCCTGATGTGGGCAGGGACATCTTCCACTAGACCAGGCTGCTCAGAGCTCCATCCAAACTGACCTTGAACACCTCCAGAGATGGGGCATCCACAGCTTTGCTGGGTAACCTCTTCCAGTGCCTCACCACTTTCAGAGTAAAAAATTTCTTCTCAATATTTAATCTAAACCTACTGCATTTCAGTTTGAAGCCATTCCCCCTTGCTCTGTCACTGCATGTAGTCTCCCTTCATCTTTCCTGAGGCTCCCTTCAGGTACTGGAAGGCTGCAAGTAGGTCACCACCTCTTTTCCAGGCTGAACAATCCCAATTCTCCCAGCCTTTCCTCATAGGAGAGGTGCTCCATCCCTCTCATCGTCTTGGTAGCCCTCCTCTGGACTCATTCCACAACAGGTCAGTGTCCTTCCTGTGTTGGGTACCCCAGAACTGATGCAGCACTACAGGTGGGGTCTCACCAGAGCAGAGCAGAGGGGCAGAATCCCCTCCCTGGCCCTGCTGCTCACACTGCTTTTCATGCAGTCCTGGATACAATAGGGCTTTCTGAGTTGCAAGAGCGCATTGTTGGGTCATGTGCAGCCTCCCCTCCACCAGCACCCCCAAGTCCTTCTCGCAGTGCTGCTCTCAGTCTCTTCACCCCCAGTCTGTTGATACTGGGGGTTGCCCTGACTCAGGTTCAGCACCTTGAACTTGGTCCTGTTGAGCCTCATGGCATGTCCATGGGCCCACTTATTGAGCTTGTCCTTGTCCCTCTGGATGACATCCCAATCCTTCAGATGTGTCAACTGCACCACTCAGCTTGGTGTCATCTGTGAATTTGCTGAGGGTGCACTCAATCTCCTTGTCTATGCCAATAAAAGATATTTTTAACATCCTAATAAAGATATTAAAAAACACTGCTCCCAATACAGACCCCTGAGGAACACTATTTTTCACTGACTCTCGTTGTGACTCCAAGCCATTCCCATACTGCATTTTTTACAGAGTAGATGAGCACATAGAATGATTCTGATTAACTTACTGTGTTAGGGAAACAAAAGATAAATTTAAACTATTCAAAAGATTAATATTTAGGTTTTAATACAGAAGTACTCAGCTGGCCCAAGTGTGCCAAGTCAGTCTTTTCATGAGTCACACTAAATACCAACACACAGAGGGCATATACAGTAGAAATCTTGACAATGTAAAGATCTGTAAAAGGGAGTGTCATAACATGACACACAGAAATACTTGTCTCAGTTTAGGCATTCATCTGTATAAAATTCAATTACTAATGTTGAGCATTACTGTTATAATAACTCTCAAAAACGTATTTTCATTATCATTATCCTGAAACTCATCATCCCCCAAGTGGCTGATTATCATTGTGTCTGGATTCAGTGAAGAGGAAGAAAAGAATTATGTGCACTTATCCCATTTAAATATTGACATTAAATATATCTACTTATGTATGGGTTGATATGAAATACAGAATTCAGTAAATGGAGATCCTTCACATTTCCATTTGAATTTTCAGTTACCAGAAACAGTGGGAAGCTTGATAGCTTACTCCTCGCTGAGTCAAGTAAATTACAGCAAATGCTGCTTTTTTACCAACTCGGTATATAAACCCATAAATGACAATATGGGATCTAGTGTAGTATCTTGAGCCACTTCCTCAGAGATACTACTTCAAATTTGCATTATTCTTATGCTTTTCAACAGTCATACATTTTTTCATGTCAGATGCTGTCTCGAGGACTCGCGGTGCCTATGGTGGAGGTTTGTATTCTATTACTCCAAAGAGATTTGATTTCTTTGTGTTTATCAATTAGTTTGTTGAGTAGATGTTAACTTTTAGTGTCTATGATATTTTATAACAAGTCAATGAGCACCTTAGCTATGTGCTGTGTAAAGAATCTGCTTTGGCTAGCTTAAAGCCTACCACCCACTAGTTTCATTTGAATCACTACAGGGTAAGTCAGTGAAAAATTGTTTGCTATACACTTATTCATGTAACTCAGTTTTTCAGACCATTTCTCTGCTTCCTCTCAGCTACCTTGTTTGAAAAGTCCTCCTATACATAGTAATTTCTTATAAAATAGACAAAACTTTGATAACTTTGCTCATCCTTGTAGACTTTATCCAAACACACATATATTATAGAAAATTATTACTTTTCTACAATAAAAATTTTGACATTCAAGTGGAGGAATGGAGCCAGAACTTCAAATAGAGTTTGAGATGCAGGTATGTAATGGATTTATACAGCACCATAATGATTTTTCAGTTTTTTTGTTGGTTTTTTTTTGTTCTCTATTCCATTTCTAACATCTAACATCTCATTCAATTTTCTTTATTGCCACAGTGTATTGAAGTGTCATTTTTACAGATTTCTCTCAGATGTCTCTCAGATTTTTTTTCTCAGATTTCTCAGTTTGAAAAGCTTTTTTTGAACACTAATACTTGGCTCAGAAAACATCATTATAGATACGAATTTTATTTTTTCCATGTGCTTCTCTTGTACTTAATTTCATTTATGTACCATTTAATTTCCAAGACCCTTACTATTATGCAGATATTCTTTTTATAATTATTAACACTCATTCTTTGTCTTTATTACTGTTAGTATCATAAGCAAACTTTGTCATACAATTTTTCCAGATCATTTATGAGTATAGTGAATAAAAATCATTGTCAGAGACTCCTATAGGTTTTATTCATGATGTCTCTTTATTGTAGAAACTAGGTAATAGTGTTTCTTTTGTTTATAGTAGTTTTATAACTTGCACTTTCATCTGAGAACCTTAATTCTTCCTGTCATAACTAAAATTCTTTAAGAGTGTTTGGAGAAGAATGCTACCAAAGGTCTTTTGGAAATCCAGAAAAGCGTATCAACTTGATTATTTATTTTATTTCAAGGACTATAATAGATGTTTCTATTATTAAAGTAATTCTGATTCAACTCTCATGTATTGTGTTTATCCATGTCTTTACAAGTCCCTCTCCTAAGGTCATTTTGCTCACTAGAGCAGTTTACTTGGCTGCAGTTTTTCAGATTTTGTACAAAGCTCTCTAAAAAATCACTTCCACTTTAACCACCTTCCAGTCATGGGACAGTTTTAGGAAGACATGGATCAACACTGTGGTCTCCCGCACAGGCTGCTGGGGAGTCTCTGCTAGAATACTTAAAACACCATCTCCCCTTCTTCCTTCTCTGACCCTGGTGATTGCAGGGATGCTTTTCATAATTTTTTTCCTCACTCCTTACTGCATATGCAGCATTTTCACCCATTCTCCCAGAGGCACCACCCACGTTGTTGACAAGCTCAGCTGTGTCCATCCCTGGATCCGTTGGAGCTGACTGGGATTGACTGCGCACAGCATGGGGCAGCTCTGGCTTCTCCTCACAGAGGCCACCCTGCAGCTGCTCTGCCAGCACCTGGGCACTGGCAGCAGGTACAGTGCCTAAATTTCCTGTAAGCCACAAGATCATCAAGAATGTGAAGAAACACAGAATTTAGTAGTGGCCCAAATTAAGACATCCGCTGCAAAGAGTTTTTATTTTCATACCAAAGCTAGTGTTTAGTCCTTCTGCGTGAACTGGAGAGGCAGCTTAGAATCAGATTCACATCAGTTGCCACAATATTTCCTAAATGAAGACAAAAGTAAAAACAATACTGAGAAACACTGAAGAAATAGAGTATATAAAATCTTTTTTCTCTCTTTGGGTCAAGTACATGTATGGCAAAAACTTCTGAAAATTAAATATTTCAATTTTCTCTTTTTAGACACAAAGGAAAGAAGACTAAGATAATGAAAGCCATCTAATTCCTAAGAAAAGACGGATTTCCTTGAGTGCAGGAGCTTTGGAGTCTAGAAGTCTCCACACCCCAGGGACAATGCTTGAATGCATCAACCATCTACAAATGTGAAATTTGCCAGTTCATCAATTGATGATGACTCAGAGCTCCAGATGTGTCTAGAAGAGTAGAGGCAGAGTAATACTATCTTCCTTTGCCAGTGCTTCTTTATAGTAAGCTTCAGTGTCACCTTGCTCAACAGGTTGACAATTATGAATCACATTTTTGGTGCACAGTATATGGAATGCTTAGTCATGCTGTTGGAGATTCTGCTCATCTCAATACGGAGTGTTGAAACAGCTGACCAGTGGTGATTATATGATTTACCAAAGGTCAAAAAAAGTTATGTGACTGCACTGGGAAGTTGAATATTATTCCAGTTAGGCTAGTGTTGCTATGACCTAGGTATCTTTCTCACTCTAGCCACAAGACTACAAAAGTAGTTGCAAAACTACTTTATGCAGATATAAAAATGAGGAACTCCTGAGGCTGCCAGGCCGCAATCTGGGACTAACTGCTGCAATCATCCATGTAAAGACTATGAAGGAAGAGACACGGGGGAATAAGATTACCAATGCTAAAATAATTACTTTCGTGTATAAAGAAGAAAGCCCTGTGTGAACTGTACAGCTTCTGAGATAAACAGGCGCATATGATTGTGTCGGTGTAATTTGGAGAGAGGTGGGAGAAGTGAAGCGGAAGTTTTTTGTTCCCCAAGGAACTGTTCCTGCAGCCCACATCAACAGAGGCATACACACTACACAGTGCCATGTAGTCTGACCCATCAAAAGAATAATTTAATCTTCAGAACCTTCAAATTCTCGTCACTCTGAGCCACTTAGGTTCAATTCTTTTAATTAACATTTAAATGAGATTACAATTCCCTGTTTGTGGTTTCAAAGGTCACTAGGACTTTACAGCATTAGGCAATGTCGCTTTCATATCCAAGGATTTTAGAAAACTTCTCACATCCAGGCATTTTATACTTTCCCAGTACTGTTGATCTGGATTTATTTTTCTGTTTCCTCTTTAACTGTTGATTTTTCCTGGGCTTGATAAGTAATACACCCCAAAAAATGTACATGGTCCAGATTTCCTCAAAAGTTGAATAAATAGAAACTCCATTGTCAAAATTAATTTCCATATAGTATAAAGCAAAGCTCAGAACTGCTCCTGCTAAATACTCTGGTCTTTACTGCTTTTCTAATTTCCCACAGATTGTTTATCTTTTCCGTATTTCCATCTTTTTATTAAGTTATTCATATTCTCTGTGTACCCATTTACCTGTTCCTTCTTCCTCTGAAAGACCTGAGTATACACAGTGCAGTAACATTTCTCACAAGATAAAAGCTTGAGCTCTATGATATAAGCTAGCATATAAACAACAGGCACAGGTGATGAGTGACTTAATTATAGCTGAATCTTAGTTGACTTAAACAAAAGAAATCAAGAAGGGGTTGTATTAAGTTTGTGTGGCCAGGTTTTGGTAGCAGGCTTCTCTGAAGAGCTTCTCCCATGCCCAAGAGCGCCAATAGCAGCTGGCTCCAAGATGGACCTGCCCCAGCCAAGGCTGAACCCACCAGTGATGACTGATAGTGCTTCTGGGACAATGCATTTAAGAAGGAGGGGAAAAAACCCTGCAACTGCAGCTAGAGAGAGGAGTGATAATATGAAAGAAAAACAGCTCTGAGGACAGGTCAAGTGAAGAACGAGGGGGTGCTCCAGGCACAGCAGCAAAGATTCCCCTGAAGCCCCTGGTGCAGACCATCGTGAAGCAGCTGCAGCCCATGGAGGTTCACAATGAAGCAGAGATCCACCTGCAGCTTGTGGAGGACTCCAAGTAGGCAGATGTACCTGAAAGAGGTGTGACCCCTCAAGAAGCCTGCACTGGAGCAGGCACATGGCAAGACCTGTGGCCCCATGGAGAGAGGACCTTCACTCTGCAGGCATTTGGAGCAGGTTTTCAGGCAGGACTTGTGACCCCGTGGGGGACCCAAGCTGGAGCAACTTGTTCCAGAAGGACTGCACCTTGTGAAAGAGACCCACAAAGGAAGAGTTCATGAAGAACTGCAGCCTGTGTGAAGGACTCACTGTGCAGAAGTTTATGGAGGACTGTCTCCAGTGGGAGGCTCAGGTTTGGTTTTTGTCTGGGCAGCGCCTAGTGATAGTACAAAACTGTAGGAAACTCAGGTCTGCAAGTTCATGTCATCTATTTAACCACAGAAAAGCATGTATTGAGCTCCCTTTCCATTTTCCTTTTTATTTCCTTTGTACTGTGATTCCTGATAGTGCTGACATACCCCATTTAATTTCATTGTGTGTGTCTGAGTGTTGCTGTATCCAGCATTTATTCTATTGTCTGCATCTCTGTTCTCCTGGCTGAGGAGTGAAAGGGATACAATTGATTTATCTATCTTATGAAGAGAAAGAGTCTTAAATTAGCTCCTAAATGTTCAATGGACTGAGGAATCAACTTGAAAAGGCCCCCAGCTAGGGTACAAATCTAGTATATTCAGGTAGAGTCCTAATGTGGTTACTTTAGGCACAGGTTAGGAGCTACAAGTTGGCAATTATTCCCTTTGCTAGATTTTTAAGTGGCATTTAAGTTTCTGATCCCGAACTGTTTTTCTGATAGACTAAGCTGACCTTGGAGAAGGTCAAACCTTACCTCTGTGTTTGCTGCAGTTCTGAATCTAAAGAGTGCCTGACTAGTTGTCAATTATACCTAAACAAGACTCACAAACTCATAATTCTTCTAACAGAACTGAACTTCTCATGAACTGTGAGGCTCTATTTATTTTTGAATTCAGGTATTTTCAGAACATTCCTTATGCCTGAAATTCTTCTATCTGCTGGAATCATACGGAAGGGATGATGCTCTCTTACCCAGTATGCCATTGTGATTCCTGGAATAACTGCCTCCCAAACGAAAACATAGGTTTTATGTCTAAAACACCTAGCTAGTGCACTCCATGAGAAAATCTGCAATGCACATGCAGTGTGGACTTCCATGGAAACCAGACCTGGGAGAGATTTGAGAACAAAGTTATTTGACACTGTGACAGTATTTCGATACTCTGTATCTTTCTTGTAAAACTAGTCTTTCAGAGATAATACAGTATTTCATTACAAAAGAACAACGCGAATAGAAAAACTCTTCAGGATCTTTTTAAACTGAATCTATTACTTTAATCACAGTATGATCAAAGGCATGTGAAACTGGCCAGTGTGACAGAGTAACAACTTCCTGGTGTAGAAACAAGGGGGGTGCAGCCACACTTGCAATTTGTCATAGTGAGAATGTTTGACTGAGGCTGAAAATCAAAGAAAGAAATATCTATGAACCACAACACAAAAGCACTGCACAGTAAATCTCTCATCTAGCAATTAGCAAGTGAGCAAGTCATGGATAACAAGAATGCCTCTACATGTCACTTCATGGTAAGATTTTAAATAGAAGAATCCTGGAGAAGTGAAGAAAGATAATCAATATGGTTATTAATGACAGTAATTTCACACAAACATCTGGGAAATTAAGCATGCTCTTTATGAGTTGTTTCTTGCAGTAACCTGTAAAGGAATGAATGAGTTGCAAACCAAACTTCATGCCAATATATTGAGTGGTGTGGTAGCAATGATATTTATTTCAGCCTGGAAACTTTTCAGAAATTAAATACTAATATAAAAATATCTGTAAAATATTTTTCATATACTTTTTTTTTTTTTTTTCCTTGCATGCAGCTTTACCCTTACAGCTAACTGCTTGGGTTCTCCTGAGTCTGAATATCTCAGATTTAAAATATAAAAATAAATTATTAACTTAGGGGGAAAGAGGCACTTAAGTGAAAAAATCTGTAGGTTGTATTTATTATGAGACACACTGAAGTAAGAGAATAAGGTTTTGTCAAGTCTTGGGAAAACTCCCTTGCATTCTGAATGCTTGAGCAGATGCTCACAGTACACTTCCCTTTAGGTTGACAGTGACTTGAATGAACATTGATTAGGCACTGATTAGGGTCTAGCTTTTTACGCTAGTGAACCACAGATCAAATGTGCACCTAAAATTTGCATCTCTTACAGCCAAAATCTCCTTATGAACACAGACTCATTTTCACCAACACCAGCAGTACACTGCCAATATACTTGGAAAAAGGGCAGTTTGACTTGTGTATTGTGGATTTTAGGACTGAATAATATTCATCAAATTGCAATCCTTATAGTAAGTGCCCGGTTTTCCCACTTGGGTCAGTAAGTGTTCCATAAAATATTGGTTTCTTTTATTTTTAGTTTCTTTTGAGTGGAAAATGAGCATGTTCTATGCCATTGCATGCTGTTTTGACCTGAAGAAAGTAATATAATATAGTCATAAGCTTAAATTCCATTGAGAGCTATTGATGTCCAATTGTTTAGCTGATAGTGTTTGCCATTTTTAATAATTTTGCCATTTTTAATAATGCAAACAAGCAATTAGAAAGTGGTTGACAAGCAGTGATTAAGAATATCTGTTATTAATAATAATTTTTGTCTAATTACTTAGCATAGTGAGTGTTTCTTAATTGGAAAGCTTTTTGAAGAAGATACCTAGAAGCTAAATCTTGAATTTGGGCCCAAACATTAAAAAAAAAAATTAATTATCTCCCACATATTGTATGGCAATATATCTGAAAAACAGAACCAAATTTCTCATATGTTAACTGACTGCTGATGTTTACTAATCAGTTTTCTGCCTGTAGCATCACCTTTACATATGAAGTGAATGGCATTGAGAAGACATGAATCAGCTTGGAAGTTGTTTTAATTCAAATCTTTCTGAAACAACGTACTTCCATGAATTTAAGGATGATAAGAGGGAGACACTCCCCAAACCATTCCATTCAGTACTGGTATTTTTCCTGTCAGTCACCTCTAGGTAAGGCCCAGCCAGGGATCTTTTCCTCTGTTGTGTCTGAGAAATACAGTCAGTGACTTCTGTTTTACACATGCATCTCTGATTAAGAATGGAAAAGAGCAAAGCTTCAGGTAGCTTAGGTATGTGATGAGTTTGGCCTCAGGTCTCGGATCAGCTTACAAGCACTGCTTTCTTTCTTCCAAGGACACTGAAACAATATTAACTTTATGTTTTTCTTCAAATAGACTGAGCTTATTCCTGGTTTCCTATGCCCGCACATATGCATGGGTATAGAAAACCTTGTTGACATGGGAGGAATACAGATATTTGCAAAACTGAGCTGGATTGCTAAAGTTTTACAAAACTTCCCTTTGCTCTTAGTCTTTTGGTCTTCAATTGTGATTTGATTTCACGAAAAAAATTTTTGTTGTTGTGTTTACTCTGCCTATTTTCTAATTTGAATTATTAGACTCACCTTTTCTTTGCATTAAATTTTTCATGGTTTTGTTACATACAACAAAGGAGGGAATTCAGCCACCTGTTCACCATTTTTCTAGTGGCTGTGACAGCAGTCTCAGACATTACAGAAGCAGGTCCACTGTCACTTACTCCACCACATTTCCAATACAAATTAGTTTTTCCTACTCTTTCTCAATTAGAAAAATTAACAAATTTTCCTTCACCTTGCTCAGTCAGATATATTGACAATATACATTGTGGATACATTGTTATTATCTGTTATTGCACATAGACATTCCTGTTCCGATGCTAAATTTGGTATTAATGCTATATAATATATAAAACAACAGCACTTATAACTCTTACAGTAATATATACCAATTAAACCACAATGCCTTTATGAAAATTTTTTTCTGTTCTCTTATTTATTGACAGATTTTTTTTTAATTACAACACAATGAAATGATGGTACGTACATAAGATGCAATAGTATAAAAAGCCATTTTAACCCTTCCCTTGGTTAAGACACTTACAGCAGACAAGAACTGCCCCACCCCAATTCCCCCCTTCTCAAATGAAAACAAAAAATAAATAGAAATCAATAAATATAAAACAAATCACTGCACAGCCCTTAACTCTTTGATTGCCATGGCAAGAACCATAATGATGATTCTAGCGTGTGACGTTCGGTGGTTAAAGGTTGCCGCAGCAGTCAAAGGGTTATAGCATTGTAAACATAAGTACTTTGTTGAAAATGTTCAGTCATGTTAATGGTCTACAGCAATGAGATTATTATCATGACCCCTTGACCTTTAATGACACAACAGTATAAGGAGTTAAAGAGATTAGCTTGGTGAGTTGTTACATAGATTAATTAACCCATTTAGTTTAACAATGCACTATGAGGTCTTGATTTACTAACAAAAGACAACTTGTGTATAATAAAACACTGTTCAATGCATTGATCAATAAAATCAATGAAAAAAATCAGTCTAAGCACCACAAAAATTTGCCTGATTATATCTGACAGTCATAATACACTTTAGCACCATTTAGTCAGCCTTGCATTTGCACACAAACAAGCTTTGTGTTTGTCAGTAGAAGCTACCTGAAGGAATAACATATGTCAGTTATAAAAAGGTTACTGTATAGAATGCTGTGTGAGCCAATAAAATAAAATAAAATAACAATAATAAAATGAAATTCAGTTGCAGTAAGCAAATAAATGCTCCAGTTATTTTGACACTAACATATATCCTAATAAGCAGAACATGGGCATGAAATGAATATGGAGCTATGCAGAGAAAAGTGAATAAAATGAGAAATTTGTTTCACACAGAGAAATCTTCACATGTTCTGACTTACTCGTCAGGCTTTGAAAATTAAATGAACAATTGTTGGGTGGCTGAAGATGTAGAGCTTGAAGAGTTAATGTTTAACAATGCGTGAGTTTTATGGCCAAGTTACGTATAACCGCTTTCAAAGATATCCTATCAACTGCACGAACACTCTTGTCTCTGCATGAAAGGTTGACTTCCTCTTTCTCAGACATGGAGGATAAATAAGCAAATCACTGTGTAGGCAGAACCACAACTGTAGTAGCTTCTAGATAACATATTAGAACCAGAAAAATTTCTGTTGGAATTACAGGGATGAAGAAATGTCAACAAGAAGGAAAATGGAATCAGCTGCTAAAATAACACCCAACAAACAGAACTAAGAAATAAATCAAGTTCTGAGATACAAGAATACAGCACCTGGAGAGAAAGCAAGGTGCATATTATTCATAAAGAGAAACAAGGATGTGTATGAAGCTTGGAAAACAATGTACCTTTCTCGTATGTATCCATAACAAACTCTAGTTGACTGACAAAACTAGCTGCACATGCTTTAACTGCTAACAATATTGCCACAGGATTGGCAAGAAGAAGACATTGCATCCCTCAAACAGTTTCTGATCATATAGAAACACCCATAACATAAAGTAAACCTCAGAAGTCAAACACCTGCACCTTTCTCTGCAAACTGTGACTGAACTGGGCAATGAACCTGAGACTACAGTAGCATATGATAGAGAGAGCTCTTTATAAATGTTATTTGTGATACCCGAAAATTATGATCAATCAGAAAACAGTGCATAATAGCAAAGCATTCTGCCATGCAACAGTGTAGCCTATTATGCTACAGCAGTAAGCTAATGGTAATTGATGTATGTGTATGAACTGACTTGTGGTAGAGGAAGGAGTCCAGCCCTAAAATTCTTGTCTGAATATCCATAACACAGATTATAGGCATCAGAATGCAAAGCAGAAAGAGAACAGGTTAAAGATGAGAACTGGAGCCACTGGAAATAACACAGACTACTGAAATGCAGCTTCTAGTCTGCTCACCTTTCAGAGATGTCATAAGCCATGCATGCAATGGTATGCAGTGGCTGGCATCACAAATGGTGGGCCTCTGCTGTTACGCTATCGTACACCTGACAAGTCAAGTAGCTCCAAGATGCAAATAAAGAATCCATGATTATCAGTGCTGGCTGTAGCATGCCTTTTACATAAAGGACTTAAGGATGGCAATTCCAATGGATGGCAAAGGCTTCAGGAGTCTGATGTGAATAAGTCAGAGTTCAGTCTGGGGGTACTGGACAATGAACAAATTCGGTGAAAGATAAATATCAAGTTCCTCAAATATTTGCAGGAGATTTGAGAAGGTACTACCTCTTCATTGTAGACAAAAAAAAGCTGCATTTCCTAGTGACAAACTGTAAAAAGTTGTATATGATTAAATGAGATAGACAACAAAATTGTTTTTTTTTGCTTCTTTGTATAATGAACAGATCATCTCCCACTTGCCTACCAAGAGAATATAAAACTAAATATCACCTTCATTAGTCAGGAAAAATGTCAAGGTGCAGTGAAAACAGGGGGTGAAGGGGAATCAGAAGGTTGACTGTGTTTATCAATTTATGTATAGAAATAGATGATCCATCCAATGGTCATAAAAATATTTATGTCATATCAAGCACTTCAGGACTATCACAGAAATAAAGATACATGGTTGTAATACAGACTAATAGAGGTTAAAGTCATTGTCCTTCAGCATTTCATTCAGTGGAGTTCTTCAAATAATTTTGTATCTAATTTCTGAGAACAAACATATATATATATATTACTATATATATTTGCAGTCAGGTTTAGAGCAACTATATTGAGGAGCTTTTTGACTGACTATACCCTGGTGGGGTGGGTTATGACTCCAAATACAGAATTCAGTTTACTTTCTATAGCCTAACAGGTATATTTGTTGTTGGAAGCCAATAATACTTTCCAAGCTATCAACTTCTTGATATTATATCTTTTATTGTTGATTACAAGAAATTTCAATGGTGTGTTAGTGGTCCTTGTCTCCATCTCTTTCTGACAAATTAGTATTGTACTTGCACTTATAAGCCAAAATGTTTTCATTCATTTTCTATATATTTTTGGAAATCAAAAATGGAAATGTTCTTATGCTGCTTTTCCTGTGTCTGTCTGCAGGCTTTGACCAAAAGACCTAGTTGGTTTTCCTGTGGGTCCTAGAAATTGTGGAAAGAAACTTCATGACTAGTTTAAGTTTCTGCTGAGAAAGATTTCAACAGGATGTTAAAACTGTACTTGGCATCACTGTGGTCAAAGGACTGCTATCAGTACGCATTCCTCTGAAGGTGGCAGTGTGTCTTGGATAGTGAAAAGGCAGGATCATGAACCTTGCTCTATCCTGTAAAATGATTTTCAACCAGACACAGTAAGACAATACTGTGCATGATTTGACAAGTGATAGCTGCATGTTACCTGCATGTTTTGGAAACACAGTAAAGACAGATGCTACATGTGTGTGTGTGTGTGTGTGTGTGTGTGTGTGTGTGTGTGAAGTATACATATATTTGAAAATGCTTTACCTAACGCATTACATAGATTAAGAGTTGGGAATAGATTATTTGCATCATTACACATTCCTTCAATTCTGGATTCCTATTCAAGGTTAAATTTGGTTGAGTATAACAACCTCTGTTATTTCCATAAGCTGTGAGTATTGACAGTGGCTATTTTGAAAGGTCTTTTAAATTGTTTTCATTTGCCTGGTGAAGCACAACCAGAGTTCATAGCACTTCAGCATATGAAGTAAAACACAACCATGTACCTACAAGCTGCAGCAATGCCTTGCAGGTATGAATTGCAGTTGTCATGATCATTTAAAACAGCACTGTAGGTTGCTGATGATGCCTTCTGAATGCATGTCATCACATGTATCATTTCCTAAGTTACATAATTGTACTTACATCCAAGCAGACAAACTGCTTCGAGTTGACTTCAACACAGTGCTCCCATAAGATATGAAGGTGATGGGTAAGGGAGCACTGGCAATTTTGTGGCAATGGCCAATCATAGCATACACAGTATGTTCTTCTGTGTTTATTATATGCCCAAATACGAAGCAGTGCATTTACCTGCAATATATCAGTTGTAAACCAGTACTTTTTTGAGCTCTAGTTAATATAATCTAATTTTAAACACTGGCAAACCATCATGTTATACTATGGAAAAACCTATTTTCTCTTCTTTAATGTTGCAAAATTATAGTAAGTGAACCAAATTTTTTATACCTTATAAACAAGTTAGCACTGATTACCTGCTGACACTAAGCACTCTTTGGCTTCGACAAGGCAGATGAATTTATATACAGCCATGTAAGCTATGAATGTGTATGTAATCTGGGTGTTAAATACCAACACACCCGGATGGAAATATGAATGAGAAACACTCTTTTATGACTCAACACTTGACTGTGCAAGTGGTGAACCCATATGGACATTCACTGATTGGCAGAGTTCACCGTTCTGTTGCCAGTATGTAAGTAACACAATACTTCACTAAAAACCCTTCAAAATCCATTGCCATATTGTTAAGGACCAACCAGGTATTTCAGGAAGTTATTTTATGTCAGCATTCTGTTACTAATCCCAGTTCCCAGAAAGCCAGTTCCCAGAATGATAGATGGGTAAATGGGTTATCCAAGACACACGCATGGCGCAGAATGAATGTGACTATGCCACAGGATGGAGAAAATATTCAGTATATATTTTACTGCAAGAAAAAATAAATTAAAAAAAAAAAGGCCATGAAAGGCTATGAATTAAGATATGCTGCTCCAAGATTAAGGTTGTAGTTATAGAAAGGACATGATTCAATTTCATATGGTAGTAATTACTATTAACTAAACAGAAAACCTTGGTTTATGATGTGGCTATAATTACAATCTGTGGACAATGTTATTCTACAGAAGCAGAAGAAACTAAACTGTGTGACTGGGAAGCTGCAGGCCATCACAAATGACTGGCATGTGTAATGATTATTGTTTATGAAGTTTTACTGTGACAGCAAATAGCACTATGCTGCATGCACACCCAAGTATAGAAAATTGTCTTTAGCATGGTAGTTTACATCAGTCTTTCTTCATTTATATCTTCTCTGCCTCTAAAATTTATTTCATCTATACTGTTGGTAGACCAGAGCAATACTTTAGGCCATCTCCACAAAGTAAACATACTTTATGTATGTCACTCACAGAATGTCCTCTTTCAAAGACATAATGGGCAGCTGCAACTCCAAATGTTAATTAACTGATCATAATTTGTAGATGATATGCTGAAGCTTATGTATACTGGGAAAGAAGACCTGTATATGATGCATGTGTTTCACGCTGTCTTCATCCTTCCTTGAAATACATTTTGATTTTAGGAACAGATGCTTGCTGTGGTTACACACTCATGATCCTTCAAAATACAATCTTCTGATTATTATTGGGCATTCCTACTTACATACATACACATATCAAATGAAGCCACATCATACAAAATCTATGCCGCCTGACATTAGAGGCTACCTTAGCTTAAGCATCAAACGGAGCCAGTTTTCAATAAGTGATGGTATGCTTTTGATGCTTACCAGACATTTTCAGCATTGATGGCACTGATGACAATGTCTTTCTCTATCAGCCTCTGACATCTCAGATGGCAAGTCACAAGAATGTGTTAGACAGAATTGACTCACACATTACACATTTTTCATGAGACTAGTGGCAGACAATTAATTGAATTACATACATATATCTGAGATTAATTTTATGAGCACATGGTTCTTTTACACCTGATTTTGTAACTGACATATGTTTTAAAGGTGTTATCTCATGAGAACCACTCTGTCTGCAGTCTGTGTAGTGTGAGCTAAGGAAGTATGCCTAAAATTACAGTGCTGTTGTATCACAACTGTACCATTGTATTGAATAATAGGTTATCAGTTCCTCAGCTTCCAGACAGTATTATTTGATTTACAGCACAGCTGGACACCTAGGTGGCCAGTGACATTTGTTTCCTCAGCTGATAATAATGATTTCCCTTATGGCTCATAGAGCTGCTGTCATCTATTTATACTTCTGGAAACAGGGGTGTCCAGAGACAATCTTGACAACAACAAAAGGCAAACCGGGAGCTACTGTTCTGTAATGGCTGCTTCACATCTCCACTGCCATGGTGCTCGGCTTCCTTCACCTCTGCAATAGCTGATAAAACTTAGGCCATGCTGTAAGGAGATATGGGAGCCAGGACAGAGCAAGCCCCTGCAGTCACATCCTTGCTCCTCCAACCAGTCATCTCATGCTCTTTCCAAAGTAGGCTGCTAATGGTATGGTAGCTTGCATTTCTACTTCCTTAAAAGTACAGTGCCTGGAACATTCACTGTTCAGTTTACTCTGTGTGTTCTTTTAAGGTTTGTCCTAACAATGGTTCAAATGAAAAAAAGGAAAGAAAAGAGTAGAATAGGAATGTAATGCTTCCATTGCTAATAGGCAGACCAACTCCCTAGTCTATGCACTTTTTTCTAACCAACAAGCTAGAATTAGATTCTATATAATTTGGTACCAAAAGCTACATTTAACTGACATTTAGATTATAAAGTAAGACCCTCAAAAAGTTGAAAATTCAGAAATTAAGCCTTACACTGTTCTTAACCCACAGTGCTAATGGCGCAGAGGAGTCTTGATCAAGCAACTGGGGATGTGAAGTATGCTTCTAGGAAAAGGTGTAACTCTGCCCCTTACGTTTGAATCTATTAGCTTATGTTATTTTCATTCACAAAATTAGCCTTAAAAAATCTTTTTCTTTAATTATCCCCTCCCTTTTTCCCACTTTGAAACAAGAAAAAGAATAAAAGTTCATAGGAATATATAAAATATGTATTACATTTACTCAGGAGACTTGAAAGGGCTCCTTTGGAGCCATTTGAGTCTCTCCATCCCAGCCTATCCAGTAAATATACAGTTACATATTTTTAAAATGTATGTTTTGATAAAAATTAATTTTGTCTACAGTCAATAACCTTTTTATACGTTTAGATATTGAAAGGCCAAAGGAACCACTGCCATAATCTACTCTGGCCTTCTGCATCATACAGACCATAGTACTCTGAAGATACACGACCTTGTAATCAGCTTGACAGACTGTAGCTGATTAACACAACACATATTCCATTTTGTTTTGTCCCACAGTACAGATCATGACAATAGCAATATGGAAATATTTATTTAAAAAGTTACGGCACATGGGCAGGAACCCAGATGGCAGAATGGAAAATATTTTCAATTTGCTTTTTCTTAATTTTGATAGTTATAGGCCCTTCTATAGAAACAACTATTAAAAAAAAAAAAAAGTCTTAGAACTTTTACTAATTTGAATTCCAAATTAGATCAGGCAACATCACTAATTTACTCTGAACTTCTATAGTTTGAAACTAGCCAGTATGCATTTGGAAATTACAGTGAACACAAATGCTCCTACATCTTTTACTTAAAGCAAACCTTTATGACTGCATTACAACCTACTGAAAATATGAGTATGTAACAGGAATGTTGACACAATCTTGCTTTGCATGACATAAACATGACAATACAATATTGTTTTCTTCCTTTCCCTGTATATAGCATATATGCACTTTTAAGTAAAAAGAAAATAGATTCAACAATCAACTTATCAGGTATTCATGTATCTATGATGTACCATATACCAAGCACTAGAATTATCACACTTACCTTCCTGCATAATTACAGTTAAATTTTCCAAACAAAATTTTTTTTGTTACCTTATCAATGAACAACAGTCAACATGCTCAGCACTTCATCACTGTCAGGGAAACGGTTGCAGAAAAAGTTAAAGCTGCCATGAAAGATATTTCAAAATTGAAATTAAATTTTCAAGTGAATAAAAAAACCCATGAGATGCTGTTCTGACTTAAAAATAATATAAAGTAAATTCTCCTATTTTAGAGGAAAAATAAATGCAGAATAAGTAGTGCTTTTAGTATTTTCCTCCAACTATCCAAGGGAAAAAATTGGAACAGCAACATCTATCATTGTGTTCCATCTGTAGCAGAACATAAGTTATAGTAGTTTGTTGACAATAAAAATTTCTCAATGGATAAAAACGTGCATGCCTGCATATGTGTGTTTCTGTGCTTCTTTAAGTACACAAACACACACATCTTAATACATATGACAAACAGCATAGAATTTCAAATTCACCAAATGAGCTGATCTGCAGCAAAAAATCCTGTGCAATTAAACTGTCAATAAATCTATATTTTCAGCAACAACTGACTTCGATTTGCTAAATAATGCTATGGGCTGATACTGGTGCGCTTCTAACCTACAGTATGCAGTACTTCTACAAAACATCTCCAAAATGCCATCTGCATTGCATATTTGTTGTAAAACTATATTTTTTTCTTATCTTCATTTTTTGTTAACCATACATATGTATATCTGTTTATGCTCTATGAAATAATTTTGCAATGCTTTATAGCATGCCACATATGTTCATAAGTCCTCAAATCAATATAAAACCATGTAATTGAAAAAAAGGCATACTATTTTTCATGCTATGCTCAATATAAATATAAATTCAAGGCAGTCAAGCTATCCATTACCAAAACAATAATAATCATAATATATGTATATATACCTACACTCTCTAAAAAGTGATCCAGTTATGTGGATTAAGAAACCAGTAAGAAATTGATTGAACATAGTATAAAAGTCTCATTTTATGTAAAAGCCCATACTGGCCATTTCAAGTATTTTAATACTTTCCTATAACCTTTTCATTAATAACTAGATATTTGCAGAAATAATAATTTCATACTGAAAATTGTATTCAAGTTAAATAAAAATTAACTTCTGCTGTAATTCATTTTTAGAGTGTGCATGTATACATAGCAAAATACCTTTCTACAGACCTATCATAAATATTTTACTCTATGTCATTTCTCTCCTACTAAAACACTTTAATTTTTTTTCTCAAATTTTGGATCATCATGTCTATCAGGCCTTTCAGAAATAAAACTCATCTTAGTTAATTTGCAACACCAGATTCTCTTCAGTTTGTGCCAGTTTGCAAGTTAAAGGTCAAAGACATAGGACAGTACACTTTAAGGAAATGCAGACAGTGAAGCTGTTCACAGAAGACAATGTTTAACTTGGTAATGACAGTCAACAGGTCAATAATCAAGTTCAAGGCAAGCTGTTCATTTTTGCAAAAGCTACTCCCCTCAAATCCTGGCTTTCATAAAAAACCAGGTGTCTGACTTTTGGGGTGCATCATTCTGACCATCTTTAATAAGTTCACAGCCCAGTGACTGTAAAGCCTATCACTGCAAGAAGCAGCTCCTAAAATCAATAAAGAGGTCTGTCAGTTGCTGACTTTTCTCTAGGAAAAAATTATTGATACAAACCTGCTCTGCAGGTCACATGAAAATGACAATACTGCTGTTAGCACAAATTACACAGAATGACAAAATGTTTCGGTGGTCCCTTGGCTCTGTCAGTGATACCATGTTTGACTGAAGGCCAGAAATTTTAACCCTCTGAGAACTATGATGAACATGCAAAGGGGTAACACACCAGAGGATACTCATGCAATATCAGAGTCATCATCTTAGCTTTCCCTTGAAACTGCAACTCTACCTCTGCAGAGGCAAATCCAATTGTCATGCAACATTGTTTCAAGAGAGAAATCCAAGATGCTTAAGATAAGAGGCTAAGCTATAAAATTGTTGCCAGCTCAGAAAAATTCTTGGTAAATTGTAGAAATTATTAAAACACGTTTGGTTCCTTTAACAAGAAAGTAGCTGGTAAATATATTTTGTTTTTTATTCATGTTATAAATGCTTTTCTATCAATAATGCAAATAATTAAAAACACTTGCAGTCACAAGAAATCTGTTTTGAAAAACGGATTTTCTTTTAAAACCTCTATTACCCAAACACAATTCTATAATTTAATGTTGACCAAGATTAACATCCACCAGACTCGGAAAACTGGATGCAATAGTTCTCAAAGGGTTACACCACCAATATAATACCAGTGTTAAGTTTCTCAATAGCATGTCTGTTGTTTTTGTTAATTGAAACCCACATCAGAGACACACTGCTTTTTACCATGCTTTGGAATGAGTGCTCCTGACAGACCTATAAAAGGCCTGGGACAGTTGGCTTGGTACAGCTTGGGAAAGATAATGTAGGAAAACCAACCAAAAATCAAACAAAACAATAAAAAGGTTCTGTTTGAATATAGTATTGAATATGAGTTTAAAACATTGAGGACTTAGCCCAGAGAAGCTGTAAAAAACACAAAATGAATGTATTATTAAGGCTGTTACTATATTGCAGATATTTTGGCCCCTTGTTTGTTGGAAAATGGCTGTCCGAACAGTCTGAAGTCCTGCATGTCATCCGAGTCTCCCACCTGACAAAACTGGGAGTATAAGGACTTTATCCGTAGCAGACAGAAAGCAATCCTCTTTGGAGACAAAGCTGTTTTGGGTCTTCTCACTTTCCTGAAAGTTCCATTGTTGGTTGTTGTGTTTCTCTAAAAAAATTTACTTTCAGCAAAAAATTTTTCAAAGGGGAACAGGCCTTAAGGGAAAAATGTAGAAACATTGGAGATATTTTTATTCCTCTTCATTAGTTAATCCTGATAGTTTATAGGGCATTGAGCGTGCAGAGGAAAGGCCTAGAATTGAATGACAAAGAAAGACAAAGGACTGAAGAAACAGCAGATACTGTGTATCATGGAAGCTTCCCAGCTGAGCGAATTGCCACTCATGCGCAGGACAGGCAACCCACTGGGTTTTAAAGATCAGCTTTGTTTCAGACTGACAGATGCCCGCTCCTAGCTAGGAAACTGCATAACAGCTCTTGCGTTGAATCTCAAGTTACCACAAACTCCTGGGAGGGAAAGAAAAAAAAACAAAACCCTACATCACACCCACTCTTGCATAGAGCGTTTGCAGTACAGTATGTGGCGGGGTGTTCCTTTCCTTTTGAACTGGAACACAGTGTAAACCAAGACAAGGAGGCACAAGGCCAGGATGCAGGGAATGACGATGGCTATGGCTTTCACAGTGCTGGCTGTGTTGTCCAGTTTGATGACAATGTCAACATCATCTTGAGGGCTGTGTCGGTCTTTATCCCGATCTGTTGGTCCATCACAACCCATAAAATCCTTGAGGATGGATCTGGGGTAGCCAGGTTCCACCCTGAGCATCTGGTTATTGAATTTCCAGTACTCTTTTCCTTTGTAGAAATACGTGAAGCCTGAGGAAGAAAGTTGCAATTATTCATGGTCATATCAAATCAAATCAATTCAAATAATGTAATCAATAAGCCATGATGGAAATTAGTGCTATCATTTTTTTTTGTAATTAAAAAATTCAAAAGACATAAGGAATAGACTTCAGCTTATTTCCTGCAGTACTAAAGGCTACTAAGACAGACTGGGCACTATTTGTAGTTAATGATTCCTGAAAAGGCTGGTAACTGGCTATCTGGAGATAACATTATTAACCACCTATTCAATCAACAGTTATTTTCTTTCAGTTCCAAAATGAAAAAAAAGAATATTGGATAGTATATTTTGCAACTAAAACCTTAAAAAAGTCTTCATCACCTGCTACCACTTTTCAGAAAAACCTGAGTATTTCAACATTCTCCTATATTAGGTATTTTTGTAATTTTAATAGCCTTCCTAGCCAATGAAAAGAGACTATTTTTGTTTCCTTAATCCCTTACAGTTCTACTACCTGAAAATATGCTAGTAGATTTATAGAAAGATCTAACCCAGGTAAAAAAACCCCAAAACAACAACAACCAAAAACCAACCAAACAAAAAAACACCAAAAAAAAAAAAACCCACCACCACCACCACCACCCAACCAAACAAAAACCCCAAAAAAACAACAACAAAAAAACCCCACAAAAAGTACTGAGCTGTATCAAAAGAGTACCTAGATTTGTTCAGAACATGCCTTCTATTCTGATTGGAATAAAACCCAAAAGAGGACTGGAATTCTTAAATACGATGTTTTATAATTTAAGCATATATAAAGTTCCTTAAAGAAATCTGTAGTTTAATTGAAAAGCATTATCAAATGCAAAATTTCAGCATTTTGAACCACAGCTACCCTATCTTTGCCTTCCATATAACAATATGTATTTCAGAAAGTACCTCCCATCCTGGCCATGGATAAATATTTCAAATATGGAAATCTAATATATTATCTCCATCAATACTCTAATGCATATATAGAGACCATATACAGATATGACATCTCTAAATCTATATGCATACATATATGCAGAATACATGTATGTGTACACCAGGGGTACAGGTATGTCAGAATACAGACTTTAGTTTGTAGGAATTGATATTATGCAGAGAAAGGTCAAATTAAAACTTACAATCAAAGCAGCAAAAGAATTGCCAGCTGCTAGAGATCCAATACAATTTTTTCAATCAGAGCACATTTTTTACTAGAAAACTCTGAAGACAGTTCAAATTTTTCTGCCTTTTTACTGAGGCTGGAACCAGGATAATAGTCAGTTACAGCTGAAAGATGGAAGTTACCAGCAGAGAAGGACAGTTCTAGGAGACCAAGTAGCTTTACTGCTTCTGCTGACAGAACAAATGACTTCACACAACTGTTGAAAGTGATTTCATCTAATCTGCTAGACATGTTCAGCCTGCTTTGGGAGCTGCTCATTACAATTTTCTAGGTACTAGTCATTGAGTAGTGAGTGCAATACTTGACCCAAACAGCACTGATGTACTTAGCAGTCACTACCATGTCTAATGTACTTCTGTAGTAAGTACAAGGCAAAATAAGGCCAGTGGAATAATAAGGTACACTACCTTTGCTCTTCCTTCTACCTAAAAATTGCTCCACCATCCACTTTAGCACATTCTCTAGCTGGAAGGTTAAATTTTCTGTGCTGCTCTCAAGGCAGAAAGAAAGATTTCTCCAGTTTGGAGAACTTTGTGCGATCTCAGATTCCAGGCCGCAAAAGAAAGGAAATTTCTTCTCCACCTCCTCATAAGATGTTCTACCACAGTATTAGGAAACAAATCACAATATGGAAGTAGCAGGGAGAATTTCAAAGATGTTACCAATACCTTATCAAGCTTTTAGGATACTGAGGACATTGACTATAGTAGGAAATTGTTTGTTCTCATCCCTCCCAATACTTAATGCAAGATCACCCAAAATTTTTGCCATCACTGAAGGAAACCCTTTCATGATCAGAGTTATTGTAGGTGTTCATTTGCATAGTTTGCACAATAGAAAGACAAAAGAAAGAAAAAAATATGCTTTAAAATGAAATGGATTCCCTGAAAGACATGCTTTCAGAAATTCCCTTATGAAGGTTTATAGTAAAAGTTCTTTATCAACTGTGTTTCTGTCCAAAGAAATAAAAGTAGTCTCAGGCAAAATGCAATCAAATTCTTTCCAGCTAATCTGTGGTATTTCTTATTTGCATCTGCTTTTGTTTCTGTCTCTCCGCATGCAAACAACAGCAAAGTTGTGAACTGTTTCCTAAGACTTCTATTTTCTTGATTTCAGGGAAAATGTCTTAGTGGTCTTGTTGGGAACTTTATGGGGCCATTTTCAGTCCCTTTTTCTGCCCTGGGGCCTTTAGAGGTTTTCTAAGATGCTCAAGAATTCCCTCTTTCCTTTCATGTTCTCCACAATGTCATGTCATGTTTTACTAACCTCCTCATCCAAAGAGTCCGGCAGACTATCAAAACCACTAGGGTTAGAAAGAGAAGTGGCTTTCATGTAACCAAAAGTCTTTCCTGCCTTAGGAATGAGTGCTCTGCCTCTGCAGTGCTTTCAAACTTGCTGGTCTGGGTGTTACAGCAAGATAATTTTAAATTTTAATGGAAGGCATGTGTACCTGATCTCAGTACAGAATACATACATATATATATTCCTTTTGAATGTAAGTCTTTAAAAAAGCACTTAAAAAGTAATTAAAGGACAAGGTTAAATCCATTGTGTTTTCCTGTGCACTCATAATGTTTGTGACTATTTCCACATATATGTGTTTTACAGTTCATTACTGAGTGTGATGTATGCAGAATAGCATCTTGACTGACCTACTTTTCAGTTAAAAGCAACACAAAAAATCCAGTCTAGCCAAAAGGCCAAAAAACAGACAGGGTTTGTTCTTCTGGATAAAACGGACACAAAGCAAGGAAGCAATTAAACATATTTCTGAAAAAAACTCAAATATTTCCATGGTAAATTACTTAATCAAGTTAGAGGTTGAAACAGGAGACTAAAATGTTTTGTAAAAGGAAATAAATCTTTTTATTTCCTTATTATAAGGAAATTAAGAATATGGCAATAGATATGTGTCCTGTCTTATGAGGCAAACAGAATAAACTCAGAACCTACTAATAAATAAATCATATATGTCATATAACAATTGTCCAACAATGATAGGAGACAACAAATGCATATTTTCATTCATTTTGAAAGGATCTAAAAACTGTGCAACTGAGGGCTCTTCTGGCAGCCAGCCACAATCCCCTGGGTAGCATTGAATTCTTCTGAGATGGAGGAGGTTTTGGCTGCTCTCAATTCATTTTGAGGTGTGTCCAGCTGCAGTTCCAGGCTCTAGGTATGTGATGATGCATCTTGATAATGGTAATAATACATAATATTAAAATCCCTGTTATCTGCATTTTTGCATAATGGATTTAGGACATTTTGGATTTATATAAATTCATTGGAATATTTCTGCTTATATATTTTGCTACCTGCAGCAGTGACCAACTCTGCTTTCTCTGTGAAAATCAATGGGATCAGTTGGGCGGATTTGCCCCCTCAGGACAGTGAGCCTCAGGGGGAGGGAGAAGGCGAGGCTGGGGAATTCCCCACATTTCCCGCCTCTTAAATTGTCCTTCAAAGCTTTGGTTACACCCCTTTCTCCTTCTCATTTACACTTCTTTCCCCTCCCAGTTATTTCATATGTATTATGTCTGGAAAGTTCTTTGTTCTCTGTACCCCTATTGGTTCGTTTAAATGTACCCCTCCCCTTGTTTCATTTTATTGGACACTTGTGGTTATGTAATCCTTCCCCATTGGTTAATCTGTTGTTCCTCCCCTTGGACTTTCCCTTTCTGCTCCCCTTAAAACCCCCTGCAAAGGTTGTTTCTTTGTTCTTTTGCCACCCCCCATTGAGTCATTGTTCTCCCTGGGGAATAAAGGTTTGGTCTCCATGGCAACTGAACCCTTCCTGTCTCCTTTACCGCGGCATCACTACAAAGTTATCACCTGCTGCCAGACCCGGCTGAGGTCTCTGCGAACGGCTCCGGGCTTGTGAGCAGGAGCCAACCTCTGGATTACAAGGGACACAAAAAGCAGTCTCCACTGAGGCACGCGTGTTCCTGTCGCGCGCTGACCATCCGGGCGGTCAAGCGGGCAGCGACAGCTTCCCTTTCCTAGGCTTTGAGAATGAAAGCAATAGCTTCTAAGCTGTTTAAACAGCCAATACCTTGAAAATTCAATAGAGATATACTGTGTTTATGAAGCTTGTTGTAAGAAGTACTATAATTCAGCAGAGAACAAAAATAAAAGCAATTAAGACAGAAGAAAAAAAGAATGGAAAGCAAGGTTTATAATACTAAATTTGAAAGCTTTTTCAGCCCTGGGTTAAATAGTAGATGCAAACAAACAGCTACTTTCACTGAAGCCAGTTCTATAGCAGGAAATATTCTGTTCAGATATCAAGGATTCCTTCACTACTTAAGCTGAATAGTCAACCATCCCTCTCCTACTGTATCTCACATAAAGGGTGTAAGTCAATAATTAAAACAAGAACGTGTTTGCATACCATTTTCTTTGTGGACAAAGGCTCCCTGAGGAGATTCTGGGATACCTTTCCAAATAGTGATTGGTTTGGGATAACCAGGGTCCATGGATCTCATTTCTTCACTGTACCTCCAGTATCTGAAATATTTTTTAAAAGAAAAAAAAGAGCGTATTTGTAAGATAACAGATGAGTAACTTCATATTTCCCCCTTCCAACACTTGCTACATTCATTAGTCATAAATGGGAATATTAGACTTCTTCTCTTTGAACATACTACCAGGTTACAAATAAACCTATTTGCTGTTCATGTAAGTAGATAGAAGATAAAAGATTTTTGTACTTCAACAACTAAACCAGCATGCATGTCACTTAAAATCACCACAATTCTGATGCCTAGGACTTTTGAACAGCGACTCAGAGAGATGCAACACATGCAAAAAAACAATATACATTAATGCTTTAGATAATATTTTAATAATGAAAGTGACAGTATATTCAAATTAAAATACCTCCAGCAATCTAAATTAAACTCTTTTATATGTATGCATTACAGTAGCTTTTAATTTCATTATCACTAAATAGATGCAGTGTATTATAAAATTCAACCCATGTTTGTGCCCTTTTGCCACCCAGCCCTTCTCAAACTTAAAAAGCTTCAGCATGCAATCCTAGTAATCCTGAACATCTGAGAAGTATTTGCACTTATGATTTATTTACACTTACAGATAATATTGATAATTTCTTATTCCTTATACTGCTGTTTAAATTGCTGTGCATATCTTATAAGTTGGTTCTAAGAAAACTGCATCTCTGATATCCTCCATGTATCCTAAACCATGGGTGGGTCATTTCATATTTTGATTGGCTCCACTAATTTAGAGCATAATTTTCTATCATTGATAATCTGGTTACTGCTAAAAACTTGACCTTTTTTTTCACTCAAATTCATTTAACATCAGTTTTTAGAAACACTTGTTATGATCATTCCTCATATATTAAAAAATCCTTAAGTGGATGATATTTGGTCCCTATGAAGGTACTTAGGCACTCCAATTAATTCAAATTTTAATCTTTTTTTTAAGAATATAGTGAACTAAATTCCTCAATATTTCTCCCTGTGGGGCATTTCTCTGGCTTTAAATTTTCAATGGAATTAAAGGATGGCAGATTTCAAGTGGGTTAAGAGTTGTCAAGTTAGATTAAGAAGACATTTCTATTTATTTTTTTCTTTTTTATGCTTAAGCTATTTTTGAAGCCCCAATTTTTAACCTAGTCACATACACATCAGCTACCAGACAATAAAACAACACTCTTTATTTGGGTGTATAATATCTTTGAGAATTTACATGCAAAAATTACATGTAGAACTAGTAAACAAAGCTCTATCTAAACCAGTTCTTCCTCATCTTTGAACTCCAAGTTCTCAGTCCTTAATTTGCATTTTTTTCAACAAATATATTTTCTTTTTCTCTATCCCCCTATTCCAGAACTCGATTTCCTTCCTGTGATTCCTCTCATTTTCCTTTTTCTCTTCCAATCTTTTCACCTTTTTGAGCTCCTTCTTCTATAACCATTTGTTTTCCACTAGCCCTAAATGACTTTCAAAAATATACTTTGTCATTAAAAGTCTTTGAGGACATACTCAGTGCACGCTCAAAAACAACAAAACTGCTGGGTCTTCATCATTGATGAGAAATCCTATTAGGGAAGGACCGATCATGACACTCCCTCAACAATCTGTGCTGGAATGATGAGCACATTCTACAGAGTAAAGAAAACCCTAGTCTTGACTCGGCATGCCAAATGTTCACAAACTCCCCACTGATGATTTGATTTCTGCAAACCATACACCTTTCTTACTGTATGTCAAAGACTGATAAAGTAACAGAGGGAAAAAAATGAAAGTCCACAGCTTTAGAAAAAGAGAATTGGGAAAATATTTGCTAAAATGTGTTCTAACTCTAAGCCTGTTTACTTAATGATATCCTGAGCCATTGGATGAGTAAGTTGTATTTTAAAAACGTTAATTTAAACTCTAAAGCACATAAAACCAGTCACATCAGACAGAGGCATAAACAAGGACATGTGTCAAGAACTGGAGAAAGCCTATTATCATCTACACTACTCAATTCTGGTAGGAGAGGAATGACAGAGGAACTAATGTTTTCTGTATTCAACTTTGCCCCCTTTTTGGATTTCACACAATTATTTGGAAGAATTATCATTAGTGTTGAAATAGATCATGTCATATATCAACAATAACATTACATACATGCGCTGCTTTAGACATATGCCTGTTTACTGGTTTGACTTTTAAATCTTCCTACTGGATTGGTTTATGGGATTTTTTGTTTCCTTATTTGTTTGTTCGGTCATTTTTATTATTACTTTTATTTTATAGGTGATATTTGATGACATAAGCAATGCACATGGAGAAACTTAACTGTTAGAAGGGGTTATTCCCACTGATGGTCAACATCCTGTAATAGCCCAATTATCTATGCAAGGCTCATGTTCAATCTTCTAACATCCTCTACTGCATTTACATCCTGCTGAGTTTCAGTGTGCTTGTTAGGTCTAAGTAGCAACTTTTCTGCCAGCACATGTTTTCTCTGCTAGTTCTTTTTGTCTTCTGTTATTACCAATCGTGTTTTAGGAAAGTCCTGACTACAAGTAACTGCCTATGCATGGAAATACAAAAGGAAACTGCTGAATAAAGCCTAAAGGAAGTACAAGTCACAAAAGATTCCTACTGTACTACCTTTTACAATATGTATGTGGAGGTCGAAAATTATTACCTGCAAAGGAATTTGATTTTTTTTTAAAAATCAACTTAATGATAGGAAGCAAATTGTTTAGGCAACTTTCTACTCACTATGATAACTGATTTCTTGAAATGATACGTCGTTTTGAAACATTCAAAAAAATTTACTTAGTTATCTATTTCCCTCACCATGAGTGTCAGAGAACTGTATTTTTTCAAAATAATAAAAAAGGCTTTAAAAATAAAATTTGTTGCAGCAATCTGCAGTGCAATTTTACAGTACTGCTAAAAAATTACCAGCTGTAGTGTGCTAAACATATTCTATGATGTGCATTAATTTCTTAAGTGATCCGTGCATACTATTAGTGTCTGAGAACACTAAGAACCACACAGTAACAAAAGCAGTCATACTTTTCATAATGCTAATAGAAACATTACAGTTATTAATAAAGAATAATTTGTCTCTGAGCACACGAAATTTGCACAGTGATACATCAATCAACAAAATGTATCATACTGAAAACCTGTAAAATCCATCATTCAGATAACTCACAGGGTTTCAAAAATTAATGAATTCCCTTGGCACCTCCATAAAGCAGACAAATATTCTTCTCCTTTTTTTTACTGACAGGGGAATAAAGATACAAACACTAAGTGACTAGTACAAGTATTTCAGGAATGCAAAACCCCTCCGATTTTACATTTTTTCTGGTTTTCTTCTGTTTTGTTTTTTTGGTTTTGTTTGTATGTTTATTTTGCTTGTTGGGGTTTTTGTTTTGTTGGGGTTTTTTTATTATTAATCACAAATATGTATCCCTATGATATTTATTTAGAAGTAATCCCAAGAAATGCTCAAATTTTTCTCTAGCTCCTAGGTTTAGTTATAAATTCCCTTTTTTACCTCATTATTAAATAGTAGCAAAGAAGTAATTTTCACTGACCTTAAAAGCTTTGGATCATTACTTGCCTGCTTGTATGCTGGGGTTTAGAAATGTGGATAAAAAGAAAGAGGTAAGAGTGTACTTAAACACATCACTTTCAATATTTAAGTTTAAATTTGGCACAATTGTGACTCGCCTCTTGTCTTCTCTAAAACATAAGTTTTCTACTGGA
The DNA here is from genome assembly GCA_013400915.1 of Pardalotus punctatus. Taxonomy (NCBI): domain Eukaryota; kingdom Metazoa; phylum Chordata; class Aves; order Passeriformes; family Pardalotidae; genus Pardalotus; species Pardalotus punctatus. Next base: position 360,355 of record VZTX01004505.1, on the reverse strand, counting down.
TATACATATATCCATTCCAGGATAGTAACACAAATATATTTTAGGTTATAAGCCATGTGGAAACAGTGCAGCTGTCTTTGCAGGAGGAGTTAACTTCATCTACAGAATACGAATTGTTTGTGTCTCGACTTCTTCTTTTGAGAAAAAGAGGATAAGGTTAACATGTTTAGCTGATATCCATTGAATTGTTCCCTTGTAGAAATCCTGTACCAACCTATCTCCTTTGAAGAAGTAAGTTTTTCCAACATCTTCCCACCAAATTGCTGAATCAATGCCATGGGAAGGAATTCCACTTCCAAGTGTTATTAAATCATGAGGATAACCTGGCTGGAGAGTAGTGTCCTTGAAAACCCAGAACTTGTTACCTGTGCAAAAGCATACATATACACATACATATATGTGTGTTAGTCATCAGTACTCTCAGTATTCATATCAATACATTCTTAAGAAATAAGAAAGACTCCCAAAAGTCTATAGCAGTGGTTCTTCCAAAGACAGTAAAATTAAAAAATGTTCTATCACTGCAGATAATGCAAAATTAAATATGCCTTGCATTTTTAAAGCACCTTTCTTCCAGTAAGTCCACAGAATATTTTGATACCAACTACGTAGTGATCAAAACTAGAATGAAAATGAAATCATCTTAAGGGGCTGTGTGGTTGATAACATAATATATTTATAGAAAAACTACACAACACTTTTGTGTTTCATGAGGGAAGATGATTTTATAAGAAAAAAGGTAAGAAAACATACTAATAAGTAAAAAATTGTAATTACTATCCTCATAGAGACCATATACTTTTATTGCTCTCTACTTCTCCTTTGGAAGTTAAACTACTTATGAAGGATGTATGATTATTTTATAAATAACTGTATAAATTAATTTCTTGATATATTTTCTTTAATGTGGCCTTAAGACAGAAAACTAAGAATCTGAAGCTCCAAGGCAAAAACCTTTTGTCTCTGAAATTAATGCGGTCTTGCCAATGGCAGTAAGACTTAAGCGTTGGCTGTAGGTGACAAATCATTCAAAACCACCCAACTGACTTATTACATGCTGAAAATACAAGGTTAGGAGTATGACTCTAGCTGATGTTTGCATAGTGTCTACACAAACCTCAGATTACCCAGGTTACTCAAGTTACTGTCTTGAATATGAATTATAAATATGAATTCAATATGAATTTAAATATGAATAATAGCCTAAGGCTTCATGGATTGCAATGCTCAGTGTCTGAAACCCCTACTTCTAGAGGGGTAACTGCATTTATTCCATAAATATATTGTATGCATAGGGATTCATGCCTACAGAAGCAGCAGCTGCACCAGTGCTTTATAGTATGGATGCCCCCTGTACCTGTTTGTGGAGAGGATAGTTCCTGTACTCTCTCTTCCAGCTGCATAGCTTACCTCACCGGCCCACAACTCCAGTTTCCAAGCTTTAAATTTATGCCCAGCTTCCTGGCCAAGCTCCTCTTCACTGAATACTTCCATGATTATCTCACCTACTTCATCATCTCATGTTAAGCCTATGGTCCAATATTTTCCCCAATAGTTTTGTTGTCCTCCTAGGGAATTCTCAACATACTATGCCACCTGTCCTATTCTTGCAACTATCTTCTTTTTACATTTCTGCTTTTTTTAAATTCTTCAAAACACACTTCTCACCTATATCTTTTCAGCAGAGACTTCTCTTTCAAACACAGACAGCTTTGGCTGAAAAATGGAATAAAGATCCCCAAATGCTCCCTAGAAATAGGGAAGGGGGAGCATAATTTGCATTTATGTACTTATCTGAAGAGCTTGCTTTGGTGTCTGTCCTCTCTGCATTATGTCACCTAGACCACAGGGACACTCTTCTCAAGCTAGACTATAGGCTCCATTGTGTAAGAACCATTTATTTTCTCTTCAAAGCATTATCGTCATCTTTGTTTCCAAAAAGCATTGCTAGTTTCAGTAATAATTACATGGAAGGAGAAGATACTCTTTGACATCACATGGACCCTCCTGAGCTAAATCACAAAGAAGTCTAGACAAGGTCCATGAACATATATATTGAATTTGCCTTACTGGATACTTCACTTTGGTCTATCTGTTGTTATGCATGAGAATGATATTTAAAATATAAGGGGAAAAGTTTGAAAACATATTTTGCTCAAACACATTTGGAAAGAATATGTAAGAGATAAAATCATGGCTGTTTACATTAGTCTTTGTACTTACCTTTAAGGCTAGACAGGCTGTTACATAGATTTAGGAGGTTAAGGTACTGTGTTGTATAAATATTTTATAAGGAAATGTAATATTACCCAAAAGACTTAGGATCAGGTGTATGCCAGAACCGTCAAGAGGGAAAATCCAAAGTGCTATTTTCCAGTTGGTTTTATATTTTAGCTATCCCTTAGTGGTATTAAATATTTTTTAAAGGAAGGGGTTTTTTAACCTCCCTGTTTGTACTGTGGTGATTTAAAGCATGTTTTCATTTTATCAGAGTTTTAACTAGGAGAGGGGGTATAGTTTCCATCCCTCCCATGCTGGGCTTCCAGAGTTAATTTTTTATCAGCTTCTTTACAGCTGCTTGTCACCCACTTCCAAGCACAGACACTACTGTTTGCTCAATAGATCCATCTTCTCTCCCCTGCCTGTTGAAGGAAAAAAGGACTCAAAGAATGCTTATGTACAGAGCCATCTGAAGTACAGAAAATAAAAGAGACACGGAGATCTCTGAAGAACAGACATCGAAAGCTAAGTTCTCTGTTGACCTGGGATTAAGGTCATTGCTAACCTGAGATTTACCTTTACTGAGATGTCTTATAAAAATTCACTTATAGGGTTTGATAATGACAGAGGTGAGCATCTTCAATCATTTTCTGTCCCTCTTCCCATGTGGTTTATCTTTTGCCAATTCACATGACTGGACACAGAAGGCTTCAGATGTTAATGGCAGTTTCAAACACAATGATAAGAGAAGTCATGCATTTTGGACCTTACTAGTTGGTACTTATGGTGTGAACAACAGATGGCATCCAGTGAATGATCCTGAGCCAGCTTGTTTCTGTTTCAGAAGATCATTCAAAATGACAGCTGTTGCACAGCATTGAAAGGCATATGCTGTGATGTATGTAATGCCAATACTTTTCTCTGTGCCTCACAAGGAATAAAAGTCAAAGCAATTGTTATGAATGGATTGTTATCAGCCATACCCAAGGAGGCAAAGTTAACTGTTAACAAGATCAAGTCACACCAAAATAACCAAAGTTGAGCACAAACTATTATAAGTGGCAGCACCACTGAGCCAGGTATTTTTTGCGTATTCAGATATACTGAAGTAAAAGGAAAGTGTAGATGTGGGAACAGACTTAAGGAACTGAATTCTTCACATAATTTCTTACTAAGAAGCAAATTCTTTCTTAGAAAACAGAGAAAAGGTAAATTTAACTATATTTTAAGAAGACAGGAGGGCATTTAGAGCTCTAACATATGACAGCAAGGCCTATTGATGCTAACTAGAGGGAACTTTATTTAACATTTGCTTTAGAAGACATGTTTAGTCTGCTATAACTGTTGATTGTTAATGAGAAGTACTGTATATAAGAAATCCAAATGTTCCATCTGGCAGACAGTTTTGACTTTGGTTTTTTATTCAGTTCGTTTTTTTAGGAGGTTTTAGGAGGTTTGTTGTTGGTCTTGTTTTGGATTTCTTTTCTGTCTCTCAGCTGGAGGAAAATGGGTGACTATCGATCAGAGAATTTCAGAAGACTCAGAACTGAGTATCAGGAGAAGTAAAGGCTGAAAATCAGTGCAAAAGATGCCCAGCTGTGATGAGAATGAGATAATTTTATTTCTAACATATTTATGTAACCTTAAATTACAAACTAATGCTAAAGTCAGTATGTTTTCATGTAGCCCATTGCTCTTCCACTAATAGTCAATAAGACTTCATTAATTGTAATCATAATGGAAAGAACAATGACCAAACTAGTCATATTTTTATTCTTCTATAGATAATTAGTGCTTCTTTGGAGTCATAATCTATGCCCTTGGCAGAAACCACCACTGTATTTATTTTACAAAGTTGTTTTTTTAAGGTCTCATTGCTAGGTTTGTTATTCTCACAGAGAAAGAAAGGACCACATGTTTCATGAAGTCTGAAACTGCAGAATGTTTAATCTTTCTGCTTTTATTCCCTAACGTAAGGTCTAATATAATAGGAAGCAGATTGGTAAAGTCAGAAGCTGAGAGTGAAGCAAGCAATAAAAAAGCTAAAATGTCTTACTTTTTGCAAAATGCTTTGTTAAATATCATCACGGTAGGGAAACAACTGAGAAGGATGAACTGTGCAATTATTTGAAGTCTCTCAACAGCTATCTTTGACATTCTAAAAAACGTACTGGAAGTAAAGAACATCTGTATTGCTATGCTTTACCTAAAATAACAATATTCTAGATATTCTTCAGACTGCTTAACTACCTACTGACTACTGCAAACAATTATGCAGTTTTTAGTAACTGTAGTTCTTCTTTTATAGAATTAGAATGCTGAATAATTGTGCTCCTGGGTTATCAGCAACCAAGTTTTTTGTTCATATTATTTGCAATTATGACATATGTGTAGTGCAAGAATTGTGTGGCACATAATCACTGTGTTAGAGTGGTGAGATGAATTCTCAGAATTTTGAAGAATGGCATGTAATTGAAATAAATTAAAATTTTGTTATCTAATTCTGAATGTTGTTTTTTTAGTCACCATTCCTCTTAATTTTGGTCTTTTGAGCCCATATCAAGTGGTTTTTTTACTACTATCCCAAAATTGCTATTCACGGTTCCTTTTTCCCCTTTCTCTATTTCCCACATCAAGTTTCTGTCATTTCTCCCTTCCATGATCTGACACTATAGTAAATCTATTTTTCAGTATAAACCTGTCAGGCCATGGGGTATGTGCAATAGAATGTTATGATGGAGGCACTGGTTGTATGAGTTTTACAGCAGCCTTTCTATTGCTACATTTGGTTTACCATAACATTCAACAGTGCAGATGGCTTGACAATTTCATTTTTAGCACTATATAAATTCCCACAGGTACACAGAATGAATTTTACTATTCATGTTTGCTCATTAAAAAAAAAGAAAAGAAAATAAAAAGGTATCTTTCTGATGCCCTCTTCTTATTATCATTCAGCATGGACCCTAGCAATGAATAATAACAAGAATGCAAACATCTGGTTTTCATAAGCAGCTATTCACCAGATTGCTGTGTACTTTATGGGTATGGTCTGGTCTACTGGGGGCTGATGAGTCCATCTGGCAGGGAACAGCAAGAGCATCTCGGTCACAGGCTTGCCAAGCTGGTAAAGAGGGCTTTAAACTAAAGTTCGTGGTGGAGAGGGAACCTCCATCCATCTCATTCCTATGAGTTTGATGCCAGTGCCAGCAAGAGATGTCCAGAGCCTGGAGAGAGATCACAGGTCAGCAGGAGAGCACCTGAAACAGCACAAAAGAATTCCAGCCATTCCAGCCAGTAAGCTGGTTTCATTGGGAGCACCAAATTAAGTGCCTCTATGCAAACACATATTATGGGGTATAAGCCACAGGAGTAGGACACATGCTTGGAGGTTGGTACACACCTGCAGGGCTGTGATCTTACTGGCATCACACACACATGGTGGGGCAGCTTCTATGAATGGAGTGTTAGAATGGAAGGCTACTGGCTCTTTACAAAGGACAGGCAGAGAAGAGGGCATGGAGGTGTTTCCCTCTGTGTCAATGACCGGCTGGAGTGCATGGAGTTCTGCTGGGATTAATGAGGAGCTTATTACAGAATCACCAAATCAACTAGGTTGGAAAAGACCTTGGAGATCAAGTTCAACCTATGACTCAGCACCACCTTATCAACTAAACCATGGCCATATCCAGTCTTTTTTTAAACATCTCCAGGGAAGGTGACTCCACCACCTCCCTGGACAGCCCACTCCAGTGCCCAACCACTCTTTCTGTGAAGATTTTTTTTCCTAATGTCTAGTCTGTATATTTGTAGTATATTACAGGTCAGCACTACAGGGAGGGCAGGAACAGGTGACATTACAGTGTGGGTCAGGGGAGTGCTTAGTGACATTAATCCTGTACAAGTTCTCTGCTGGCACTTACTCCATCTTTTCTATTTTATTCTCTGAATAATGTATATATTGGCTTAGGTATGTGCTTGTTAACACATCTGTATGCTACACTTCAGATTTAAAGCTCCTTCTAGAACTTATTTGTTTGGATCAGTGTTAGACTGGTAAAGCACACTACCTGGATAAGACATTTTACTTGCTCATCGTCTTAGCAACAATCAACTTGGCTATTTCTAGCACCTTTGAGAGGAGGACATGTACCCTTTTCCCAGGAAATTTTGTGAGGGAATAAAAGAAACAAGACAATGATCGTTTACCTACAGTCTATTTATACAGATTTCTGTAATCATGTTCCACAAGGCAGTTGAGATCCTTGGTTAACATGAATTTTCAAGGACACCCACACAGGAGACTCAGCTGAAACTTTTGATTCTGTAGCAGTGGAAAAACATGAATTACACTGACAAACACCAACAGTTAGATATTAAGAATCATGAAGAAGTGGCAGAGAAGCAAAATTTTTTTTAAAAATTGCAGAAGACAAAGACTTTTGACCTTGGCAAATAAAGAGATAATACAAATATCATTGCACAAATAATGGAAGGAACTTTGAAAAGAAGTCATATGCAAAAATACCAACAGCAGAAAATCAAAGTATCACATATCAGCTAGAAGGCACAAAACTAACTGGTCTGAAATCAGATAGCATAACGTCAGTATGATGAGAAAGTAAAACACAATTCTGACTTATCTGAGCACAATCCTGCTGCTCCTGCTTGCTTTAATTAATCTTGATTTAATTTCCCAGGTAGAAAACAGAGAAGTTCCCTCCTCCTTCTGTTGTTTGTTTTCTATAACCCACAGACTACAGAATCAACCCATTCCTCTAAGACCTAACAAGAGCCAGTCAGCACTGGGTGAAGAGCTAAATAATGATAAAACATATTTCAAGAGCACTGGGAAGGAAAAGAAAGCAGCTACAAGAGTAAGCTTGATAATTTCCGTCTGGAGGTCAGGTAATGGATCCTAGCATTATCCAGGCAGAAGTCTGGAATGCACAGGGTTGTTACTTTGCTCTTTGTAGAAGCAGGGCAAAGGAACAGCTACAGAATAACATTTTTATCCTTCCATGTCCTATGGACCCAAAAATCAAGCAGTGGGATAGATTCAGAGGTACCTTGATCATGATTCCCAACCATATCAACTTCCCAGAGTTAGCTTTCAGTTTCTTCTTCTCTCAAATGATTATTTTATAAAACCTACTTTACATAATTTACAGACTTTTGTTGCTAAATATGCATCTATTAAACATATAAGATAATTTTATCATTAAATTTAGATTAGGTACATGTTAAAGAACTTTAATTTTGAAGAGCAGCTGATGTCTGGAGCAAAATTTGAAAAGAATGATTAGCAACATTTCAATCTATACTACCTATTTTTTGGAGTTTATGCTTCTTTAAAAATATTAAATAGCCATCTATGAAAAAGATTATTTTTCCCTACATGAAACTCCTAACAACACAGTTCTTAAATGAAACAAATACAATGCAGTACAGTGAGGCATATATAACAGAGATGCCATTTAAATATATAAGAAGTTAATTTTTAAAAAGGAAGATAACAGAGAACAGAAAAAAAAAAAAGTGTTCATTGTGTCTTCCTAAAACACATTTTTCAAAAATTATTTTATAGTAGATCATTTCTATGTCTCATATTTACACTTCCAAATTTTTACTGAACATGTAAGAGCAAATGATCTGATACTGTGATGGGTAATCATAAATTAAAGACGTAGTTGCTGAACAAGAAAATGTTATCCCACATATTCTCCATTTGGCTATCAATTTTCAACAAGGTTTACAAATAGTTAGTACAAATAAACAAGATGTGTTTCAAGAAATCATCACAGTTGAAAGTGTTACATAAAATCTTACTTTTGTTCTTTCTTACCTTTAAAGAAGACAAAATTTCCCTCACTGTTTTCATAAACTGCATCAATGCTGGGAGGCAGTCCCCTCCAGAAGTAGGTAATCTGCATGGGGTATCCATCCATCACCCTGTTGTTTCTCACTCGCCAAAACCACTGATCCTGGAAACCAAACATACACTTCTTACTACATTTATATGTGTTCAGTTCCTGTATTTAAAATACTGAACACCCTAGCATTTTTAGAGCAGACCTTTTGTTGTTTGCATAAGCACATTTTGTTTACATTTGTGTCACATCCACACATTATAAATGTTTCTAGTTTTTGCTGAGGTGGGAATGGAACTAGTTTTTGCTGAGATGGGAACAAGCGTTGCATGTGAACCATGTGTTTGGAGCAGGTAGCCCTTGGTGGAACATACAGCATGTTGCATGAGATGATGTAACTTTCTCAACTTCACTCCTATAAGGGGCCCAATTTAAAACTTGTGGTCTGACTGTCTGACTACAAGTGCTTTTAGACTGAACCATATGCTTATGTGAATACACAATATAAAGGGACTACAGAGAGGCTTTGAAGATCAATTAATTCTGCAGGCCATTTTTTTGCAGTGGCTGCTAAGAGTGAAAGGTTGATAGATAAATGTGAAATGTTACTACATCAGTCCAGTAAGAACTACAGTTTGATGACGATTTTACTGTAGTGAAGTTTAGCAGTCTTTCCAAGTGACATTAAATATAATGGTTAATACTACAGCCATACATATATATTTATACATAATAGGTGCTAAATCCAGCTAAACCAAATACATGGCACATTGAATGGGTATCAATAAAGATACCATTGCTGTACCTCTTTAGATATTATAACAATTGTTTCAGTTCATTCAATATTTAGGAAGGAAGGATAGGGCAGGCCAGCATTTAACATCTTACATTTGAACATTTTTCAGCATTAGTATTATATAAAACAACACCCCTTAATAATAAAGTGATGTTCTCTCAGATATCTGTCACAGTTTTACATGGCAGTTCTTTCTCTTTGTAACACAGATTTCACAGTGCAACAATACCTGTAAAATCATCAAGTCAACAAGTATCTTCTTGAGAATGAGCTATGTTTCAGACGTAACGATTTGTCATTTTTTTATATTTCCATTATTTCATTTTGATAACAAGATCAATAAAATTATATTTTGCATATTTGGTATTGAGTCGAATGTTAAAGTGCATTTCACACTTCATATTGCTGACTTGCAGTATAATAGTTAGAATATTCTTATCTATTTTTTCTCAAATTCCTTAGCCAACCAATAATTTTTCCTGCTATACTATTAAAATCTTAACAATAATACAATTAGGACAAAACTGAAATGTTTGATTCATTCAGCATATCCCCATGAATTTGTTATTAAATCTATTTATATGTATACGTAGATGTATATGGTAATGTCAGTACTATGTATCCATAAGTTTTCAACAAGAAATATTAAAGGCATCTGACAAGAAATTAATTCAGCAGGGTATTATTGTGTAAGTACATTAATCCTGGACTGGCATAGGCCTTTTCACCTGAGACTGATTCCCACAGTCATTTCAGAGGTACTTTCAATAGCATGGCATCTAAAATGGTAATGATAAAAATCAGGAATCTTCAAGAATTTTTTCGTAATACGCACCTGGGGATATTGTACTTTATAACATATCCTGTTTAAATGTCTGCAAAGTAAAAAGTGGGAATCTAAATGAAAGCAAAAAAAATTCCTATTTGTTGCCTAATTTTTCTCTCCTGGGTTCAACCTACCAAAATGCAAAGAACATAAAATCAAAAGGATGACATGTAAGGCCAGATCAGGGTCCATCTAGGTCTGCATCCTATCTCCAGTGGAGTCACTAGCAAGTTAATAGATAAGAATTCAGCCCTGAACTGATTGAACAATTTGACTGGCTGATCACTTTAGGTCCCTTCCAACTGCATTAATCTACGCTATTCTACTCTATTCTGTGACAATAAAAAGAATGGGGATATGCAGTGACACTCTCTGATACACTCTCCCAGTCACCCATCACCTGTGAATCAGAGACCTCTTGAACCAAAGGCAATGGTTTTGTGATTGATAGCATTTGATGTGCCTTAATTCCTTTGGACTCCTTAAACACGTGCAAACTTGGAGCATCCCCAGCTATCTGCAGAAATATATATAACAATTTAACAAGCCACAGTGTGGAAAGCCATAGCAGTCAGCAACACCTACAGCAGCTCAGTGGTGTTCAACCTTCATTCACCTTATTTTTTTTTCTTTACCACGAAGAACAGTAGCCCTTTGACTGCAAGATCTAATTCAGGATCTTAGTTGCTTCATAAAGAAAGCACCTTGTAGATTAAATCCTTCTGCTTGTTTTCAGGAAACCTTTCTACACTGTAACACATCTGGACAATATTATGCGTAAAGGATCTGTGGCTTCAAAGAAGATCTTCCTGGACCATTGCCTTTAATGTCTAAATATTCCATTCTGAAGCATAATTGTGAACATAACATGCCATGTTCTCTCTTTGCTGATGGAATCCTGTAGACTACTTACTTTCCTGATCTATTTTCAGCATATTTACCTGTCCTTGCAATAATCATGAATAATGGCGTATTGCTCATCAGTAAGAATCCTACAGGTTTCCACAAAACTAAAATTTTGAAAATTTATAATTTTAGCATTTTTAGGGTCTTACTTAAACAGACAGAGGCTGGTATATGATTTGTCAATAGATGTAATTTCAGGGAATCAGCAAATATCTGGAAATGCCTGAGGACAGAACTGAAAGTTTGGACCATTTATAAGACTGGGAAAGGTAGGTGTTGGCAGAGGCTGATAGAATAATTTGTTTACATAAATTTAATTTTCTTGGCTGACTTTCCTATGAACATACTGGACTCAATGGTTTTAGACTGACAGAGTTCAAACTCTGGAACTCAAGAAATCCAGCATGTAGCTATAAGGCATGCCAAGGACCTTTCTGAAGTATCAGATGGGATATACTCTGCTTTTAGAAAAAATGTATAATTTCGGCACATATATGTAAATGCAATTAATTTATCTCAAAGTTATACTTACCAGAAATTTTATCATCTGCATTTTGATAAACATGTACAATTACTGAAAATATGTTTTCACAACAGTTTAGCTATTATTGAAATTCAAAAGAGGCACAGTCCAAGAGAAAGCATATTCAATCTAAGAAAGCTTTTTCACACTTTAAGTAAATAGCTTGAAACAGTTTCTCTGGCAAAGCACTTCTCAGTGTATTTGTTTATGTGAAATAAACACAATTTTGTATCTATCTTTTGAGAAATAGTGTGTATTGAAAAACCTTTTGCCTTTCTCACTATGTTGGTTAAATGTACTTTTTATTACTTTGTTTCCCCAAAACACATTAACTGCAGCAGATGGGTTGAACACTACTTGTCACACGCACTCCACTGCAAAGCCTGACAAATACATCCATTGAATGCATCTATTTTAGTGTGTTTCCTTGCTGGCTAGCAAATGTCTCTTTGTAAGCATCTGTAGATGCCCAATTGCTTCAAAAATATGGATCTCTACTTTGCAGCTGAGATCTGGCATAATAATGGATCATTAAATATTATGACTATAGACATACCAAGTAAATTAAACTTGGACAATTATTTCCAGTTCAAAAAGCAAAACTGAAACAAACAAAAATCAACATTTAATTAAGATAGAGCAATATATCTAAAACCCAGAAAATGGGCATTGAGTAAGGAGAGACTGTAAGCTGTTTCAGAAACACTATGATGGATAAAGAGTAACAGTAGAATGAAGAAGCAGTAGCAGTCACTCAAATGGAATGATCTGACATTTTATTTAGAAGATGTGATATTTCTGAGGAAAAAAAGACAAAAAAACTTTTTAGAGAAAACAAACTGAACAAAGGTCATACATAAACCATTCTACACTCTCAGTAAATGCTTTAGATATTTTTTCCTGTGCATATGAAGAGAATAAAATGTAGTATAGTATGCATGATCATAGCATGTACCTTCCTCATAAAAACGCTTCTTTATTAACAGCTCAGAGAATCTTGAATGGAAGAGAGCATTAGAGTAAAAAAAAATCTGACTCATAAGGCATTATTTTAATATGTAGATACAGTCTCCGTCCAATCTTAGAATATACAATTTCACCTTTTTTAGTGTTGCTAAATTGTTCTTTATGTTTCATTCTATGAACGTTTAAAGCTGTACTCCTGTGAATAATTAATTTCCACTTCAGTATTTATTATCAACTTAAATATCTTTTAGATTCCTTAAGGGATATAACTGATGTGTAGAGAATTAAAAACAATCTCCAGGTATTTTGGTTCATCCATAATACACAAACTAGATGAACTTTTAGTGCAAAATTAATGGAGCTTTCTTGTCTAAGCACTTCATTGTCTCTTATGTCTCTGGACCAACAACCATTTTCAACATAAAACCGTTAATTTGCTACAAAATGTCTAGAGCTCTGACCTTTATTTTATATCTAATGAACTCTACTTACAACTCTGTAATGACATGTGACTCTCTGACTCAAGCTGAAATGATACCCAGTAAAAACAGAACGACTGCCCAATATGATAGACGTTCTAAAAAACTTTCAACAAGCTAGAAAGAAGGAAAAAATCAGAAACTTTTGAAGTGGTATCTTTTGTAACTACTTGGAGATGAAGGCTGGTAAAGATTTAAGGCAGACAGTGAGACAGGTGCAAAACAAAGACAAATAGCGACTGTAAATTATAGTATTTTGACTATGATTATAAAAGTGTATGTGAACCCCCAGTAATTTGTGAATACCCTTGCATTGTGTTAAAGTGTATATATATAGTGCTGTCAGGGGTATTCCCTTAACAAGATGGAGTGAGATGCAGAATTTAATAGCTACAGATGATAGGGAGAGAAGTTGTACTCTTGCTAGATTCCACAGGATTACTACTTGGCCTATTTAATTTGGAAAAAAAAAAAAGGCAAATAAACATAATACTTCTGCCCTAAATAAATGTCAGTCAAATCAAATATTAAATTTCAATCAATGCTGTAGCTTAATATTATTGACAAAGTACATTGAGGTATCACACTGAGTCTTGTGTTCTCCCACAAGCATACTGTGCAAAAGCAAGCCTGTGTTGATGGAAGATTAAACATACCCAGCAGCAAAGCAAAAGAGCAGCAACAGGCTGACATATTCAGACAAATGAGTATCCTTCTACTTTTTTTCATCTGAGCATTGCAGGGAAAAAAAAGAAGGCCAGTGGCAAATAATATACTAAGCTGTTTAATAACTTTAAATTCCTCCCTTAGAGAGAAAGAAGAGTTCCAGTTATACACAGAGAAATTCACCAAAGGACAGAGCCTGCAGAAACTATATTTCAAGACTGTGATCAAGGAGACAATAAAGTTTCCCTACTATACACATTTATGGGATATTAAGAAACTGAATTTGAGAACATGGGAAATGCAAGGTATAGTTATTGTATCTAAACCAAAATAAATTGTGAATATCTTTTTAAAAATCTTGATCTAATCTGAAAGGCATTTTTCCACATCTACTTCATCAGGTTCTGAATTTCATTAGGGCATCTCAATGTTCGTAATAATGGGCCTGTGGCATGTAGAATTAAAGCCTTTGTGCCTACTCATTTGGGGAATTCCACTATTTCTTTAGTAACATCCATTTTCATCCATTTTCTGAATTTGTAATTTATAGCATTTAAGCCAAAGGACATTACTGCACAGAATAAAAAAAAAAAAGCAACAAAGCCCAAAAAAAAAAAACTTTCAAGCAACTTTCTGGAAAATAATTTTCATGGAGCAGAAAACAGAAGATAGAGTCCAGGGGATTTAAGTGCAGAAAAATTATTAGCACAATTCAGCTATGAGAAGGAATCTGATATTATTTTTCTTTTCTGTTTTGTTTTTTCTTCCCTAATATTGAATTTGCAATGAAACTTATAGATTAGCCCTACTTTAGTTCCTACTTAATTCCATAGCAGAAAACAATTGGCTCTATTGAAACCAGAATTAGACATTAAATAGATGCTACCAATCTAGCTCATTTTAGGAAACAATTAACTAAATAAACTATTCTATACACACACAGAATACCTTAGCTCAGCTCATTATTAAGATGGTTCACATTAAGAACAAAGCCCCTTTAGAACTACAAAGGACTGTTACCTGTTTATTAACAGACGGATGTACAAGGCATGAAATATGCGAACTTATAGAAACAATTCATCTTTCCTAATGTGTTTGAGACAACAGCATGGTTACCCAGTTAGAACAGTGCATAAATGTGGTCTGAGAGCCACTGTGAGAAGTCAGAGCATTTAGCACCACTCAGAAAAATCTCAGCACTTCCAATGTTGAGATCCTGAATCTCCTGATCATATCCTCTCTGGAAATGAGACCAACAATTAGGATCAAAAACAAAGGTATGCACAGATGCCATCAAATGCTTGTTCTGTTTCTTCCTCACATTCTCAAGTTAGGAATTTACTACCTTGATGCCAATTATTAAGAACTGTTGCTATTACTATTTACTGTTGGTACAGACACTGTAGCACTCCTGAAGACAAATTAAAACAATTGTTTGTTATGAACTTACTCTTTTCCTCAACAACATGCTTAGGCTAACTAACACCATGAACAAAACAACTAACTACTTTGACTCAGCATGAGAGCAAGTGAAAAACTGGTAAATATATCCCATTTTTTAATATTGGGAGTACTAAATTAAGCCTGCTTTAAAGTATCTGTCTTCAGCTAAGCTGAGGTTCACCAGTGTAAATATATTTTCAAGCGGAAAAATTACGTAGTGATTTTATATAGGAAATCTTTGCTAAGGGGTATGTTAAGCATTTTTTTTTCTAGTATCTGTTCTTATCTGCTCTTCTGTACTATTGACACGATAAAGTAATGTCAAGCAATTTATTCAGAGTCAAAAATGGCTATGTTAAAACCTGCCTTCTTGGCATCTTATTCTGAGTCTTAACTATTAGCATGAATAGTCTCTTTCACTCATTTCAGATATGTACAAAACTGCTTTTCATTGCTCATGCTGAAATCTATAGGTACGCTTTTTAAAAAAAAATACAAAAACCAAACCAAAAAATACAAACAAATAAAAAAACAAACAACAAAACCCCAAACAAAGAAACAAAAAAAAACCCCACAAAACTAAAACAATCCAGAAATTAGACATCAAAGATCAGAGAAAATAGGAAAATAATCCACTGATTTTTTTAGAAAGGACTCAAAGGCTTATGGAATTCCATGTGCACTCTCACTCTCTTCCCAAGAGGAATCTCTTGTTTTCCTCCCTCACGTTTAAACTGCTGTACAGATCTCCTTCATGGACCACATACACAAAAAAAGTGCAATGTGCAGTCTTGCTTACCTGAAGTCTGGTTTATGCACTGCCAGGAGAACAGGATGTAGCAAGAGGAACCATGACTGAAGCTGGAGCAAAAATACCTCCTTTCCACTCAACATCAAATTCTAAAGTATGGTCGATTAGCCAAAACATTGGCAGTCCTTCTGAAACCTATCCTGACTTTTTGTACTGATTTCAGTAAAGTACTACCAGCTGCAGTCGAGTATTTCCACTTCCAGTGCTGTACAGTGATAGACCCATGATGCAGAGTTCCACCTCCTTAATTTTGTCTTTTAATTTCTTCCTTTCTCTCTAACATTCCTTAATTCACTCTTTCTCTAATGCATCCTTTGGTCATTTGTTTAGGGTGCCAGTGCCCAAGCAGTGGCAGAGAGAGCTGCAGGACTGACCTGTGCGGGAATACTGCAGGGAATTGCTGAGGCTCTCAGCCAACCTGCTGCCTCTGTGGGAATACATTTAAGAAAGGGCAAAAGCATTGCTCCCCACTCAGAGGGTTTTCTCAAGTTCAAAACACTTTCATGATTAGTAGCAGATTTGAGAAATTTCTCATTTTGTTTCCAATATACAAATACTGAACATCTGACAAGAAGCTACACAAAGAATTCTGCAGTTCTTCAACACGCTTTGAAGAGCACCCGCTCATTTTTAAACTAGATTCTGCGAATCCCTCCTTTGTGCTATTTTTTTCTCATTTGAAAGACAATATTCATTGTTCATCTCTTGAAAGGAGTTTTATTTTGTCTAACATCATAAACATAAGTGTGGAGAAATGGCACGGATGGTTGTCCTCGTTTGGTATTACAGGTTGGCTCCGAACATTGCTGCTCAAGGCACTGCGCTTTTTTGGCATTATTTTACTTATTATAATAGCTGCTAAACTCATTTATGGGTGTTTGATGAAAGAGATAAATGCACTTGGTCAAACTGTTCTGCTCTCACAAAAACAGAACGGGGGAATTGTGGAGAAATGGCTCGAAGAGCAAGGCAGCCATGGAATGCTAGATTCTGTGTCTCTGCAGATTTTGCCCCTGCAGAGCACAGAAAGGGCATTGTGCGAGCAGAAGGCAGAATTTTGAAGATAACTGCAAGGACGATGTCCTTGGTGGTCTGGAAAGTACCGAGGCCTATGAAAGAAGGATTGTAGTCAAGGAAGATGTCCTTGGTGGCTTTGAAAGTACCGAGGTCTATGAAAGAGGGATTGTAGTCAAGAGAATAGAAAAAACCAGATTGTAGGGACCACGAGCGGGTGGGAACAGGTTGATGTGACTGTACCACTAACCGATAATAGAATGACAAGTAGTCTTACTAACCAATGATTTTATGACATGTAATATTGCTAGGTGCTGCAAAAATGTACTTAAGGCTGTGAACCTGAAAAATAAATGGATAGAAGCTTGCTTATAAATCATATTGATTTGTGTGTCTTGCTTCATTCACCGACGGAAAATGGAGCCTTTCTCTTAAGTGAGGTTTCTCTTAAGTGAGGTTTCTCTTAAGTGAGGTGTCTCTTAAGTGAGGTTTCTCTTAAATGAGGTTTCTCTTAAATGAGGTTCCCCGCAACATTGGTGACGGTGTGGATTTTACAATAAGTGACATTCTGAGACACATAAGAAGATAAAACTATTCATATTTTTAGAATCATGGAATCATAAAAACATTAAGGTTGGAAAATATTTCTAAATCTAAGATCATCTAAGTCCAACCTTTGACTGAATACCACTGTCCCCACTAATTCATACCACAAATGTATCTGCAAAGTTTATTTTGGTTGCCGTATGTTGAAATTTTCCTAAATATTATGCATATAACAAGGAAAATATGTAAAAAGTACACAATACTGTGAACCTACATTACCTCTCCCTAAAAATTAGAAGACAATATTCAGTCAAATATGATGTGTAATTTTGTCATTTGCTGTGCAGAAATTATTTTTGACATCAATTTGGTTGACTATTAGTGTACCCAAACAGTTTATGCAATTCCCCGAATACTGAATGTATAAGACAAAGACAAAGAAAAGCATCTCTTAAAAATAGACCCTAGCCTTAAAAAAAAGATGCTCAAATGCCAACATCTTTTTTTTTTTTTTAAGGAAAAACTCTTGGTATAATCCAGAATGAACTGACTGAGAAATTACCTCTTTAAATAAAGGTAATGACTGTAGCCTACTTGCAGAGACATCCACAGACATGGCTGTAGTTCTTGTATGGAAGGCATCTTGATTGAAATCCTGGCCCTTTCCTGTCTCTGTTCAGCTGAGCGCAGGAAACAACAGCAGTAACTCTCTAATTTACTTTAATCTATGTTGCAAAGGTCGTATGATTGCTGTTGTCCTTTCCAGTTCCTTGTGCAGATGAAAACTGTTTTTTAAAAAAATATATTTTCTACATTTCAGATTAACAAATTTATATTACTGCATATGAAAAAATTAATTCTAAAATAAACATCTCTTAAAACTGCTACTAGTATTTGGTGTTCTATGGAAGTAATTAATTTAAGAATACTTTGATCTACATTTGTTAAATATTTAATTTTCTTATATTGTATCCTCATTTTGCTACAGCTCTGTTTTCATTTGTAAATTATTCCTTGATTATAGCCTTTATTTTAATTCTTTCAGTCTTATTCAAATATTTTGTTTTATAATTTCTTTCCTATCGAATTGTATGTGAACTGTTTATAAATTTTTTGATGCATATCAACCTGTCATCTCTATTTTTCCTATGTGGACAGTACTAATGGCATTTTAGAATTTCTTTTCTTTGTATACATTAACCTTTCAAAAATACTCTGAAGTAATGAAAAGCTGTAAGTATTTATAAAACACTTTCAGCTCAAGGAAAAACTGTTCTTCAGAATACATATAAAACATGCCATGGAATCTTTGGCTAACGCAGGTGACTGCGTAACATTAGATTGCACATCGTACATGAAACTCAGCAAATTTAGAGACCTCCAACAACACCATGGGTTAATCTGGGCCTTATGTGGAGGGTCACCATGCACTGTACCACCATCATTACTTTCAAGAGCATTTGGCTCTTCCTGGAAAATCTTCCACATGAGAACTTGTCCACTGTATCTCTTCAGATTACAAGTATGACATTAATAGACCTTGCACTATGATACAGGTGGAGATGATATTGCCTTTTCTGCTCTCTCTCCCACTATATATATATATAAAAATGGTGACAACTCAGGTAATCAATGTTTTATCTTTACCAACTGAACCTACAATTATTTTTTTTTACATAGTAACAAAAATAAATAAATAAAACCAATCTCCATTTGGATGGGTTTCTGTGTTCCTAATTGAACTGAGCACTTCAATACATTCTGATTTTGTCCAAAAAACCAAACTGACTGAGATGCTATAAAATGTTACCATTGCCACATGGTTATGATCTAATATGAAGAAACAAATAGACAGACATAAAAGAAACACAATAAAGATCTGTAAAGACATCAAATCTTGGCTTGCAGCCAGGAATCTCTGGAATGTTCAAATTCCCCCTAATGCTTTGTGCTATCAGCACATGCCCATGAAGTGCTGCACAAATCCTTTCATCCACAGGATGAGCATTAGGCTTTTACAGACCAGTTAAGTGTTTATTTCCTCAACAGTGACTGCACTTCAAGACTACAAAACCACCTGCAAATTTTCTTGAACCAATTCTGTTGCCCCTCCCCACAGGGAGTTAACATAAAATCAATGAGTTCCATGAATTCATGGAGCAGTGATGTGTTCTGCAACACGGAAGGATAAGAAAATTGGGCATTTTTTGTTACCAAAATAATACCAATTTTCTTGGTTAGAATTGGAAAACTTTCTCCTGGCACTGAGAAAAAGTGTTCTGTTGAAATACGCTATATTAAAACATCTAACAAAGACAAATCAAATGTAAAAAAAAAATAAAAAATCACGATTTCATTAATACATGAATCTCTCTATGTAATATGATACAAACAAGGGATCCTTGATACATCATCTTTGAAATCAGCCAGGTATATAGAAGGGACTAAACAATGAAAAGGGGTTAAAAGGGTTTAAAACATAGTTGCATTATAGTATGAGGTGAAGATATTTGCTCTGCAGTAGCTAACCTTTTCTCTTTATAAAAAATAGTGGAAAACACCAAGTTAGAACATAGATTGGCTCTCTCAGAGGCTTTGAAATATCATGGGACATGTGATGAACATAATGTTCAAATGAGTTAAACCTCCTCTTGCATTGACCAACATCTACTTCTTTATATTTCTCTTCCAATAACACATTCCCCTTTTGATGCCCTCTTTGGGAAGCCAGATAACCCACGACTTTCTATGGCATTTTGCTAGCTTAAATCTGACAAACATATGAGCCCCTAATCTATTTGAAAGCTCAGTAACACTAATTGTACAACTCTCTCCACCCCCCAAATAATCTTTGATATTATATGCCATGCTCTTCACTTTTCTTCTATCCTTTTGTAGTTTCTTTTACCATTTCATTAAAAAAATAATCAATAACTGTGTATTAACTTTTTCCCTTTAACGAAATTGTCAAGAAGATTTGAAAATGCAAAATTTTCTAGGAATAAACAGAATATGAGCATAAAAGCATTTTCAAGATACTTTCCCCAGCTACACAGTATTTTGTATCCCAAAACTATACTGCCTTACCAACAACAGCATAGATTTTAGAATAAAAATCTCCTTCCTGGAGAAGACCAAGTGTACCACCCAGGACCCAACAGAAAAATTAAGTATTTTTTCCCATGGTTGATCACAGTTTATTTTTGCTATCCATCTTGGCCCATGAGAAACGAATAAAGAATGATGGAGTTTGTGCCATATATTTTTTATGTAACCTCACATTTAAAATTTTGAAAATGGTCCAGGATGGACTTATATTTCTCCAAGCAAAATAGACCAACCACTGCAATGAAATCAGAATAATTTTGGGTTTATTTCTACTTGTCTACCCTTATCACTTTATCACTTGCAATATGATGCTTAACTGTCTGCCTGAGTGGTGAGCAGATTATTTTAAAAACTACTACAAATATGCCTGAGTCATCACGCTCTCTGTAATGATTCAAGAACTCCCTGAAAATCGAAAAGGTCACAGAACAAACTCAACTTCCTTTCTTAAGTTTTACTCTCAAAATATATGGGGTATTAAATGAGCAGGGAATGAAGGCTATAGGACTTGATAAGCAAAAGTTACAGATAATCCAAGAGAAGGTATGACCTTTTTTACCAGAATTTCTAGATGCAGGCAGCAAAAACACTGAAAGAAGTCAAATGGAGAAATTACGAATAAGCCAAAGCCACAAGTACTTATTTCTTGTTTCATTAAACCAGATAGATATTCCTGGCAAACCATGAACATTTTAGAAAACTCCAAACAGAGTAGAGAAAGATTCACTTGGTAAAAAAATAATGTGCACCTATATGAATAAGTCTGTGGCTTGTGAACTATGGCATGTCTATGAGATCACTTGGAATACTTTTCAGCTAAAGGAAGCTTCTAAGTCTGTTTTCAATGTGGAAATAAAATACAAGTCATTATAATTTACTCTTGTTTGCCAAAAGCTTTTGAAGATGAGGCATTAACAAACTATGTCCACCAGGATTATGCAAAACCAACCATCAAAAGTATATCATTGATATTGTAGGAACATGGAAATTAGTACTCCAAACATTTTTTCTAGATG
This sequence comes from Pardalotus punctatus, assembly GCA_013400915.1. Taxonomy (NCBI): domain Eukaryota; kingdom Metazoa; phylum Chordata; class Aves; order Passeriformes; family Pardalotidae; genus Pardalotus; species Pardalotus punctatus. Next base: position 339,165 of record VZTX01004505.1, on the reverse strand, counting down.
TAATAAGAGATTTAATTTCCTTTAAGCAGTGACCTTTTCACTAGAAAGAATTGTGGCATGTTATTATTCATATGACTTATCACAACAGCACCTGTATTTTCATTTTTCTGTCACATCCATAAATTCATATGCAGATATGTTTCTTTCCATATGCAAATGAATGTCCCAGCCCATGGCAGGGAAGTTAGAATAGATGATCTTTGAAGATCCTTTCTAACCCGAACCATTCTGATTCTATGATTCTATAACTAATTACAGGAAAACATTTTGCAAGAAAGTAAGAGGAAAAAAATAAAAACATTTAATGAATAAATGAAATGTGCATTAAATGGAACAGTGACATTACAAGTTGTAAAGAAAGAGGGATGTCAATGAGTGAGGACACAGAATAAGCTGATGGAAACCACAATGCACACATCATACACAACACGTGAAAGCAGCTGTGTCAGTAACCCTCACACTGACATTTAATATCTCTTTGAAGACCTAAAATAATCACATCCCTCCCTTGAATCTTCAAAATTACTGAACCCAAATGTCATATGCATTTCAATGTTATCCTATGTGCAGATGTAGTGTGTGTTCATCCTAACACTTATTCACTCTGCCTTCTCCACACTGCACATTGCATCAATTCTCTGAGGAGACCAGAAGAATGGAGTGTACTGATGAGTCATGTCAGAACCACAGGTGGAAGCAAGGGAAGAGTGAGTAATTAAACTATTACCTCCTAATTGCAGTAGTTTAGGGCAGTTCATACATAAACAAGATACTGAAGCTGTTCTATCCAGGATGAGGTTCTCAAGATGATATCTCACTCTTTGTAGGGGAAATGGAAGAGAACCTACCCTACTCACTGTAGGGTCATACCACCTCTGTCTACACATGCATACCTGTAACAACTAGACAATCAAGGTGAGGCCGCCCCAATGCAGAGCAGAGCAGGACAACCCCATCCCTTGCCCAGCTGGCGATGCTGTGCCTGATGCCCCTGAGGACACACTTGGCCCTCCTGGCTGCCAGGGAACTGCTGACCCACATTCAGCTTTCCATTGAACAGGATCCCCAGGTCTCTTTCCATGGTGCTGTTCTCCAGTATTTCATTCCCTAATCTGTCCATATATCCACGGCTGCCCAACCCAGGTGCAGAATCCAGCATTTTCCCTTGTTGAAATTCATATGGCTGGTGATTGCTCAGCCCTCTAATTTGTTGAGGTCTCTGCAGGGCCTCTCTGACCTCAATGGAGTCATGAGCTCCTCCCAGTTTAGTGTCATTGGCAAATTTACTTAGTATCCCTTCAAGTTCTGTGTCCAAGTAATTTGTGAAGATGTTGAAGCGAACTGGCCCTAAGATGGAATCATGTGAACCCCACTAGTGGTCACCAGCCTGATGTAACCCCATGTAATATAGTCTCTTATTATTTTCCCCACATTTATGGGCAGCTTCAATGCTAAGGGCTCTCACTAGCACTCATTTCATCAAGTTTCGGCATGCCATCCTACTACTTATCACTGGCAATTGCTTATCACTGGGTTTGTCCCTTTTCCCCTTCCAATCTAGTTCAAAGCTCTGTCAATGAGCCCTGGTAGCTCCTGTACTGAAGTCCTTTCTCCCCTTTGAGAAATGTGCTCCATGTCCTGTAAGTGAGTGCATGAGGGTTATTTTGGATTCAAGCCACTGCAAAATAAGAGGCTAAGATATGCTTTTTGATCTTGCTTTAATGCTTGTGCTCTCTGATACTGTGTTAACAACAAAAATAAAAAAATCTGGGTACCAAATCTAACTTTGAATGGTATGGGGCAAGGATAAGTAAATGTTCTTCCCAGTGGACATGGTAGGATTAAAAAAAAGACTGCAGAAGATACCACAGTAATCAGTGGGTGAACAGTGACATTTCTGGAGTGTCTCAGCTTTCAAGTTGACAGCAATGGCCAATGAGAAAAACAGGCCATTAAAAGTGGCATATCCAGGAAAGAGCAGCCAACAATAACATCTGTCATGACAATGCAAATATGAAGATGATAGATATTCAATTGTCTCGCTCACTGCCTCTGTCACTAAGATACAGGGACTAGATCATGAAGAAAGCGAAAGAATTTCTAACAGTGAATATGTAATATTGTTAACCACATTTGATTACAGATAAGCTGGAAATGTACATTTCAAAGCAGTAAATGACTGTGGGTGTTATAAAGGGCTGGCCAGACATCATTCCAAAACATCATCAAAGGCTCCATCATGATAAGATTGAGGAGAAATGCTGGTGCAGTCATAGGGAGAATGGAAAAGGATTGAACTCTGCCATTATCAAGTAAAACCTTTGACCTAATACAGTCTATTCTCCTTGCTAAAGATATTTTCACTAGACAGATATGTCAAATTGTGAATTAAAATGGTCACTGTACCATTTGGATTTATTGACTGAAAATATAGCATAATAAAATTTGATTTTGTATAGGAAAACAGTTTTTGTTTTCATATACTTGGTATTACAAGCTAATCTGTTGTTTCTTTTGTGATTTTACCTATTATGTATTACTCATAATAAATAGTCCCCTGTTATATCAAAGGTAAATAAAACTGTGTGAAATTGTCAGTCTGTTATAGCCAGTGGAGTTTTTTCCATTACTTTCAAGTGGGCCAAGTTTTCATTCAATAGGTAAGGAAAACAACACTTAAAAAAATATTCAAGCTATAGCTTATAAAAAAGAAGAAAATGCAGCATTTAAGTAAATATCTGTTATAACTTTTTGATATTTTTCAATAGATTGTTAATAGTGTGAAGTGTTTCACTAAGTTGTTGAAAAAATAAACATACATGTTGTTCTACATTGTTTAAGATCTCGACTGTTTAGTAGTGCAGTGTTTTGCATAGGAAATGGCAAATTCAGAGGAACAAATGAGATTAGTTTATTTTTATTTAAACCTCCGTTAAACTTTTACATTGTGGAACCTCCACTCTTGAAAGGGAAAAAAAAAAATCAAAGAAATTAAAAATATACAAGTACTTCTAGAATATAAAGCTTTGGCTGTAAACCAAGATTAAGCAAATCTAAGCAAATAATACCACTGCTTGAAAAAGCTTACATTACAAGCCATTCCAATTGTTTTCCAAAATGTTTACCTAAATTAGTTGAAAGGCCACAATTTTATACAACAAGAAATTTTAATTAAGCCTGTGTTTGAAGTGTTTCTGCAATTACTCCCTTTGGTTCCATTAGGATGTAGCCTCAATTAAAATGTATTGTTAATATTACAAGATAACACTTGCTGGTGGCACAAAATTGAAGATATGCTTCCATGTAATTTTAGATTATTCCTTGCTGCGAGTTTTTGCAATTATTTTTTGTCAATAATGTTTTTTCTATTCTCTTGCCGATGAAATATTTTTAATCAGTACACCCAAACACTGCACCTCTGAAAACAGGCAACTTCTATAAAATGAAAATATCTTTTGCACCCTAGAATTCAGTTAAAGCTTTTTGTTATTAATTTTTACTGTATTAAAATAACAAGTGAAAAATTAACAGGGTCACAGAATTCTCTGAATTTAGCAAACAAGTATTGTAACTCTGAGTGGAAAAAAACCCCAGGATTTCATCTTTCCAATTTAATTGACATCACTAGTCCTTTCTCAAGTGATAATGCCCATTGAGGGCATATATTTTCCCCACTGAGATTCTCTGTCTATTGTTGAGTTATAGATTTACTAGATTAGAATCTTTCCATGTGCATTTGTTTATCTGTATTTTTAATGTCTTTCTCTTATTTAATACTATTATGCAGAACCATAATTGTTCAGTATTCCTTACATTTGACAGTATGTAAAACTTGTGATTGAAAACATATTTTTAGGTTTTGGAACAGACTCTTGTCATATGGGGAGGAAAAAAGGAACAGTTATTTTCAACAACTAATAAAGATAACAATTCTAAACGCACAAGTAACACCATATAAGCCCACTATTGTTTGTTGGAGGATTTTTTTTTTTTTAGCAATAAAACTAACAATTCTATTTTTTTTATTCAACTTACAAGTACTTTCCTAGGAATACATAAAAATTTGACCCACTCTATCCTTTTGGATAAAACAAGTGACAGAGAGCTTCAGATTCCCCCAATTCTGCTCTATTTTTAAAAATACTTCTGAAGAATGACTAATTCTTTGAATTGTGGCCAATGGTTTGCAAATATTTAGTATAATACTTTTCAGTATTTATTAGATTAAAACTAAATCAGAAATAAGAATTTATTTAGATTCACATTTTACTGCCCAAACTTTTAAAACATTGTCCTAAAGCCTTCTACTACATTTGTAAAATAATTCACATAATTCACTCCAGTATTCCTGTTAGACTCCAACTCTCTGTGAAAACCCTCGAAGAGTCTGAAGTACTCCTTTTTATCTGTGAGGGCTCTCTGGGTTAGGCAGTGCACCTTGTGGGAATTAATGGCTCATCATGAAATGGTGAGAATTTCAAAGAGACAGGACCAAGTCAGTCTTTGAATAAAGTGCTTTAGCTCAGAGCCTGACCCTAGGAAAGAGGTGATTTCCTCTGAAAGCTGACCCAGGGGAAGGAGGCAGGAGAGCATCTGTCTCACACAGCCAGAAGGGGTGGACATTCCCTCCCCTGCACTTCTCTTGTTAGTGTTTGTGAGCAGCTGCCACACACCCCAGTCTCCTCTGCCTGGTCTCTTTTTCTGAGCTGAAATGAAGAAGTCACAAAACAGTCTCCTGACCAAATCTCACCAGCTATTGCCTCTAACAGTCATATTCCAAAGGAGATGGAGCAAATGCTGCTGGGAAATGAGTGGATGAAACCGTCAAATTTCAGCACATTCACAGAATCACAGAATGGTTGAGGCTGGAAAGGACCTCTAGGTGTTTTAGGGGAGTATGAAGAAATACTTGAAACTTCCTTTGGAATAAAGTGGGGAAAATAAGTGACAGAAACATTTTGGGATGCTCATATTTCAGTTGCTACAAAAAGTCATAGAAGGGGCAATTTCTTTTTCTTATGTTTAAATTGAAATTAAACAAATAATCTGTCTTGTTTTTCTCTCAGGGAAAATAAAATTCAGAATATTAACCTTCAAGCTCAAGGCAGTGCCTCAGCACAGCTGTTAAATCTACCTCACCTTCCTAAACTGTATTGCAATGCAAACTTGTAGTATGGAGGTAGCCAAGCAATAGGTATAATTGTGTCATGCAAAAAGTGGTATGAGGAGGAATAATGATATATTTTGCATGTGAGGGTTTTTTGGGTCAAGGTGCTGTGAGCAGCTGCATATTAACAAGATGGTAACACCCACCATTAGATGAAACACTTGTGTGGTGCACTCTCATGGGTCACAGCCAGTGTCTAAAGGATAGCTACCCTTCTGAAAAACCTGAACTATGTGTACTGTGCAACTGTTTGGCCTCAGAGGACAAACTGTATCTAATTAAAAGCAAAGCACATATGATGGACATGAGAGGAACTCGTACCATCTGCTCTACTACTGATTAAATCCTTTTACACCACACTGTTTGACAATGAAAACATAGCCTTTTGGAAAAAAACAGTGCTCTCTCTGCTGACAAATCTAAAGCCCTGTTGAAGATACTGAGTCATACATCCTGGTTATACTTCTTAATGGGCTACTATATGAATAATAGGAATTTTACTAGCCAGATAGTACAGATTAAGAATCAGTTCAAGTTGCTTGTAAGTTTCAATGAGATGCATATCAATTACATTGATACCTTTGTAAATAAAGCCCTAAAATTTTAGTTATTATTTTTTAGAATGTTCTATACATAAAATTTACATATATATATATATATATATATGCACACAGATATACCTGTAGGTGCTAGATAGTAAGTGTTGCTATGACTGGGCTGCTCTCCTTTGAGTTGTGTAATAAAGACCAAGACAACTTTTTAAAAAGTGGGAGGGTAGAAGGATTTTAAACTGAACTATTCTGGCACAAGTATTATCCAGGTGATTATATTATTTTCTAAATTGCTCTGCAGCGGGATGGAATACACTACCCACTTTCCACACAGTAAGGAACAGACAGTGCTTCCCATTTTAAACCTATAAAATGTTTTAGCTAAAAAACCTCTCCTAGCTTAGGAGCAGATTGAAAGGCTGAGGTAACATTTGGACAATATTTTTACATCTGTCAGTGAAAGTATTCAATTATCTAAACCAGACAAGCTATGACTTTTTAGCATCCCAGCATGTCCCAGCTTTTATCCTTCATGACATCCTACAATTTGGCTTTGTTTCATAAAACATCCATGCTGTACATTTCCAGTTAGCTTTGTTTATTATACATTGAAATCCCCACTGAGTTTTTGCTGCTTTTCTCCTTCCTTTTCAATATATAAACTGAATTACCTGAATTAAAGCATCTCTCCTTTCCTGATTAGTTCAAAATTGGCAAATTCCATCAAGTTGCTCTTCCTAAAATGACAAGAAATAGGGGAAAAGGACTCTGCTTTCTGCCTTTCTGCAGACTTAGCCGCTTCTGAACTACTGTTCCAGGTCTGAGATGTTAAGTGGTTTTCCTTCTCAGATCGCAAAGTGTCTACTTCCTCAGGATCCTCTGCTGAACTTTCCCAGGCAGCAGTTGACAGCTCAGACACCCACAGCATGACACGACAAAAACCAGCTACACAAACAGACCACAAGAACTCTGAGAAAAAGTCTGCTTTCAAATACAGTAAAGTCTCATACTATAGCTGTTTCTTTGTCTCTGCTTTTTATTAGTAGTATTTTCCCTCCGTCTCACAAATTTTTAATTAGACCTACCAGTTATGATTAAATAGCCAATGCTAAAATGCTTTAAAAATTCCTCAAGTGTCTACCACATATCAAGAAACAGAATTTTTTTCCTTTTGTGTTTAATGGCATACTCTATATAAATACACAATTCTAAGAGGGATATTAAATGGAACCTATACAGTTATGTACGAAAGCAACTGCAGTCTAAACTAATGCCAAGGAGTAATTACAGCCTAATTGCCTTGGCTTGCTTGGCATGTCATAAATGTTTTTACAATGGTTCTTAGCAGATGAAGAGTCAGAAAACAAATTTCTGCAAGTTGTGGAGAAATTATTACAGCCCATTAAGGTCTTCCTAAAATTGGTTCGGTATTCTACTATCTGCAATATTCAGAAGACATTTCTCTGAGCTGTAAATGTTATTTGTCTGCTGGACAAACTTCTTTATCTAATACTTAAAGTACATTTCAACAAACACCCCAGTGTATGATAGTGGTTAAAATGCTGCTCTTCAAGGAACTAACTTTTCCAACATGAATACTAAAACCATTAGACATTATATAGGATTGCTTAATTTGTCCATTAGGGATTTAGCACTAAACAAAGAACCAGAGCAACATCTATGAGATGTTCTTCTGTGAAACAAAATGCCGTGTCACATAAATAAAAGGACAGTGACTTGTGCCCCTAATTTGCTGCTTAAAAAGGACAAATTCCACATATTTAGAGCTTAGTTTTCTAGATGCAACCTGTTCAGGAAAACTGAGGACTTTTTTTACTCTGTGAATCTGAAAAGGGCATAAAACAAAAGGATATTAATGGCAGTCACACCATTTGTTGAAGAAGAGCTACAGGTAATTTTGTTGCCAAGAAACAAAGTCTGAATTGCACAGGACACAGAAAGAAAGTGAAAATATATGCTGCAAACTTCTTCAGTAATGGATCTTTTCTGCAGACCTTAGACAATGGGGTTCCTTTTCATGATGCACTAGCCCTGGAGGTACTCTCAGGAGACATTAAGAAGAGAATATTGTTGGATACCACATACCACTGCACACAATGGCAGAGAATTTTCATTAAAGGCAGACAGTTTCATACCACTTTGCATAACTTGCCCAGAAAAGGACCTTTTTTTATTTTTGTCCCACCATTTTAAGCCACTTTTATGTGTCCCAGGGGACTTCTAACTAAACAGAAGGAGAAAAGATTGGAGATGAGTGTGACAGCAAAATACTAATTACATTCAGTATAAATACAGAAGCTAAGAAGCAATCCAAAGATCAAAACTTGGCACACATGAATTTTGGCACAGAAATTCTTCTGTCCTAATAGTTCCTTATACTAATTCAAGCATGCATCAAATAATAGCAGTATTTATCAGCTGATGACAACTGAAACCATAGTTACAATGCATTGATTTTAACAAATATTTTTGTTGTATAGCATACCTTGTCTCCAAACCTTACAGCTAGCAGAGACATTTTAAGGACATCTAATTAATGAATTCTGGAAGAAATCCTTTTGGGACAATACATTTATGTAATATATTTATGTCAGTAATGTGTGTATATTTGTCATAAAATAAATATATTTTCCTTAAAATCCAATAATTTCTACCAAAAAAGTTGATCTGCAAAATTATAATTTTATCTGGTGATCAGTGGAGAATCTTTACTAAGTTGATTGCTTTACTTTTGCATTTGTTATTTATGTTACATCAAGAACAGTTCCCCTGTTTTTCATTTCTATAACACTACAATTGTTATCAAGTGTTTCTAGGATTGTTACTTTGTCAAAGTGATGGCAAAACAATAAAGAGGGATGGATAACTGTAAATTGCATTTTCCCTTAGGTTTACTGCCATTCAGTTTTACTCTGGATGTATCCATTTGAGAATGCCAGATAGTCTTAAAACCACAGAAAAAGCTCATTAATTTGACTGAACAAATAAATTATTTCTAATATTCTGATATTCTTAAGTATACCTAATAGCTCAACAGCCAAGAGAAAACAATCTTGAAATTACTACTGTTTGTCATTTACTATGAAAATCCACAGGGTATCTCAATGTGTTTGATTTCATGCTTCAGTTTTATGCTTAAATTAAAATTTAATTATTTTAAAGCACTCAAATTCTTCAACTCTGTGGCTAAATTCCCAAGCAATTTCAAGGATTATTTAAACAAATTGAGCTCCTAATTTTGAGACTTGCCCGCGAGATAAAAAAGTGGCTATTTTCAATTTGAAATTGGTACATGGCACACATGCCATTCAGGAGGCAGTAAAATCTGCCACTATACAATAATTACAGAACTTTGGACAAAGAAAAGAAAGAAAAGGATTTAATTTGATTAGCCTCCAACTTTATTCATTTAACTCATCTGGGAAAGATCCAGCAATAATTTTTCCAGTGAAGGTAATAATTCTTCTTTAATTGTTTCCACCTGGTACAGTACCGTCATCAATCCCCTGTTCTCCACCTTTCTGTACTTGGCTCTCAGCCCATCACTCACGTCTTCCCTTGCACTACCATTAAGAGGCAATGGAAAAGAGGTTTGGATTTGGGTTAATTTTGTTGTGACAGACCACAGAACCTCCAGCTTGGCTTCCTCCATTGCTGGATGCTTTCCCTGTGTTCAGTCCCTATTTCTGTTTACACCTCCTAAGAATTAATTCCTGCCCTTTTTCTGCTACATGTGGACATGCTGAATTTTTCATTATAATCTGTCCCCCGCCCCAGGATTCTGCAAAGCTGACTTTTCCAACTCCTTCCCTTTTCTGCTCTGCTTCCCCTCTAAAAGTCTCAAACAGTCCTGTAACAGACAAAAATCTTCATTAGCAAATTAATGTACAAACAAGAGAGTTAAGGCTCACTAACTCAAACATTCAAAGGCACTCATTCTACAAAGCTGAGATCTCTGTACTTAGGCAAAATCTACTGCTTAGCACACTAACCCAAGGCATGCCTTGTCATGTTCCCATGCATCCTGAGGAGAAAAGGGAAACTGTGGCACCCTAAAGAAATTAACCTCAACAAAGGTGACCTCTTGCTTCCCTTCCTAACACATTGCTTTTATGATTGCAGCGACTTCATTTTGGAGAGTCAGACTCTATATATGAAATCTGTAAACATTCTGTTACTGGCCAGTTTTCTCTGACAGACTTTTATCATATTTCCTCATTGGAAGGATAATGAAAGGAATTTTAATTTTGGAACATAAATACAGTCTGCACACCAGTAAGCATAACATTTTAGAGTAAATATGTGGTGTTAAGGTAGTAAGCAGTAAACATTTTTGAAGAAAACTTAATTTGTTTTCAATCAGAACAGATAAGAGGGATTATTAATGGTGGTGAATATATTTATCCAGGAACACATATTTGCCTAGACAGAAAATTTTGTATTAGTGGAACAGCACTACTCAGTTTATTGATTTATATCTAAACTAAATGAGAATATGTTCTATTGCTCTTGAGGTGGATGACATGAGATTGAAGTAGGTATTTTAATATCCTGTTTAATGTCAAGTTAGAAAATTAGGTTCTTCCTTAACCTTTGAGTTTTAGTCATAAAAGACTGATGGTTCAGGACCTCCCAGTGTTTGACTATATACCATCTATTCAAATGGAATGGGCTGACAGCCCCAGGCTTCAAAAATCCTTAGCTGTTTATGGAAAAAATATTTCCTGTCTATTGGGTTGTGAAGGTAGCTCAATAATTTTGAATAAATTAATGTAAAGCTATTTGTACATATTTTTTTAGATATGCTAAAGAAAGTAAAAGCCTGGGTAGCATTGCTAATAAGATTTATCTGGTGAGATAGGTTATATAAAAAGAAAACACATAAGGGAGAAATGAGTCCTTTCAGAAAGGACAACAAAAACCACTGAACTGGCAGCTTCATGTCTTGGGACAAATACATTGCCTTTCTCTTGCACTTACACTATTGCTGAAAACTCTTATCTATTCATATCAAAGGCCCTTCTTCTCTATCTATAAAATTGAAGATATAAAGGATCCTATCATATATTTACAAAACAAAGAGCACACACTTCCTATTGTTTAAGCAAATTTGACACACTATTTGTTCAAAAAACCAGATGATATTGTTGCTTGTTTCTGAAAATTTTGCACAATATTACCTGTCAGCAAATTGGTTTAAGTGACAGAGCAGTAATGATTCTGTAATTTTTGTTCAACATTCAGTGCTTTCTGGATACCATACTGCAGATCATCCTAGAGATAGCTTATTGTCCATGAGTCTTAGCAAAGTGCTATTAAAAGACTGCCTTTCAGTTCAGTTTGTTTATTTCCATTTGTTGTATATACTACATTTTCAGCTCAGAGCAAGATGGATGGAAATAAACAATGACACATTTGCAGTAAGAATTTTGTGGCAAAGACCTTTAGTAAGATATTGTGGTCTCAATGCAACCACAACACAATGATAAACTGCCTTTGTAACTGACAGATCTAATTGTAAAGTTAAAATTATAGTTCCATGAGAAAAAAAGAACAAGTGCTGAAGAGACAGTATCTACTGTATGTTGGCATGTGGCTGTATTCCCAACCAAAGCATGCCTATTATTCATGAGCTGATTTACACTTTTTATCTTTCCATAACATGCAGCATTTATTAACCCTTACATTTGGAGGCATTACAGTTTCTGCTGACGTGGGCATTTTCCTAAAATAGAATATTACAGCATTCCCCTGCTAGATGTTTAAACCATGTGTATGTTTATTTTTTAACTTTTTTCTTGAACTTTCTAACTGTGAGCAGGCTGGGAATGTAGAGTCATGATGAATGAGAGTTTGCTTTACAAAAAAGAGAAACGTAGACATTTGATGCAACACTGAAAAATTCACAGCCTCCTACCTTGAAAACAAACATTTCCCGGCGAAGAATAGCCAGAGTGTTGAAGTTCCCATCACATATGTTGGGCTTGGCTCCGGGATAGGAAGGTTTGTCACCAGTGGGTGGCCGGGGAGGTTTAGGTTGCCTGTCATTCTTTCGTGGGTCTGCTGGAGGGACAGAACGATGTGGGGGCACTGTTGGCAGAGGTCTTGTTGGTGGTGGTATCCTGTCAGGTGGACCTTTAAAAATACAGCAGTAGGATGTAATATAGAAACCCACTAAAGGAAACATACACAACAAAAACCAGCTGTAAGGTGTACAAACCTGACAGTGAAAGGGGAATGAAAAAGGGACCTAACATACCTTTCTTATGTTATTAAATTGAATCATAGAATCACAGGATATGCTGAGGTGGAAGGGACCCATTAGAATCATCAAGTCAAACTCCTGTCTCTTCACAGGACACCCCAAGGGTCACACCATGTGCCTGAGAACATTGTCCAAATGCTTGTTGAGCTCTGTCAGCCTGGTGCTGTGACCACTTCCCTGGGAGCCTGCTCCAGTTACCAACCAAGCACTGGTTATAAAGGGTATGAAGAATTACTACCAAAACCTAGGAAAATAATTACTTTTCATTATCCAGAATCTTCCTTATAGGAAGAACATTCCAATAAAACCTTCAAAGGAAGCTTAGGCCACCATCATCTCAGACAGAAAGTTGTTCAAAGCACATTATTTACCAACTGAGTAAGAGCTCTTATAACAGAATCTTTGTCTCTTGTACAAATGAATGAAAAAAAATCTTGTTCCTTATAAGATCATCATCATTCAACAGATTTTCAACCTATATTTTTAATCTATACACATCAATTCACCCATGCATATATGTAGCATACCTGATATTTCCTACTGACCAAATTTTTAGATCAAGTAATGTCATGTTCATTAGACACAGGACATTCCCAGCTTTCCCCCATGTCCTTTGGTATGTACAGGAGTTCTTAAAACTGGACCTCAAACCCTAGGCATGTATATAACACCCCCTCCCCCTTTCCCCATTCACATACCATGTTCAGTAGCCTGAAATAAGTTACTTGATTTATTTTTTCTTAAAAATATAGATACCTGGTAATTAAAGGAATTGTTCTGAGGGTAAACATTAAAAAGAGCTGAAGTAAAAAACTAAAACTCTGTAGAGCAGTCTTAAAACATTTTTCTTCTTCCAAATATATTGTCTGTCACAATATACAGACTCTGATGAAATAATTATCCTGCTCATAATTTCTCTTCCTGAAAGCCAACAAGCCATCCTAGACAGATACTGATCATAACCCTAATATGGCATACTGAATGACTTGAAATGAGTGTACTGAAAATGCCTTCCCCTCTCTACACATCAGTAACATTTAAATTTACTTTTCATGTACAAAAAGATGAGAACCCTCAGTTGGATAAATAAGATTTCTGGAAATAAGATTACTGTTTTAATTTTTGCTCATTTTATTTAGGCCTCTCCCAAAAATCATTTAAATAGATAATACTAAAATAAATAGATAATACTTTGACTTTAAAAAATAAATACCCTTTGCATGACCAGCTTCAGAAACTCTTTTGAATAGAGAGACAGCTCTAAAACTGCATAAATGGCATTTGAATTTCTGAGAATTTTAGAAAAAAACCACATACTTTTAAAGAACGAGATGGATTATGTAAGGAAATCTTAAACTCGCCAAATGGTTGTCATGCAATTTAATAACGCATTTATTTTATTCACAATTTTAAGACTTGTGACATTTATAATTTACAGTTAATAACAGTCTTTCAAGGAATACTGCAGACTAAAGTAATTATTTTAATAGGTGTGACATTTTTATTGAGGCATATGATTCCAGATCACATCTTGATTTTAAAGGGAGCAAAGGAATCAGTTTGCAGTAGCTCATGTTGGAAAATGTTTAAACCCAAATCAAATTTTTTTATGCCATTTGCTGGCAATGTCAGATATTAATTCCCAGGGGTAACACATTTCTCCTAATGTATAGCCCACAGCTGTTAGAGCTTAGCAGCTAGTTTTCAGCAAAGTATTCTTGTCTAGCCCTTAAGTCTAGACTACCAACTTATGAGGTCATGAGAAACAACCTTCCTTCCAGCTAATCACACAGGAATAAAACCCAACCAAACAAAACTTGATCAGCCAATCATTTGGAAATTGCTGCATATGCTTTATGAAAATATATATCTCTGCTTCTTAATATGACATTTTTAAAATCTTGTTAATATAAAACACCATGGGGGCTGCAGAGTTCTAGTCAGCAGTACAGTAATTTTACATGATCATAGTTGTCCTTTCTGGTGATAGAGATAAAGAAGGAATGGTCCTTACAATATTCAACATAAATATGACAAAATTTAAACTAGGAAAATCGGGAATACAGAATTTAATTGAATATAGATTAATTATGGAATATTAAGCTAGGCAATTTCAAATTATATGCACTGGATACAGAGCATTAACATAGAGATACAGTAGATTTTTCACTGTGGTTTTCCAAAAATAAAATGGAAAGGGAAAGGAAAGGAAAGGAAAGGAAAGGAAAGGAAAGGAAAGGAAAGGAAAGGAAAGGAAAGGAAAGGAAAGGAAAGGAAAGGAAAGGAAAGGAAAGGAAAGGAAAGGAAAGGAAAGGAAAGGAAAGGAAAGGAAAGGAAAGGAAAGGAAAAAAAAAGAAGAAAAAACTATGTAACATATACCGACAGAATCAAAGTCTTCAAAACCAAAACTATGTCTTTGGAAATTGAAGGGATAGTAATATGGGAGTTAGTGTTACATTCAACCCATAATCATAATCTTGCTATTGTTTTGACTTTTTAAAAAGTTTTCAGTTGCCCTGTTAAATGCAGAATTAATTTGCATCATGTGCACTTTATATCAAGCCATACAAAACCTAAATATATATTTTAAAGAAGTAGGGCCTTTTTACTCTATGTAGGGGCTTGTGAAAACATTATTTTGAGATCAATTTGCTATATTTATCACAAGAAAGGGTGTTTTTGGGACCTCATTTTGGAGGGAAATTTTCTTTATTATTACTGATAAACTGAGAAGCAATGAATTCATCCAGTTACATGACCTGGGACACCTGTGTAAATAATCTCATTATAGTTAAAGGCCCGCATTTCTTAATATTTTCATAGTTTGCAATCCTTTTGCATATATTTTCTTTAAGGATTTTTAAAACATTTAAAATTCCTATTCCAGATGAGTGCAAATTCAAATAGAAGTCATGAACAGTGAGAAACAGTAAGAGCGTCCTCAAAATCTTTGGATACTTTACTTACATAGACACTCTGGCATAAAAACTGATGAAGTCCACACTAATCAACAGTTTTGGAGAGGTGATATGGACAGGCAGACCTGAAAGGTATTCTAAACTGAAAAGTTTGCATTGTCTAACGAGAACATGACATACCATATATCTTCTGGATGCCCTGTAAATCGTCATTAGGTAGTTTAAAGTTGTCAGTTTCCATGTACTGGTAAAATGGAGCCATGATTGCAGTGGGATCATTAGAGTGCTCCAAGCCCAGAGCATGTCCAAGTTCATGCACTGCAACTAGGAAGAGATCGTTTCCTGTGAGGAGAAGAAAAGGAAAAAAGACCTTTGGATCCACAAACATATTAACAAAAATAACACACATGGAGGACTCTGCACTTGCAAGACATTTTCACTGTATTTGAATTTCATGATGTAATGTGTAGTAATTAATGGATCGTCAGGGATATCAAGGGTAACATGGCAGAAAAGGCAGTTTTCTCCTTTTTTTTTTTTTAAACAAGGAAACCATTACAGTATAATATATGGTACTCTTACAGACTTCATAACCATAAACTTTTTTAACTGATATACATGGTAAGTGTAGGGTTCAAATGTCATAGCTCATGGCTAGGCTTGTGTGCAATTTATGACTTGAAGTTGATGTTGCTGTGAACCCTACTAAAAATGCCTTCATCAAGACATAGTTCCAAAAGGAAAATATCCTGGCTTTGTTTGGTAAACTTCACAAACTGAAGACTACCTGCTTAGGACGAACCCCACAGAGCACTTAGTCATCCAAAGACTTGTAATCAGACCCCTGCGGATTATATGTAGAGGTTGTCCATTTCTGAATCATTGTAACTGAAATCCTAATGAGGAAAAGAGATGTCCTTATATATTTCACTGTGCAATTCCCTTATAACTGTAGTTGCTTGTTTAAGCATTAGAGCTTTTTTTTATTTTTGTAAGACTAAAAAAAAAAACAAACCCAAAACATGCACTCATGTTATAGACCAGTTTAACATTTTTGTTATTCTCTTCTGAAAAGTATCTTCAAAATTTTTATTACAGAGCATTAGACTCATCTGGAAGATTTGCCAGTAGAATTTTGGCACTCCTGAAGCAAACACAAATCAAAGCCTATGGGATTGCTTCTAAAAAAGTTTCACAGCTGGACCTCATGGTATTAATTTTGTCTGTTTTTACTCATCTAAGACTTTGTTATGCATATCTTTTTATGAGTCTTTCCTACAGATTCTGTCATACTCATCCTGTCACAAAATGAAACTTTGGAAAAATGTTTTACATCAGGAGAAAGATTCCAGTCAGCTGGAAAGGGTCACATCCAGAATATTGCCCATTTCATCACCTAGGGTTGGGAAGAACCATTCTCCAGGAGTATGATGCTGTCCCACTGACAAGCGAAGCACTCTAGAGCAACACCTTCTAACTTTTAGATGCCTGGACCCATGTGAAACTGGTGCCACGTATAAAAAATGAAAAGCCTGTGGTGTGGCCTAATAGTCTTATATTGGAAAATAAAAAGCTCAACCTTAACTCTTTTCCCATAATTTGTAGATTCTTTGGGGATAGACAGTTATTTTCCACGGCTGGCACTTGATCTGGAAGTACTTTTATAATGTCAGTAGTAATAATATTAAGTTGCATCAGCAACAAAATTATACATATATACATTACAGAACTTTGAGGACATAGTTGACAGTATTTCAATTTCTCAAGTATTTCCTCTTGTTGACACAATAAAATAAACTTTATCCAAAGAACGTATAACAGAGGAAACACTTGGCAGTAGATGCCTTCATAATGTATGAATTCATGCTGATGTTTGTAAAATAAATGTTTGAATGAAAACATGAAAACAAAGTAAAACTATATGCTTACTTCACAGAGTCTTCTCATAACTTCTGATTCTTTATTTGGAAATGTGAAAACTAAATGTTCTTGATTTTCTATTCAATATAACTGTGCAGAAAAATCACATCTTTCAAAAATTAATGTGACATAATGAGCTTTTAGAAATGAGAAGTTTATCCTATAATCTATAATTATGTGGTTCCCAGATGAAATGTTTTATGACAATATTTTTCTTAGATGCAGTTCTTTTTATAACAGATACTCAATGTGCTGTTTCAATAGGTTTGATAAGCTTGACTGTCCTGGTGACAAACACTCTGAATTTGGCCTTCTATACACAGATAAAGCTGATCTTGACATCATCTCATAAGAATAATCCACAGCTTCTGTAGCTAACCTCAGCACTGGAAGTGATACACAGGAGGAACTCTGTAAAGGTTTTCATTCTGCACTTATAATGGAATAATTAATGTAATTTTAAATAATCATAGGTTTAAGATGGAAAGACAGAAAAAGCATGTTACTGTACTACAGCTTTCA
This sequence comes from Pardalotus punctatus, assembly GCA_013400915.1. Classification (NCBI taxonomy): domain Eukaryota; kingdom Metazoa; phylum Chordata; class Aves; order Passeriformes; family Pardalotidae; genus Pardalotus; species Pardalotus punctatus. The sequence goes on along the minus strand of VZTX01004505.1, from coordinate 321,801 downwards.
TACTATGATGACATCTCACACTATTTTTCAATTTTTTTCTGAATTTTATGGAAGTTAGAGCTCTAAACTAGGCTTATTAGAATGCAAAATTTCTTTTCCTGGTATTAACTCAAATATTTAAAAAACAATCTTCTTTTCAGACCTTTTGAAAGGCAAATTTCCCTCCTGTACCTATTCTTCCTACATTATAATGAAGAATATCAACTATTCCAAGTCTTCTCTTAAAAAATGCACTAACAAGTTGGCCACATAATTTACTGAACCATTTTCAAATAGTTTTGAATTAACACTATTTATTCTACCATTATCGTTAGGCTCACTAGTATCAGTAGACGAAAGAGCGTTCTACGGTTTACCCCTACTATTTGAGGCAGGAGTCTGGGAAGTTAACTTGTCATAATTTCTAAAATTTCAAGAAACCACAGCTAATCAACAGTCTTGGAAGAGTCTACTGCTTCTCTTTGTGATAGTTATGCAATACAAGAAGAAGAAATACATCCCTTGGTTATCAGTCCTTATTGAGTCCTCTTACAGATTTCCAGGAATTTCTACATTTTGTCCTATGTTGATCTAAAAGATGTGAAATACATAGTATCAGGGAAATAAATAAAACCCACTTTTAGCTACTGGCATATCTTCTTTCCAGGATCACAGGTAATGAGCATATGGTAGAACATGTTTAAAGCAGTACTTCTGAATGACAGTGGGACCATGTCAGACAACAGATATTATGCAGGGGCTGGCTGTTTCTTAGCATGTTTTTTTTCTTTTGTATTTTGGATGGGGGAGATTACGTACAGAGATAAAAAAGAAAAAAGAAAAAAAAAAAAACAAGCATTACATTCAGTGTCTAACTGCCCCTCTGGATTTAGTCTTTATTTCCACCTCATGCAATGCAACTTATAGCCATCAGGGGAGCCATGAAGTGTGGCAAAGGCAGAACAGCCCTTGAGCAAATGAATAAGGGGGAAGGGAGAAGGTCACAGGAAAGAGCTGGGAGAATAATATCCTTGCCTGGGGTGACAATAATTTAACAGGGAACATATTTTCTACTTGTAGTCAAATAGCCCCATTATTCATAACAATTTCCATCAAGAGAGTCATGATTGTCTCCAGGGCATCCTGAATTTAAACTGACCCAAATAACTTAGTGCAATTGAAACTCAGGTTTAAACCAGCTCAGGATGAGCTGTCTGAGCCCAGTACAGGTAGGACCTTATTACTATCTTAGTTTCCATCCTTTTTGCTGTGCATACGATTAGATTTCTCCAATTAGGCAACAATTATTCGGTCCCTCTTTGCTTTAGGGAGCAGACTTACCCTGAGTATCTCAATGTTACTTTAAAAACCTCCTGATTGTGCAGAAGGACAACCATAAGTGCTCACTCTTTTTCCCAAGGCTGCACAGAAGGGTATTTGTGACTGAAAGGTTGATAGAAGGCCACCTTCAATTCCTTGGCCAGTGCTCACAATAAGTTGAAGTGTAAAAACAAATGAACATTCATACTTGCTCAGGCTAGCTTTGTTATCCTACTGACATTGGGTAGTTCTTAAATTTTCAGTTGCCACCATTGAAGGAGACAGTCCCAGATGATTCTATATTTCAGTATACATTATCCAAGTTTGACATATTTCAGTCCATATGACAAAATGAAGCATCATCGCATTGACAAGTTGTGACAGTTAAAATGTGTATGACTATGATGATTTTTAAAGTAAAATTTGCCACTGTGATATATAATGGTGAATATTAATTGTGATAGTCTCACTTACATCTTGTTGTATATATCCACAGAGTAGTAGAAAAATATTGGAAAATATATTTCACAAGTCCAAAAATTGTGCATTTCTGTTCTTGTATTCCTATTAGCATGGAGATTTGGAATAGAATGGCTGTAAGCTCAAAATGATTGCGATTATTTTTCTTATTTTATCTCCAGTTTGACTTCACAAGTGAAAAAAAAATATACTGTGTGTAAAGAACTAAGATAAAATTATTATTTTTATACTGACACTTTCCTCTGAGGCTATAAACTATTTTAGGCACTAAATCTGCCTGACTTTACAAACACTGCCCAAACTCAGGAATATAAATATGTATTAATATATCAAATATTCAACAGGCAGCACTGTGGAGCATGTTGCATAGGGAAGCCTTTCCTAGCTAATATATACACTATTTTTCATGTCTACAGATAAAGAAAGCTAATATGTTTGTCCACAGTAAACTATTAAGAAAACCACCTAGTTCTGAAGATATTAATTCCCATTTTAAATGGGATGTGAGTTCAATTTATAAAAGCAATACCCTAATGGCTTAACATGTGACCTCAATTTTGAAGACTTTTCCATCCAGAAGGGAAAAAAAAAAAAAAAAAGAAACCCTGTAAACTGAACTTGACATGACAAACAAACTGTAAAACTACAAAGATGTTTTACACATAGATATACACTCTTTTATAAGATGACTATTTTAATTCATTTTTCATGTGAGGTAGACAGATGTTTTCTAATTAAATTAATATCAAACTGAAATGTAAATCAGCACAAGACTACTATTATAGTCCTATTACCAACAAGATTGTATCTCAAAGGCAAACTTACAATTAATCAGAAATATTACACACACACATACTACCCATGAGTTTCTGTTCAATGTATTCAGAATTTGCATTTTTATTATTTTGTCCATTCATACCACCTGATGCATCCAAATAGCTGAAATGCTGCAAACTGTGAAGTAAGATTAATATTCTACATAGCATATAGAAAGTTTAAAAAAATTTTATATTTGTTATTATTATCATTTCCAGACATGAGAGAATTTTGAAGACGCTATTTCAACAGTCAGTCATAAAAGGAGATTCTTTCTCTCTCCGACCTTATTATAATATAGCAGAAGTGAGCATATACATTACATATGCACTTACAGAAGCACCATATATGTATATATATATGCAACACTGAGAGTATACATGAACCTAAATATAAATCACAGGCATACTCTTACCCAAATAAAGGTGCCACATTTTCCAGTCTAAAAAATCATATATAATTGCTTGACATTATCTCAGACTTCTGCCATTGGCACTAAAATTTAGTAGCCTGGTGGTTATTTTGGAAAGAAAGTTTTGCTAAAAGGTGGATGGAGCACCTTTGAAAAATGAAGAAAAAACTAAATTTTTGTCAGTTTAAATAAAAATGTATCATATAGAGCATACTCATTTTCTACATGAACTTAGTGTATCTATTTTTACACATCGTATTTAAAACAATAATTTTTCAATAATATATCTATATATTTCGGCTTTTTTGTGACAAAATACAATGACACAAAAATCTCTTCTTTCACTATATAAACACATAACACACATAATAAAATCCTCTCCAGTAGGCTTAGTGATACACACACACACACACACACACACACACACACACACACACACATATACATATATACTCTGTCGGCATATATAAATAAATATATATATGGTATGTATATATGGGAGGTACAGACAGTTTGTTATATACAAAGTATGTACTAATTACTCTGCATATAGTTTAGAATACTTACACCCATATGTGTGTATTTTTGATAAACTATTCTATTTTTTAAAGATTAACAGATTAGTGTGAAATTAAAACTTGCTTGCTTAAAATATGGCAAGGGTACATTTCTACAGAGCAAGTCTGTCTTCCGGTGAATCAGATTGTTGATGAGACATGATGAGAACATTTGAGTTTAAGAGTGTGTAAGTCCTTCCCGGCAGTGCTTTACTGTTTCTGCATGTTGTGGACATAATTTAGAAGAAGTGAGGAGCCCACTTTCTTTTATAATACATATCAGCCTGTACTTCAAAAGGCAAGGACATGCAAAAGATAAGAATTTCTGACTTACTACTTAGATCTGTTACTGAGCACATTCTACAACTTTTAGTAAATTGCTTGAAATGGGTGGAATTAATTACTCTAGGTGCTCTTAAATTTCTTGCTATAAAAAGCATGGATATAAGAACATTTCCACTTTTTCTCACAGTTTCAATCACTAGTGCTGAAAAAAATTGCAAACTATTCTGACTAGTGAATCAATACCAGCTTCCACAAAGACAGACAAGAGAAGCAGCTGGAAATGATCCTAAGGGAGGTAGAGAAGACATGAGAGCTTGCTTCAATATGATGGTATGTGTTCCTTCTGAAAATATAATGCCTATGGCTTTATTTCATGCTTTGAGCAAACCCTGCTGTGACAGGGAACCCAGCAAACTAAACAAACTCCTACATTTATGTTGTGTCTCTAGCTCCTGGGATCAACTTCTCCATTACTCAGGTCCAGTACTGAATTTGTATATTATTCTCAACTGGCATTTTCATTCTATTAGTAATAAATTCATATTGATTAAAAGAATGGAAAGTGTTATTTTGGGTGTTTCCATGGTTGTCTTTAGACAATAACTATCTTAAATAAATTTGAATTTTAATGGTATTTGGCATTGCTAGAAAAGGCCTTCATAACATCTCAGCAAGCTCAGTAAAAAAGTTTAAAAATACAATGGTCATTTCCATTGTTGCTAAATAACATTTAGCAACATGATAGCAACAGTTTTCCAGTAGTCCAATGCAATTACAAATACTGCAAATACTGTAACAGCCTTATCTATTTATACTCTTTCCTGTCTTTTCTTTCTTTCTGTTTTTATTTCTTAGTGGGAAGAATAAGCTAGAGAAGTACTTAAAACTGCTTTCTGAAGGCTGTGAAAATGAACACATGCTGTGATTGAAGATTTGGATATGTGCATGAGAAGAGCACGTATCACACAGTTCTCAGCTCTCCTCCATGGCCTGGTCCCTGTGGGTCATTCATATGAAGGGAATATACATCTTTCTACCACTCCTAAGTGGCACTCTGGGTGAGAAAAAATGTAAGGGAACCTTAATTATGCATGAGGTCATACTAAAACTGAATCCTTCTTTTGACAGAAAAAAAGTAGGTTTGTCTCTAAGCCACATGGCTAAAGTGCTGGTTTGTTAATATGGTGTCTTTTGTTTTATTTTTATTCATTTACCCTTATGGCCTGTGTGTCCTCCTATGAATAAATATTTGTAAATGCTAGGAGGAAGTTCAAAGTCATACCTCAAATATTCACAAAAGATGTAACATGCCATGGGGCAGAAATCAGAGAAGCATAGAATGGTTTGGGTTGGAAGGGACTTGAAGATCATCCAGTTCCAACCCTCTGGCCATGGGCAGGGACACCTTCCACTTGGTTGCTCAGAGCCCCATCCAGCTTGGCCTTGAACACTTCTCAGGATGTTGTTGACAACTTTTCTGGTCAACCTGTTGTAGCATCTCACCACCTTTTAGAAATCTGAAAGGGTCCTAGAGATCAGTGAAATCCCCACAACAGAATGCACATAGAGTTTAATTTATGTGTAAATCTTGTTTTGGCTAAATTTTTGTTAGATTTTTTACCCTGTATCAGTTAAACTACTGAGAGTAATTATTATATCTTCTAAAATAACTCACACTAAACCCATCAAAACCAGGTTATCATTATTAGTGTACCATTGTATCTTAATACAACAGACTTCTAGAGTTTTTAAACAGTGACATAGTGGTTTGTATACATATATAAAGTTTTTATATGAACAATTCTTCCTTCACTGCTATTTTGCTTTTTTAATTTACATTAAGAAAAAAAATGTCAAGATGGATTTGTCCATGGTTTGGGGTTTTTTTTTCATTAAACTGGTGATAAAAAGAAGTGGGAATTTTGAATACTAATTGGCAAAGTGAGTAGAAGAAAAAAAATCATTAATAGCTCTCTGATCTGAAAAGAAGACAAATTTTCTAAGTAGTCTGCAGACTTCAAAGGGAAACCTGGTCCAAGTATGCACCATATTTTAAATTGAGACAACTTCAAACTGGGGATCATGTACACAGAGAAAGTGACAGAAAGGCAAATCTGCTACTTTGGTTTTACATTGTTAAAATTTACTCATATGAAATGCTCTGATCTATTGGACAATCTGCTGCTAAGATCCTAGGATTCTATATTCATAGAGCTGTATGTCCCTCTAGCTAGAGGGACCACTGTAAGCTCTCTAGAACTCGGGGAACACAGTCAGTTTGGCACTAGTAACTCTTGACACTTGATGGCATGGACATGACTGAGCACCTGCCATGGAGGGGCAGCCTCCAGGAGGACAGATTGCAGAGGGCAGAGCAAAGGGTGCTGCAGAGGACAAGATGGTCAGGCAGCCAAGCCAAACCCCTGGGCCATCCAGCAGAAGGAAGCCTATGCAACAATTTCCTTAGAGAGGAAGATGAAAGCAGCAGTCCACTGCCCCTGGCAAAGTTGAGGAGAGATTGGGCATGAGAATGTAGGTCAGGGCAGAAGTTAATCCTGGCACACTTCCCCTTCTGTGACTTAGGAGCTCAGCGGGACCCCAGCCCAGGGTGACAGCAGTTGGCCCCAGAATGCCAGAGGTTCCATGTTTGATGGTCTTCAGAGCAGAGCTTCCTGCTGGGAAAGCAGAGAGCTGAACACAGAGTCACTGGAGGCACAATTTTCCACAGCTGCTCTGCCACATCCCACACTCAGGCAGGTTGGGGCCATTATCTGGGCACCTCTGCCAGCCACTACAGACAGCGCTGCTGGTGTCACAAGTCATCTTTAAAACACAAACCAGCTAAGGAGTGACTGGTGATTATACATGTATTTTAGTTGCTAACTTTTCCTGAAGCTTGGGACCTAATACTTTTGCTGCTTCTGCTAGCACGCTAGCTGGAGCACGGCTAACAACATTAATTCCATGCCACTATCAGATCTTCAGTATCCTGAATACTTAATGGTAATCCCATTTCCTCATACTATTGTACTATCAATTCCTAAACTGCATCACAAGAAAGGAGCTCTATATGATTCTTAGCAATGAGAAACAAAAAGTATTTAGATTGCTAGCAATGAGAAACTAAAACACATTACCCTACTACAACCATGCATTCAAAATGTCAGAGGTGCAAGCCACTTGTGAATTACCATATTCAGACCAAGATGAGTGTTTGTCCTGCCACACTGAGAGGGGCAGGGAACAGCCTATGCCTGCAGCTGCCTTTTCTGACTGCTATACTGAACTGCTCCCAAAATGGCCATCTCTGGGGCTGAGACAGATTTCTTTTGACTCCAGTTGGTGCTGCAATTTTTAAGTACTTATCACTTCAGTTCTCCTCTAATCTGAAATGGCATGATTCAACATCACTGGTGGAAGTTACCTAACTTTTTAACACTGTAACACAAATGTCTCTACCTCTACCTCTCACAGTAAGAGACAAGAAACAGGTATTTCAGAACATGATTCATCTAGTTTATTTTAGACACCTGCTTCAGGATGCAACAAACTTTACCCTGGAAGGCAATATATCTCTCCTATAACTCTAAAGGGACTCCATGAGATTAACTCAGATATAAACATCAACATATGGTCAGATTAATTCCACCCTCTCAAGTCTTCTGGCTTTTGGCTTAGGTCTTTTCATTTAAGTCACTGGCAAAACATTAATTATAGAAGTACAGGATATGGACTTAAGTGATACATGTACAAACCCAGGAAGTACTTATCATAGGCTGACTTGAAGGAGAGACTTAAATCTGTCCACTAGGAAAAAAAATAAAATTTTGCACAAAAAATGTTGCTCTTTTAACTTATCTGGTTCTTTTTGATTTTTCTGCTTTCATCTTTTTTCACAACCTGATGTTTTAGCTGTATATGTTTCCAGCTATTGGTGTTAGCTGATCAGCACTTTTTGGAACCACAACAGTTAGGAAGGAGTCTAAATATAGATCAAAACCATTTTGGCCTCAAGAACATATGGTTTGGACATTCTGAAGTGAAGAATTGTCAGAAAAAGCACAAATTATACTCTAGACTCAAGAACACTAACATTGTAGAAAATCTTTCATTAGTTAATCATATACTATTCTTAAAATTCAGATATAGTATTATCTTATATTTTAGGGTTATCTACATCTTTCTACTTTTTCAACATCCATTACATTTCTGTCTAAAAAATAAATATGTAATTAAATATGTAATTACTGTAAAATTCTTGTACTCTCAGGAAACTGTGACAACATCCATATTAATTGGTAACATGATTTTTCAGATTATGTTTGCCCCTAAAAAGGCAGGGGAAATGAGATGGCAATGCAGTAATAATATTGTATAGAACACCTTTGGTATTTCCTAAATCTGCTGTCTTGAAGGAAAAGTCTCCATTAAGTGGCCCTAGCAACAAAGAGAGATGTGAGGAACTCTGGATTATATGAGAGTTAGAATGCTAAGCCTGATGCCTGCTTTAAATGACTGAAATGTCACTTTCTATTTAAAAGGAGAATTTTAGGTTCATAGATAATGCCTCTTTCCTAAATGACTGCTACTAGGAGACCAGACTGAAAAGAAAAAATACATAATTTCAAGACATTCATTCATTAGCTGATTTTTTGCTTGCAAACTGTTTTCAACTTACTTGCAATAATAAAGGGAATTTTTGGGGTCACTTTTTTTTTTTTTTTTAAACTCACCGTGTTTGAGACATGGCTTTATGGCTTTTCACAACACAAGCTCTCCAGAGCAAATAATCTTTCAAGAATCTAAACTTCAGTCTGTGGTGTGAAATCTCATAGCTCATAAGGCAGTTTTCTATTATTAGCATTAGTTTTATCACTATTAGTTTTGTATCATACATTTTAAAGAAATACTGCCTTTTTGTAAGCTGATGGAATAGTCTTACAAAAATGCATAGAGGATAAAAATTAAAAACACTGGAACATGATATTTTTTTTCCTTTTTTCCTCATTCTCTAAAACTTTCTGAAACATGTAAGAATCATATGAAGCTCTCTCAGACTCTACTCAAAATCTGCTAAGCATCTTTCTAAGAGGAGGAAAGATTAAGGTAGGAGTACATATTTGTTTGTTTGTCTGTTGTGTATGTAGTGCTAGCTGTTTTTTCATTTGTAAGGGGTTGTGGGGTCATAAAAATAATCATGAAAGGACTGGCCCACATTTTATGTTTGGACTCATTTAAAAGAAATTTCTTTGCCTGAACAAAAATGGCTTCCCAATGCTCTTTCTCACATACTGCAGGGGCAAAATGAAAAAGACAAAAAGAAAACAAAGCCAAAAACTCCGACATTGTTATTTTCAAATTATTAATCACTTTACCCAACATTTTTCAACTAAATTTAACATTTTTTAACTGAATTTCCCAATGTAAACTCAGTTCTCCTAATAAAATAATATGAGGGGCTGATTAAATTAATCCATTTTGGGAGATAAACTTTTCTTCATTGTTGCATAAACCGTTATTTGAGACAAAGACATCTTTAAAATTAAGAAAAAAAAGGAAAAGAAAGAAAAAAGGCAGTTCTTTTTCAGTGACTGTAGGTGCAAATGCTGCCAAAACTGTCTGTGAGGACCCTTGCTGCCTTTCAGCTAGATGTTTCCTTGGCAGCAAAGTCGATGTAACAGACAATGTGAACTTTCCTCATTTATTTCCATGCACAGTCAGCCAGATCAGCTCCAACACTTTTCATTAGCAGTTTAAGATAGGACGGCTGATCACAAACTGAGGCAGATGGCAAATGCAAGCAAGGGAGTTCTGCTGGCCCTGGTGTGTGAGAAATAACCTCCAGTTGCAGTTTGAATGGATAGCTGAGTTTGCAACTTCCCTAACTCCACAAAGGCTTGCAATGATCTGTGTTTACCTACACCATGATGGAAGCAATATGCAATTTAGTGGCTCGGGTTGTGCTGCCTTTTTGGTTTACAGCCTGTATCAGGACCATCTCTGGCAATTAAACTACAGTTTAAATATCACCTTGCTTCTATAGATATGAAAAGTACAATGGAAGATGTGCATCTTAGTCTCTACACTCCTATTGCTTTAATTAAGAATATCACAAAGTCAATTCTCTCAACATATTCCTCAGCCTCTCAGTTTGCACAATAGGGCATGTGGAAATGTTAGGTCAAGAAGGAAGCTGAGAGTATGATATTGCATGCTGAGAGCCCCTGGGATGTATTAAAAGCATCTAGTCAAACACACATCTAGAATATGAGGCTGGATTTATCCACAAGACTGCTTTCACTGACTGCCAGTTTTAAACAGATTTCCCTTTTAACAACATGCAAATGAAGTGCTTTCCTCAAAGCCAAAAGGATGTTCCATGAAAGCAAAAATCCTCCCAAAAATTATAAAAATGAGGTCAGTACTTTGCCAACAGTTAACATTTTCCATCATCTGGCTTCCAGACAGTAGATGGGGTCCAGCAGAAAGATCCTCATCTATCTGCATAGTCCTACGTCCAGTGACAGAGTCCTCACGAGCAGCCAGGGCCATTAATGATTTTTTTGATCATTTCCCACCTCTTCAATAGCTGAAAGGGATTTTTCTATTCTCAAGTGCAGCTTTGCATATCATGATAATATTTTCAAGGATATATTTTATGCATCAGACACTGGATATCTGAGAGTTAAGATTTTAGGTAAGATCTTGGAGTGGCTGGATATGGGACAGGTGGACACCAGCAAGTACAATCCAGGAAAGTTTGAGGACAGGTGGAGTTCTATCAGCACAAAATGCAGTTGTTTACAGAAAAAAAGGAAAGATTGCTTTCCTTTTAAATATTGAAAATTTTGTGTTTTAGTGACAGAAAGTATTATTGGTGTCAATTGATTCCTGAATTAAATTGGATTTCAGGGGAAATGGTGAAATTAAAAGAATCAGTCGTTGGTCCATATGCCCACAACTTGCAAAGATCTTGGAAATATTATCCTGGCATCTTCATCATAGTGTAATAATATAAATGCAATAGTTGGGTTTTGTGATCTTTTATAGTATCGCTAATTCTCTCATTTTGCACTCAAATAGTTTCAATTTAAAATAGAAGTTGTACTTCCTTAACATTATAATTATATATAAACAAGGCTACAACTCAACAGTCTTGGTCTCTTTATCCTGGAAACGAGATATGACAGAGGCCCATAAAATATGAATGGAATAGATAAAATTATTGGAAAATTACTTCCTTACAACAGAAGCATCCATCTGTCTAAAAAAGTCAGAAAGAAGTAGTATTTCACATCTGCTTAAACTCTAGGACATATTGTCACAGGATGTTGTGGATACCAAATGCTTACATGAGTTCAAAAAGAGATTACACCGATTAATGAAAGGAAATCCCTCATAGGCTACTAAACACAAAAATATGGCCTGTGCCTCAGAAATTCAATGAGCCAAAGATTACTGGAAGCTAAGAGGGAATATGCTAGGGTTTTATTGCCATATGTTTGCCCTGCTCTTATTCTCTTCCTTAGGTGTCTGTTAATAGCTATTAACTGAAGATAGGATATTTTGTAGGATAACCTTTGATCTGAACCCACATTTGCAATTCTCTGTTTACAAGCATATACACAAGTACTATAAAATAATAGTTCAAATAAGATATTACTCTTTTACATAGTTATCCTAGAGCAGAACTAGAAAATAAGCATGTGACAACTGCCAAGGTCACACTGCTTGGTTACAGATCAAATTTTATGTTGATAGTTGCTTATTAAAAACATACATAATCAATTAAGAGCAGTATGCTTTATGCAATTAAAGCCATGTTAACGTTGTAATACAGAGCTTCGTTTGATCTGAAATGCTTGGCTTCCTTTATACCAAGCCACAGCATGAACACTGTTCAAGACACAGAGCTCCCTTAGGAGATGGTTTTCACAACTCCACTGGTTCACATTTCCAGCAGCATATATCTCCTGCACTGTGTCAACCACACTGGCAGCCAAAAGAAATTTACTACAAGTTGATCTATGCAGTTCAGAGATCAGGATTTTCATAAATTTTTCTTGGCTGCCATCACAGTGCTCATAGCAGAATCTTCGCACTAACTGGAGTCTAAGTACATTACACAAGATACTGTATTTGCATCAGGTCCGAGGAGCTTTTACTTGGCAATCTACAAATAGCATGGTAAAATGTGACAGGTTTGTTTGCTTGCTTTCTTTCTTTTTGCCTGCAAATTTGAATAATTTTTGAACAGTGGAGAGTTAGCAAAAAATACCCCCAAACTGAATTCTTGAATTTTTGAGTTTGTTTTCCCAAAACCAGACTTTTATGTATACACAAGTTACATATATTCCACGTGTATGTAAGTACGTTGCAGTAATACTTGCCTTACATTTAAATATCACTGTACACTAAAACCATCTATTACTTCTGTAATGGATTTTCACTTATTATTTATCATATATTCTTTGATGGATGAACTGTTTTCTGCAGAATTTCAGTATGGTACAGTAGCTGCCTGGATAAATTTGCTACACAGGTAAAAAAAGTAATGTATTTTATTTGACTTCTATTTCTCTTGCTGATATGAATATGACGATAACAGTATCAAATTACCACTACTGATATACTGTGTTTATCTACACTTAGTTTTTGCCAAATATTTTCTTCTGCTGGAAGACACAGTTCTATGGTCATATTTTATCCAGTAATTGGTACATAATGTATCATGTCTAATGTGCTTGAAAACTAAGCTCCCAAGAAATCCTTGTTTTCCCCAAGCACTACTTCTAAATCTTGCCCTGTTTTAAAAAGCTGCACTTGTGCAAGTAGGTCAATCTTAAATTAATCTAGCTAAAAGTAGTGCACTCAATTTAAACTGGTTTAACACTCCCTTAAATAGGTTTAGATGCATTCAGTAATTTCCCAGAAAAAATAACTGCTTTTAAAAAGGTTTAAACTAACTTAAGTGCATGTAGACAGACAAATGTGAAATCCATTTTGATAAAAACCAGTGCAATAAGGCTAATAAGAATGCCCCTTTCAGTTTTGGTACAGAAAGACAGGACAGAAGACAGGATTTTTCTGCAAGCTACTAGAAAATTTACAGAGACAGTACCTATTCCAGATGCTCCCTGGAAGTGACTTTGAATTTCATCACAGTGATTTGAAATACTGCCATTGAAGAAAATACTTTGAAAAATTTTTTTGTTGAGGGTTTTGACAGTACAATATCTCCAAACTACTGCCGCTCCTACAAAGAAGTCATTGTCTTTTTCTGGATATAGATACATCATTCATTGTCCATAAATTTTTAATTAAAAAAATAAAAAATGAGGTGCTATATATCACCTAAATGGATTGGAGTCATGAGAACAAGGAAATCTCTCCCCAGCCTCAAGACTACTATATTAAGATTTCTTCCTCTTCCTTTTTTTCTTCACGTCTTTTTTTTACAGTTCTTAAATTCAGAAGAAAATAAAGATTTAAAATTTATCTTAATAAGTTCTGATTTTTCAGATATCTACTTATGCAACTTGATTTCCATCTCCTGATTATTCCTTTACCTTTTTACCTCTTTAAATGTACATATTGTGAAACATTTTCCTGTAAAATCCTATCCATTCTGATTTGCTGTTCCTGAACAGTGTTTCTTCTTCTGACATATTTGCCAAGTGTTACCAGAGTAACTTGAGTTTTAATTGAGACTGCCTAGGAGCACAAGATACTTTGTAAGGTGCATGAAGAAACCATAGTGTTCCAAATAATTTACAAAGCTAAGGCTCTTATGTCACCTGAAGTCTAGATAGGTAGATAATAAAGGAAATGCAGTCTACTGTAAGTGAAACAGCCTACTCCCAGAGGAATTTAAAAAGTAGTTGCCCTAAATGGGCAAGTAGAGGATAAGAACTGACTGAAGGAAGGCTACAATGCAGTGAATACACTTTGAATAATGTATTGAAAGAAAGAAAAAAAAAGGCATCATATTTTATCCTCCAGTATTTCCTTCATTCCCTAGCAAAAGAAATCCTGTCCTTGTTTCCCCTGCTTCCCTGTGATGCTAAGTCTATTGTCCTTCTTTCTGGCAGTACTTCCAGGATCACCTGCAGCACCATGGATGGAAATTCAGAGAAAAGACCTCCACAGCTCAGCTGGAGCTGAGGAACCAGCTGTACTCTGCTTAGAGGGTATTATGAAAGCAGAGAAATATATCATTGTAGAAAGCCTGCAAGTGTAAAATTGTATGACAGGAGGTTTCTCCCTGAGCGACAGGCCAGTTAGTCTTTACTCCTACAAAAGCCTCATTCATTCTTCAGAATGAGGGAGGAGTCAAGGCACAGATCTCTTCCCAGAACGATTGATAAGATAAAATACCATTGAAGTGAGGACAAAGGAAAGCAGCAATGCACCGTGCAGATGATGTACTTCTATTCCAACTTGAGTCTATTGTCCTTTGAGTCTAGAGTATTATTAAACCAAAGCAAAATACAAGAAAATCGACCAAACATGATAAGAAAAAAACCCACCAAATTAACAAAAACCTGAAGTATGAAGACAGTGCAATTAACTAGTCAGAATAAAATGCTGTAGTAAACTTTACTCAGAATACTGATTTTGTATATGATTCCTAATTTGGAATGAAAATTACTTTAAAAAGGACAACAGTTTATGGAAACATTTCAGTAAGTTGCCTGTATTTTCTGAGGTAAATGGCATGCAAATTGTTTTCATTCGAACAGTACAAGGTGAAGAATGAGGCTAGAACTTTTTAAAAGGACCTTATTTTTGCATTCTTGCTGCTAAGTAAACAAGTTGGTCTGTGTTTTTTAATCTCTCTGGAATACTAGAATAGGAATCAGAGAAAATCAGCCCCTTGGGTTGACAGTTAGTTTAAAAATAAAAATAAATCACCAAATCCTTTTCCCATTCTACCGGATTTCAAATAATACAACAAAGGTGACTATTGGACTATTGGAGCAATGAATCTTAAAATTGACACTCGCTTGGGAAAAATGACTTATAGCTAAGATCATAAATATATTTTTCAACCTTCTGCTTTTCAGTGCTCTGAGACTCAGCTCAAAATGATAGGAAGCCTAAGAGAGCTGTAAGTCTTTCTTTCCTGTCAATCCCAAATGGCATGCTCATCTTGTTTTTCCCCCTGGAAATTTTTTCCAGGCACAAAAAACCAAACCAAACCTAACCAAACCAAACCAAACCAAATCAAAACAAAACAAAACAAAGCAAAACCAATCAGACTCCATGATCCTTCAGGATTTCTAAACATAAATTAATCAGTAAGACAATCAAGAAAACCTGGCCTACCTGACAGCTAAAAGTCACCAATCAGACAAACAGGTGCCCTGCATTTTCAGACAAAATGCACATATTTTGCTATTTCTAGGGTTACAATGACACAGGAGTTTTCTCTGGACAACAACTATGACCTACAATTCACGGTTCATACCATTACAAAAATAAAACCAACAGTTGCCAAAATTCTTCAGAGAACTTGCATTGGTAAGATCTTTTTATTAATTATCATGTATTTTCAAAAAATCTTCTCTTTTTTTATTGTGAATATTCCATTTTAACAGGAACATGTGTGCCTCAAAAAAGTGTACATGAGCACACCAAAATACATAAGATAAATTTGCAGAAACAATTTTCAATGATAACTATTAAAGCTTCATGATAGAGATAGCAAATATTTTTCTTTAAAAAGTTCAAGGTTCTAAGATGCATAAAAGCACAGTTTTAGCGATAGCATCAATTTACTTTCCCTTGATTTTTTCTTCAAAATAAATTAGAATTCATTAATACAAGTACTAGCTTTTGAAAACTGCTCTACAAAACTCAACCTCAAAGGCCATATAAAGAAATGAGCGTCCTTTTGCACTATGAAAATTGTTTAATGTAAAGGAGAATGACATAGCCAGAAGTTTGCTCACTTTTATACAAGGCGTGGAACTGCTCCGAAAGAGTTATCCCAATTTAAATTGACATCCTGACTTCAATGTACACATGTCTGTACATTTTCCTGAGTGCTTGAAGTAATAGCTCCAAAACCAGAGAACATTAGTGTTGGTCTCCAACCAACATAAGAAAACAGACACATAAAATCACCTTAATTTACCCTCACAGTTCTGTGACTGACTGTGTACCCGAACTGAACAAACAGAGGATTCCCACCAGTGCTGCTTTGAGCTAAACATGTGAAGAGGGCAAATAGGAGCTGTGTAATACCAGAGATTTTGCTTCAGTAAGAATCTGGGGCTTTGCTCACAAGAAAAATGCATCTTGAACCCATTGGCAACTGAGGGCTCTCACAGTGCCATACACAGCTCTTGCTTGAACTGACACACAAGTATTGCACCAACGAAACGGTCACAACGCCATATTTATACTTCTAAAATATTAAATTAAGGTTTTGTTGAAGACTCCAGGCTACAAATACTGCTACATAAAAAGCTCTGAATTTTAACTTGGAAGATCTCAGGTGAGAAAGGGAAAGTAAATTAGACAAAGCCTCTCATCATTCACAAATTCAGTGTAACATTGAAATAAAACAGTTCTGAACTTCTTGTCATCTCTACTATCTTTTCTATGCCAAAAACATCTTATTTGTGCATCTGTGCATCTTCTTTTGAGTATTATTGTTTGCTGAAGAGATCTCTCAAACTTTATGTAACTGGCTTAGAGAGCTCTACTAGGACAACTGAAGCTGTTTTGAAACAAAACCTACCACAGCATCAAACACAGAATATGTCTACAGAAAAACTCTTCTTTGATACTATTTTACAGAGATGCAAAATTAGATTTAATTTAGATTTAGAATTCCTAGATAATGGCAGTAATTTAGTCACATCACCTTAGAGCTTGGCAACGGTCAGATTTTAGTTGTGAAGAGTAACTTTAAAGGGTATATTTAATCTCTATTTGGTAAATTTTAGGTATGTCAACAGCACTATGCAGTCATTTGTTTGACTATGGGGAATATACTACTTAAGTAAATTGGACGTCTTAAAATCAGGAATTCCAAAAGACATTCCAAAGTTATTGGGAAACGCCAATTCTGCTCTTTAGCAGAACGGCGTCTTTAAGACTTGCCTTTAAATTCTGCCATTGCATCATCATAAATACAAACTGAAGACTATGTTTTATGTACATTGGTATCCACAGAATTGGTGGGTAGCTGGAATAGTTCTTAACTCCTCTTAAATCACTGCTAAAGAATATTCCACATTTTTCCAAACTAAAGAAGTTTGACATGTTAAAAAATTCAGCATTAAAGTAGTTCATGTAAACATCCAACAGTACAATGTTTGAATGATCACAAAGTTTCCTAATAAGAATTTCATGTTTTTTCAAGCAAAACACATTTTCATACTGTATTACATTTAGACACATACTTTTCTGCCTCAGATTCAAAGGACTGATCAACTAAATATATTTCTAAAGTAATGTTAATCTAGGAGAGAAAACTATGGGACTTTAGGAACAGGGAGTGTGGAAGCAGTTCTGTTAGCTAAAAATTCATGCAATTTATTTAATTTGTTTAAAATTAAATATTCTCTTACCATCATGATTGGGATTTCCCAAAGTCCATGGCTCATCTGAGTCAAAATGAGTGTCTCCCCCAATTCCTGGCCCAGGAAAATATGCATGAGCCAAAAATCCTCCCTCCCCATCAAAGGGAGAACTGTCTCCATGAAAACCTGATGCAAAAATGATAGTAATATCCACGTCTCTCTTGCCATTTTCTAATTCAATATAAGGAACTTCTTCAAATGTTAGGGGAGTTACATTCTGCCACACATCGAAGGCACGGCGAATGGCTTTACGAGTTTCAGCGTCACCTACTTTTGGAGTGACGTTCTTTATGCTGAAAGAAAGAGAGAAACATTACATTGACTAAAATTAACAGACTGGCAAGTGACACTGCTAATATCCATTTTCCCCTATTTATTATAAGTTCTGTGCTTTCAATAAAACATGCTAGTCTGGCATTATATACTTTAAGAAGAGTATTTTTAAACAAGCTGGTGCAAAATTATGGTGTCAATTTGTACAGCTCTTTATGCTAGATCTTATTATGTTAGCTAGCTTACTCCCAGCAGTACAAAAAATCTTATCTTTAGAAGATTAAAAATGCATTAAAATGAAAAATTCTTAACAGTGGGATAACTAGATTAATCAACCACTGACTGTTTACCTCCTGGACCACAATTAGAATCCATCACAGCTAAAGAATGTCATATCCTTTCTGATCAAAAGAAAAATATTTTTAGTTAAATGAAATTTTAACTTATTAGTGAGTTCATTAACAAAAGCAGAGCTCCATACTGTGACCACCGACTAATATTCACAAAGCCTTGTTGCATTTGCAACTGGATAGATAAATTCCTTATCAGAAACAAAAAGCCTTTTGCCTGCAATACAGGCTAAGATGTCCTTTTATGATCTGATTACATCTATAAAGCTTGCATAAAACTGTAGAATACATCAGAGAAATCATTTTATAGAAGACAATTTTGTACTAACTGAAGAATATATATTTAAACAGAAACTTCACTCTCCACTACTTCTTTGAGTGACATACATATAAGAAAGGCAAAAAACCATCAGAATCCTGTCATATTATTAGTAAATGACAGTGAAATCATGTTTTAAAAAATCTTTATTTATTTTCATTATTGAATTCAAGAATGACAATAATCAATTTCAGACCTATCCGATTTTCTGCATCATATCCACTCAATTCATACGGGCAGCCAAAACTCTATTATGTTTGTGTCTGCTTTGAAACTACTGCAATCAGATTCTCTTTGTTCATTTGACATGTGCTTGACTGAACGTCCAGCACAAATTTCAGAAATTGCATAGTTCTAGAGTATATGTTATATTTTTGTCAGTTTACACAGCATGGCACATTCAGGGATAACAAATATACTTTCATGAATAAACCTTGAATGATCGATTTGTTTGGTGCATTAAATGTGCTTGATTATATGGTATTTATGTTTATATAAATGGAAACAAATCTTTCAAGACTAATTTTATAGATTTTACTTCATATATACATTTCGTTCAAAGGTTCATGTTGAAAACATAGTTACCTATTTTGACTTCCACCCAAAAATACATTATTTTATTAAACCCAATAGTGCTGTTTAACCAAAGCATAATTTTTTAGCTGTTATGTATGTTCCAAATAGATATTAACACAGGTTATAAGATAATATATTGCAGAGAATCCACTACTTTCCTTGATTTTTTCCAAAGTTGATTTAACCAATCATTATGTACTTGTGCCTAGTCTATTCTTTGCCTGACTTGCATTATTGGTTCTTGTTCTGCCTTTCTCTTTCACATATATGAGCTTCAACATTTTTCCTCCTATAAAAAGACATTTAAAAGACATTTCTGCACTGCAAAATCATTCCCTTTTTGTTGTCTCTAAGAAATTAAAATTTTGAACTCTAAATCTCGTAATAAGACATTTTGTCCAGTCTATTAAATATTTTCTGTGATTTTTATTCAAGTCACTCCAATTTTTTTAATGTTCTTTTAAAACTGACTCTGTCAGAACTACAAAGTACTGCAGTACTGATCTTGCTGTCAGAGAGAAAAAGTCCTCTGATCTGTAGGCATGACCTTACTCTAAAGGCATGACCTTACTCTAAATGATGTAAATGTCCTGTGATTTAAAGTGCTTTCTATGATGCCCTTCCATAATTATTTGCTCATCAGTAGCTTTATGATGAGTGTTGTATTTCTCGTCCTGTGATTAAAAAAATATTGGACATGCCGGACCAACTATCAACCCTTGCAGAATCCCTCTCTCAAAGATCCCTCCTTTGGGATTTAGTTTTTTTTGAGATATTTTAATTAGCAAGTTCATAAACTACTCAGTCTGTGCCCCTTGAGAAAGTACAGCATTTTGCAACCTGTCATGTGACACTAAATCAAAGCATGCCACAATGGCACACTACCATATTAGTTGGCCACTACCAAAAACTTGTCAACAGTTCACCCATTGCTCTGCTAAGAATATCACTTATAAAGCTGGCAGATGTGCTCTTAGTCAATCCTACTGTGTGCTCTCTAAGGCATGTGTATTGCCTGAAGCAGAGGTCTTTGAAGGATTACAGCCCCTGTTATTTGCCATATATAAGGAATATGGCAAATGAATCAACAGGATCTCACAGAAAACAGAGCATGTCTAGCAAAACTGAAATATTGATGTAAGAAAGGTTCATCTGAAATATACAGTTTGGGCTTTGGGTTTTTTTGTTGGTTTTTTTTGTATTTAGGAATCTTAGTAATTGGTCAAAGTCACATTTTCACCTTAGGTAAACAGAAAAAAGGAAGGGTCTTCTGCTGTTATAAGTGAAATGAGGAAATGGATAAAAAATGGAGTGGAATTTTCTATTGGTGGTAAATTGATTAATTAATTGGTCCAAAATGGTTTGACTCACACTTTATCATTTTATATTCTCTTGCTTTTTCAGTACATTGAATTAAGTTTTAATCACTGACTACAAATAAAAAATTGAACCATTGTGCTAGTTTCACACTCACAAACTAGAGCTGACTACATATGATAGCAGACATTTTCCATGGGATTCAGCTGTTGAATTACTTTTGAAATAGCATCCTATATCTCCAGACTCATTGTAAAGTTATATTTTTCAAAGCATACATGCTGTATTAAAACTAGAGAGATTTCTGGCTTCCAAACCAACATTCTGGAGTGGGCAAGATTATACTGAAAAATGTAGCTTGAACGAGAAATTACATAAATCAGTAGTTATTCCTACATAAGAGTATTTACAGAAAATAACTGTCAATTTTTAATGTGTTTAACACAACCCATGTTCAATCCTAAAAGGGCAAATACCAACACTGTGCAACACAAACATTGAAACTGTCTTGCTGGGAACTCTGCTTAAAATAATTCACCAATGCAGACATCTGAAATCCAAGTTATGCTACATTTCTTTCATGGTGTTTATCATACAACCTCCAGGGGGAAGTACCGTAAAATCAATCCATAAAGACAATCTCTCAATTACCAGAGATACTAGGACTCATCTTTTAAAAGTCTTCAGTTTAGACCCATGATTGCAACAGCAAATAAAGTCTAATACGAGCCCTTTTACTATTACATTTAGCTCTACATCTTAAATCCAGCAGTCACCTGAAATAATGGCAACTCTCACAGGCAGTCAAAAAAGAGAGGAATTGGGTATCTTACACTCAACATGTCCAGATAATGGAGCTCAAATAGAAGAGTGTATAGGACCTGACAACTCAGAACCATTTTTATTGCAAAGTGGAAACAGAAAGACAAAGGCTTTCACAATAAAAATCAATTTTTTTCTTAGTATTACGTTCCTAGTCTCAATGTCTAGTGATCATTTCACAGTAAAGAAGTTCAAATGAGAGAAAGATCCAAAGCTGACCTTGACCAGACTGGCAGTGCAACTTTACAAAGAGGTTGAAGAACATAGAATTACTTTCAAAGGGAAACTATTTTAGTAAACAAAAGGTGATCTGTAAGATGAAGCATTTACTTTCATGTCATTTTTTATAAACGAATAAACTGAGTGATACTATTTATAAATTTTGAGAGCAGTTATTCTTAGACAACCACAGTCATGTATCAATTGATTTTTTTTTGGTGGTTATTATAGCTGGTTTTATATGGTTTTCAACCTGATAGTTGCTTCAAGCATTTTAACTTTAAAATATATCTTACATAAGACCAATTAGATTTTATCACTGATATGCACTTTTCATGTTGATTTACTATTTCTACAGCTGCCTGAAGAGTCTTGTTTTGGAGAGAGTTATTCTGAAATCTTGACTCCTATTGATTTCAGAAAAGCTTTGGGTTTTCCTTCCCTTCCCACTCCTTCCCCAAAATATCCTAAAAGAAAAATTATCCATGTTTCATGACATATTTTTAGCTCCATCAGCTTCAGGAGCCTTGCAAGATTGTCAGGATATACCTCACTTGACTGTGTAAAATAAGTAATATGAAATTTAAATAGATGAAAGAATGGGAATTTCAAATGAGTAGGTAAAAAGATGCAGTCAATAATCACTTTGGAGTGAGCCAGTTACAGATCTGTACTCGTTACAAAACCATTAAAGCAAAACGAATTTAAACATATGTTCAATTTGAATAACTTATTGACACAACCTTTTTATTGTCATAGATAAAATTCAAACCTGAACTGAAACAAAACTTTGGAGTTTTATTTGTTGGGGTTTTTACGGTTTTGGTTTTTGGTTGGTTTTTTGTGGGTTTTGTTTGTTTGTTTGTTTGTGGTTTTTGTTGTTGTTGCTGTTTTGGGGTTTTTTTTGTTGTTGTTTTGGGTTTTCTTGTTTTTTTAATAACACTGTTACTTTTATTAAGAGTAATAGGTGACCTCTGATCAACAACATATTTCATTTTGTGCCATCATTTCTCTAGAAATACTTTCTATGGAGCTGCTTCACTAATCTCTCACTGATGTGAGTTTTCTTAGCTTCAACTTCTTTCCAGTTTCAGTTTGCTAACTCTTTGTAGCTACAAACTAAGAATTCTGTCTTTGTTCAAATAAATCCAAATCAGAACTATTACTTTTGATTTTCTGTGGTGACATTAAAAGTCAACCTACTGCCACCATGTTTGAAAGAACTTATAATTATCTTGCCTCTTCATTTTCATGGGTAACATTCTCCTCAACATTCCTTATAAGGAGATGAAATGTGACAAAAATGAGATTTCTGAGACAAGAAAACAAGGTTAGCAAAATGCTTGATAGATAAATGCTTTGTAGGAAAGATGTTTTAAGTAATCTGATGACATAATGTATTACTGGGTAATCTAAAATCAATAAAATGCAACATAAACATGGAATGTTTTCTAAATACTACTTTGAAACAATACACTCAAAAATCTTTTTGATACTATGAATTAACAGTATTTTCACAGTTTTTTCTTAATCCAATATTTCCTTACTTTTTAGTGTGGATTTCAAATAGACACGAAAAAATTATCTTTCCATATTCTACACAATATGGACAATTCAGACTATAGAAATTACATAGCCTATTGCTAACAAGCCAGCTAAGACTTTTCATTGCATACTGAAGCTCCCAGCTAGCATTAATTCTTTTATCTGAACAGCATAAAGTTAGACCTGTCCAAATAGTTTATCTTCTCTCAGAAATGAA
The DNA here is from genome assembly GCA_013400915.1 of Pardalotus punctatus. Classification (NCBI taxonomy): domain Eukaryota; kingdom Metazoa; phylum Chordata; class Aves; order Passeriformes; family Pardalotidae; genus Pardalotus; species Pardalotus punctatus. The sequence goes on along the minus strand of VZTX01004505.1, from coordinate 298,719 downwards.
ATCCAGGATATATTTAACATGTAAAAGGAAAAACACATTAATCTGGTGCTTGACCCATTGTCCAGTGAAGTCAAGAAAAAGATTTAATTATTTATAGTGGCTTTGGGATGAAGATATTGACTATCTACAGCTAAGTTTCCTGCATCAATTAAATTATTGCATATTGCTGATCAATTGAATTTGGTTTTTTCTTCCTCAAGACAGAACAAATAAATCAGAATAACTTTTAAATTATTATTTTATTTTAAATCACTACAAGTTCTAAGTAATGGTTATAATTCAAGACAAAGCATTTATTTTTACAGTGCATTTTCCAATTTTACTTGCTAAAGTATTTTGCAGATAGAATAATTTGGGCAATTAAGAAATGACTGACTGCTGGACTTCAGATTATGAATAGTACACCCAGAATTCTGATGAGGAGGGCTTCATATTAAATAATTCTCTGTCTAAAAAAAACATATAGAAGTTTATATTCTATTTTTACAGAACTGGTTGCTTTATTGATTCATATTGCTTCTCCTTCTTTAAAATACTGGGTAACTTACTTTCCTAGCAAAAGGAAACATAGAAGGTGACTATATTTTTGAGAATCATACGTGCCTTCACAAATACCCCCTTAAAAACATTTTAAAAACCTGAAATAATTTTTTTAAATCCCTTCATAGATTTCATAAATTTCTTTGATTCTGTACAATGTTCAGACCTTGATGTGTAACATGACACAGCCTAAAATACTAAGGAAGGATTAAGACTCTATCATTAGGATCGCTGTAGCTTGCTCTGTAATGGAGTTCTAATTTTCATGTAGTTTAGATGTTCTCCTTCACTCCTATACTCTTCTGGCTGGTAAAAAGTTTCAAATACTTACTTTCTGTTTCTCTTTGTAAAAGGCATGTCAGTCTACAACATACATACCAAAAATTTCATAGGGTATATCATCACGAACTATACCAGGCAGAAAAGATACTGTAAACTGGGTAAATTCCTCAGAAACAGAAATTCTAACAAACATCATGTATCAGTTCAAATAAGCAGAAAGCTGCATTCCCTGATGGACAGTAAATGTCATTAATGCAGCACAATGTCCTCCCATGCTGATGTTCCCAATGCTGGAAATCTGCATTTCAGTTCTGTCTGTAAATACATTGCTTTCTAAGAATAAATATCATCTAAGTCCAAAATTTAGTATGTTCCCAAAAGGACATATATTCAAAATGTAGCATGTGGCAAAAAAAGTACATTATTAATGTAATTTCTAGCTAAAATTATAATTTTAAGTCACTTCTTTGAAGTTCCATCTTGAAATTTTGTAGAACTGTTTCAGGCACACTTTGGACTGAAAGGTTCAATTGGCCAGGGAAACACAGAACGCAGCCAGAAACCCGCAGGTTATAAAGAGACTGAGGAGTGGCCCAGAGAAAAATGGAGCAGATAAGTGATACTAGAGATATGATGAATATTTTAGGAAATAAAGCAAGTTAAAATTTAACTAGTCATAAGTCTGGTAAGCAGGGAATTGATGAAGAGAAGGATGTAAAGAATTTTAGGGGGTGTTTTATCCTTTTTTGCCTTGGGTTATTTTCTAATTCAAAAAGATTTTTTTTTTTCTAATAAAATTTAGGGTTTCTGCTTTAAATGTTTTTTGTACTGTAACTCACTGCAAAAAATATTACTGACTTATTCGCTTAAAAGTTCTGTTTGACTGGAGGTCTTGTCAAAGTGAGAGTGAACATTTTAGAAGAGGGAAGGTAGAAGATAAAGAACTGCTATAAATTCTTCAAAGTGAGAAAGATTACTATATAGTTGTCACTTAGTTTAGTACTGGGCACCTTCATTTGTTATTTTGATTAATGCCTTGGGTGACAGTTCAGAAGATATACAAGCAGGAGGATTTAGACTGTGGTAAAAAATTCTGTAATGAAATAGGAAATCAGACCCTGTACAAATCAGAGCAGCAGAGAACCACACATATTAGTACATGACCATGAATGCCTCCTAAGAGTGCACTCACACCATTTAAATTCTAAAATGCAAATAAATGTAAAGTGCTGTAGGTGGGCATTCTTATTCAAACCAACCATAAATTACACTTACATTAACAATAAAAGACGCCAGCCAATGCAGCATATCAACCTCAAGGCAGTAAGTTCTTATTGCAGGATGTTATATCAGAATGTAATGTCTTAAACTAGAATTCTCCAATTCAGTCATAAGCCACAGTAGTGACACAGTGTTACTAATGAAACTATCTCTTCACCAGGGTATGAGGAACAGTCTTTATGACGATTCGAGCTTATGAACTTTAAATTTAGTACTGGTATGGGTTCATGAATAATGGCACCAGTTAATTAATTTGAAAACTTTTTCATCCCTCAGAACTTACCCCTGTTAGATATTACAGGAATCCATGATGAGGCTGTGTGAATTTTCCAACAGTCTGTACTGGAATCCTTGGTTTGCTGACAAATTATGGGTCTAAATTATATACATGACACTTTCTCTGGTCAACAGAGCTCTAGTGAGTACATCTAGAAAGTTTCCATCTAACTTTCCCTGCAAGGCCTCAGTTTTAACAGCAAGTGCACTGTGCTAACTACACGCCAGGCTCAGGAGTTATACAGTGCACTGTCCTGAACACACCCCTATGTTCACCATCACCTAGGCAAGAAAAGAGTTGGGTCAGTGACTCATCAAATAATAATCAAATTAATTTGTACTTAGAACAGACCCATAGGCACCTACATTTTGCAGAGACTGACTCCTTTCAATAACCTATTTTACATACTTAAATTAGAGATCTGAGTTTCATTACAGCACTCCTAGCTTCAGAGCATTATTCCCTGAGAAGCTGCCAAGAAGGTTGAAAGGTAATGTTAGGGACAATACTGGGTGTTAAATTGATGTTGTAAGCTTTGGAGAGTTCACCAGCTATTAAATACATGCAATTTTAATCCAAGAAAACAACTTGGTTCCTATGTAGCACAGACATACTTATAAGATGTACCCATACTAGCACTTCTATATCTACATTAATAATAAAACTTCTCAAAATATTGAAAAATATTCAGGAATTTGTATTTATTTGAAATTAAAATTCATCACTATTAGTGACATTTATATACCTATATGAATATCTTCAGTACCTGTAAGTGATATGTTTGTGTTGCCATTTCTGTCCTGTTAACGCGTAGCGTTTCCGACGAATGTTAAATTTGGAGCTACCTCTTGTTTGGTCAGGCACACCACATCGAGGTTTCTTCATCCAGCTGCAAGAAACAGCACCATACAGTTAAAGTAATATGAAAGAAAAATCATAGCTGCTGCATCCAACTAATAAAACCATGTAAGTATTTGTATATATAATTTTATAAGCTAATACAAACAACAGACTGTTGGGGTTTTTTAATTCAAGATACTGAAATTGCTAACTTTATGATACTATCAAGTTCTTCTATCTTACTTTTTTTCCACACAATAAGAAGTATCTCATTGCAACTGTAAGCTCCTAATGGAAATATTTAACGCAGGAATTATGCTTAAGAGTATTTAATGCTCTGCACAAAATCAAGCTGAAAAAGGCTAAAAGACATACAATAAAAATGACCATTGCAGCAGCACCAGACTTCCCAGAGAAGTGCTGTATTTCTACAGTGCTTTTCAATATTTCAATGTTTTCCAATATTTAAAAAACTTAAAATTTGACAACATTCAAAATACATTATAATTAAGATGATATCCAATTCAAAAGCATAATTTCCACAGCAATATCCTTGAACTGTTTCTTGTAGTGTAAGGCATTATTTCACTCAAACTAAACTCAGTTAGTACTAAACTTGGTTAGTACTAAACTCAGCTCAAATTATTATTTTATATTAGTTGAATGGCTGGAGGACAATTTCCCATCAGGAAGAGACTAAGACTGAAGTCTTTTACTGCATAAATAAAAGACAAATCTCTTCTGTTACTTTTTCCAACTCATTGGACCATATTTCTATTGTGCCAAACAATTACTTGTGCAAAAGCTATAGTTTTCAAATGGCATTTACCAGAAGAATAGTCATACCTTATATTCAGGCTTGCATAGATGAATTTCTGACCATTAAACTGGTATTGTTTTATATATAAATGTACACAGAGCAGCTGTATATATGTGTGATTGGATGACAAAAAAGTAATTTGAAATGCCATCTCAGAAAGTGGATTCCCTTTTAAACATGCACGATAATACAAAACTCAAAAAAAGAAGACCGTCAACCATCAGCCTTACTTATTTTCATAAATGTGTGTGAAGAGGTTTAAAAGTACAGTTAGACTTGTAACACTTCATATATGGTGTAGCTATGGATATATAGCAAACTGTTTTTCAAAGACACAAGTAGGTGTTAAGCCTGTGGGAAAGTACAAAATTTTCTTGATAGTACCAAGATGGCCCTGCACCCCATGTGTGCTGATAAGAGCCATAGAAGTGCCTGCAAAACTCTGATGGGTGGCAAATCTGTTGAGTAGTACAAGTGAGGAACCCAAAACTCATAAATTTAACTGCCTAAACTGAAGACATCAAGTTCACAGTTACCTGTTTCAAATAAGAAACATAGAATGATTTGTTCTATTTTCTCGTCAGAATACTAATGCATGGCACATAAAACAGCTGATGTGCAATAAAAACAATCTTCTTTCCCTGGTGCCTGCAAAGACCATACTGCAAAAGTCTAAAAAAGCCTTACCCCACCAGTATTTGCTGAAACATGCTGCAAATTTACTTCAGGTTCCTTTGGTTTTTGAAATGAAACAACAATTCAACAAAGTAGACATTAGGGATTTTTGGAAATTTTTTAAAGTTTCATTTTCTCTAATAATGAAAGAAAATAAAGAAGTAAACCTCTGTTACAGACCAAAGGGCAATTATATTCTTCTTAGTAAAATTATATATTTACACTTCATGAGACTAAAATTGGCTCAGACCTTTGAAAACTTTTAGACACATTGTCAGTAACACTTTTTCACAGTGCATGTTAGATCAGTATGCAGCATTTTAATGGCAGGATATATATAAATTATGCTTTTGAAACTGCACACATACACACATTGCAGAAAAAGACATAAACATAACAAAAGATCAGTGTTCTCACCTTAAGGTGATATCCCTACATCAAGAGTAAGAAGCAAGGAATAAAGCAAAATCAAATAACTGTTATATCTTGTTAGAAACACTGTACAAAGTTATTGTATAGAATATATAATATATCACTTATAGTTGTATCATTTCAAGGGCAATGACTTTAAAGTCATCCAATTAGGCCTTCCCCTTCTCCAAAAAAGTTTACATTATTTAGCTTAACTGATGGAGATCTATTTTAATAACAGGGTTTGCTCACTGGCAAGCTAGGGGCAGATGATAGTAAATATTCTAAGTTCCAAATTTAAAAATTAATCTCCAAAGCTATTGAAATAATCTCTCAAGTCAAAAGATTCAACAATTCAATAATCTTACAGAAAATACAGTTAATGTAAATTTTTTACACTCTAGAATTAATACCAAAAGTCAAGAACAGCAGGTAACATGGATTCAAAAGTCAACATTTTATTATCTTACTAGGACTATGGACTATCCTTTCTTAACAAAACAAAACATAGCCCAAAATAACATGTTATAAAATTCAAGCAGTCACAATTTGTTCTTGCATTGATTTTGAAGTAGTATGTACCGATCAAGGACATTATACTTGTATCCCTATTGGTTTGGACAGGCAGGGGATGTTCCAAGTTGTCATGCTGTCTGTACCACTAATGTTTTACTGTTCTTACATGAGGTCTGGGACTATAGTTCACACAATATAAATCCAACTATAAATCAAATGGAAGTCATTGCACAAGTGGTTCAGTAGCTTTTGGGAAATTATCTTCATACAAAATTTAAGGAAAGATGCAATTTGCAGCTGAAGAGTTGGAACATCACCAAATCTATCACCTAGATCTTAGCTGAGCTAAGTTTAGAAGCAGAATTTTAAAGAAACTAGTGCATGACTAGTATGGGATCTCAGTATTTTCTAGCAGAGAAATGAGGCAAAATATTATGTTCAGGCACATAAATTTTCCTTTATTTTTCCAACATTTTAAATTTTTATTCAATAGTAATTGTTCTCACACTCACTGAAGGAAGACTTCTGTCAGCAGTCATCATTAATGCTCATGATACTTAACACAGGATACTTAACACATAATACGGTCTTCCATTGGGGGAACTGACAAATAAAACACTGATTTCTATTTTCTTCCAAATATAGATTCTTTTAACGAAAGACCATCAAGGACTTCCATGTTCCTGATTACTTGTTGGAGTTTTATTTTTTGACGTGTTTCTGAAATGTTTTGAAATATATTTCAAAAAGGTGCATACAGGTACTTGACTTTTCCTCTCATCAGTTTGTCTTTGAACTTGTAGAAATCTTTCCTGCAGCAGCCCCTCAAAATTAATATTTTATAAGTATTCAATAAAGAGGCTTAATTCTGACTAATGTTCTCTGTCTGCACACTATGTCACATCACGTTCCTTTTCTAATTCCATTAGTTTGAATTTTGAGGAGCTACATATGTCACGAAAATTTAAACATTTTAGATTCACAGCAAATCTAGAAAGATTAAAAGAAAAATATGCAGCTAAACTGTGATGCTCTTCCAGTACAAAGAGAGATGAAACTGAACTTCTTCTACCTCAAGCCAGTTGCATAACCATATTTTGTTCTTTGGTGGTTAAGAGGAAAAATCTCTTTCTGTCTTACTTTTCTTAAGCTTTCGGGAAAAAATTTTGCCCTAACACAGAATCAAAACATTCAAAACCATGTCTTTGGTTAAATGCCCCAGCTGCTTTATCCCTAATCAAAATTGCTGCTAAGACTGCACAATGGCTTTGTTGTTGTTGGGGTTTGGGAGTTATTTTGGGCAGTTATACCAAAAAAAAGAGGGTTCAACTTGACTTACTGCAACTTAACTTAGTGGCTGGAAAAACTATAGACACCTATTTAAGAAAATGACTGAATTATACCCTTAAGCTTCTAATGAGGAGAAATAGGTATGTTTTCTAAGCATCTTTGCTTTTACCTACTGTAGCCTGCTATTACAGGACTTTACTGACACTTGCTAAGTAACAGGAAACAGTCAATAAGTCATGTAAGTTATTGTATTTCAGCTCTGATGATTTCTCTTCAAGACTTCTCATTGGATATTTGCTGAGAGTACAGACCTTATGTATTCTTTTGTACAAAACCATGTACTAATTTACTAAGAAAATAAACCACTGGATCAATTTCAACAGCTCAGAATTTACTCTTGTGACTGACAGTTAATATATAAACAGCAGAGAGCATAAACTTGGTTAGAAGCTCATCTAAGCATTAAAATAAACACATTTGCCATTTATTTATAAAGGATGACACTAGATTAAAAAGAGTATTTTGTTATTATTGCACAGATTTAGTGAGCATCCTATACGCAACCACCCCATCTGTATACCAAGAAGTTTGTAATGTACTCCTTGAAACTGCAGAACAAGTTTTGGGAATAAACATGTATAGCAACTTTAAGAAAAGACAACAACTAGTCTTTTCCACAGTATGTTTGGTATAGGGATGTGGAAGACCAGGAATGCCAACAGTGAGTCCAGTTTCACAAGTGTCCTTTTTCATGAAACAGTCCGTGTTTGGTATAACATAAATGAACTACAGAAAATACCATGACAACCCATGCAAATGTCAGACAGTATTTTCATTGGGTTTGCCATTGTCATGGTACTTGTACTCAGAACCTCCCTCATATTATAAGGATATCTCTTTCTACCACTCCCTTTTACTTATCCTCAGGAGTAAGTACGCATCATTCTTTTCAAGACACTTGAGGGAAAAAAAATACAGCAAAAACAAGTGAATGCTGAGTAGTAGGGAGAAGATGAATACTGTTCGTATTTATGCATACCAAAATACTCATTGCAGGATTATCTTTTTCTCAGAGCAGAAAAGTCCCACCAGGAGACTTTTGATGCTGCTGCTGCTGCAGGACGTAATTTTTTTTTGTTAATACCCCCAAGTACACATACTATCAAGTTATACTAATAACTTTTCTAATTGTTTGTCCTTCTGAAGACAAAGAGGCACATCATAATCTCTTCTCAAACTGTGTGAAAGAAGCAGCTAAATCCTCATGCACAAGATGAGAACATATTTTTGCGAGGTTTCTGCTGTATAGATTAATTGTAACACTAGCATTGTTAGTGATTATGACACATTAATCCCATTGAAACAAATTATAAACTGCCACATATTTCTGGCTTAAAGAGTATATATAATTCCTGTGTAGATGAAAGGGAAAATTATTTAAAAAATGTACAAAATAATGCCACAAATGAACAACTGAAATATTCATGTCTCCCATGAACATTCAGTGATGTGGACTGATGTTATATTGAGTCTAGAGTTTAGTTAAAAATTAAGTTTTTGCTCTTTTGTGTTTTCAACACCAATGTAAGTGTGACAAGCTTTTAAGAATCTGTTCTGTTTGTAACTTGTCTCAGTTAATGTGACCCCAAATATCTAAGTAAATGCAGCATTCATCCAGCATGAGTTACACGCACCTAAGAATTGTAATGTATTAACACATGTTTCCGTGTAGAAGAAAATCATGCATCAAAAGATCTTGAAGACTCAATATCCACCACTTATAAAACTAATGCTTTGGATTGCTGCATAGATGGACTTCTATATCTAATTTACATTGCAGAAGTGAAGAAAACCTCGCTGGCCAAAAAGCCAAATTAGCAACATTAACCACCCACATTTGAAATTCAAATTGTAGGTTGGTTTGGTTTTTTTCAATTCTCTACCTGATACTCTAAACTAAGAGATGGCCTCTGCTTTCCCTTAGGTTACCACTTTCTGTCTTCTCTGTGCTGCTGTGAACAGACTATTTTACTTTTAGTGAAATACATTGTCTCTTACAATGCTGCTACTGATGTGTCTTTAAAAGGGTACCAGTTACTGGTGTAGCAGCATTCTCTCCTCAAAGATCCATCACTGAAGCTGCATGAAGAGCACAGACTCTTCACCCTGCAGAATGGACCACAAACACACTTTTGATTGTGGCTCTCTCACAAGGCATTTACTGCAATTGCACTGCATGGTCTAAGGTCCTTTAAATTCCTAAACTGAGGGATGTGTGATCAACTCACCTCCCCTGAGGGCAGCCACAAAATCTTTGTTTTATTGCTTTTCAATGCAATAGAGTACATGTCAGTGGAATAAAATGATTTTTCCAATCCTGCCAGCATTTTGTGTAGTCTCTTCCCTAAACTCTAAATGATAGAAAAATCATTAATGTCAACTACTTTACCATAAAAGAATAACAGAAGATGACACATCAGGTTGGGGGTGGTAAATAGGAAATGAAGGAGGATTTTTTACCCCCCAAATAAGCATTTTAGAGCAGTAGAAACATATTTCACTGAAGTAAATGTTGGATAGGCAGCAACAGCACTATTTAGTTATTGCTTGCTTTTCAAGAAAAGTAACTTCTTCTGAAATCACAAGATAATCTTTATCACAATTTAACTGGAATGAGTCCAATGAACACTTCAAATCAGAAAATCAGAGAATAGTTTAAGTTGGAAAAGACCTCTACAGTCATCGAATCCAGCCATTGTCATAGCACTGCCAAATCCACCACAAAACCATGTCCCTAAGTGCCACATCTACACTTTCCTGGGCAGCCTGTTTCAATGCTTGACAGCCCGTCAGGTGAAGAACTATTTTCCATATCCATCTAAACCTCCCCTGGTGCAACTTCATGCTTGTCCTGACAGTCATTACCTGGGAGAAGGGGCCAACCTCCACCAGGTCACAACCTCCTCTCAGGCAGTTGTAGAGAGTGATAAGGTCTCCTCTGAGCATCCTATTTTTCAGGTTAAAAACCTAAAAACTTAAAATTCCTACAGCTGCTCCTCAGAGGACTTGTGCTCCAGACCCTTACCCAGCTCCATTGCCCTTCTCTGGACATGTTCCAGCACCTCAATGTCCTTCTTGCAGTGAAGGCCCAAAACTGAACATGGGATTTGAGGAGTGGTCCCACCAATGCAAAGTACAGGGGCATGATTACTGCCCTCCTGTCTTAATCTCAGATACATTTTCTTTATTGTGCATTAATAATCCCTGTTACTTTATTTTTTAGCACATTTTTAAAATTTGGCATAGTATAGAGCTGCTCAAAAGTGTCCTTTAAATAGCTCTGTTTTACAAACCTTCTCTGTGTCCATTTTGTCACTAAAATCAGACACTGAGAGCCTGAAACAGCTTCAGAATTGCAAAGGGCATGCAAACTAATTCAATTTTACTGCATGTTAAAATTATCACACCTGGTCTTTTGTTACTGTAAACCACAAAGTGAATGGACCAGTGGAGTCTGCCAAATTCTTTTTCAATGAGAATAAAGAAATCTGCACTAAAGATTTTCTAGTAAAAAAAGACTCCTTCAACTGTGAAACATTTGATGGATTCTTGCCATTTTCAGATAGGTTTCTGCCCTTCCACATTGATAATCTTTTGGCCCTTTCCCTAGGTAACCCTGTAACATCTTGTTTACAATCACTTGCCCAAAGGGAGACAGCAGTTAGGTAGGTGATGACCTGCTACCAGGAAACACCAGAAGATGAAGAAAACAAAAAGGCAAGGAAAGAGAGAAACAATTTAACTCCCCCTCTGAAGGTGAAACACTATTTGGATATCCCAGTTATGCTGCTGCTTCCCACTTCTATTTTACCCTGCTTGAAACAGAAAAGTCAAGAGCAGTTCAGTACTGGTTACTTACTCAATTGTGTTCCTGTCCACTTTTCCTGTCATATTAATGCCATAGAACTGCTGCATGGCAGCTATAGCTGATTGCATGGTTTCTGCAGAGCGCAACACCGACATTCGGGGGTCAGTTGGTGGAAGGTAGCCATACTTTTGTAACCATACCTGCAATGACAAGTGCAGTGGCTATTAAATAGAAATTAGAGGTAAATAAAATGCTCCCTAGTAATTAGTTTTATACCATACATAATGAAGCTTCTAATTCACCAAGTATAAGTCCTGTTAGTTTGGGTGCTTGGGGTTTTTTAAATTTACTGCAGATAAGAAATTCTTTGGGGATTTTATTTCACCTTCTAATTAAAGATTCTGTTGCTGTGAGACTTACAGAGTTTTCTACCCAGAAGCCATCTCTCTTTATTATCTGAAACTTCCTGCTTAAATTATTTTATTTATTTATTTATTTATTTATTTATTTATATGAAGTTATAATTTAAGCACTTAACCCTGGCTCTAGGCCCTTCAAGTAGTGTTTTAAGCAGACAAAATATAAATCTACAATATATGCCACATACAATAGACTGCCCACAGGGCACATAATAATATTCACCATCTACAATAATAAATCCACAATAGCTCTCACACATTTACAGCATATTGTTATTGTCTCACAAAGAATATGAAAGAGGGGGTAGGAAGACATTCAGCTTTCTGAGAAGAATATCAAAATCATACTTATAGGCAAAGCAGGTGTCCAGGAAACAGTGAAGTAGCAGAGTCTGCCTTCACTTAGAGAAAACTCTCTGATTAGAGGAACTGCCTTTTTAAATCAAGATAGATTTAATGCCAACTATTTCTGCTCTTAATTATGTAGAAGTGTGAGGTTCAAATTACTGAAATTTTCATGGATTACAGCCACTATCATAAGAACACTTGGACAAGCCCTCTGAAACATGCTGTCCTCTTGAAGCAATGTTTCACAAAAAGTAGCTGCAGCTATAATGTTCCTATGTATTCTCAAAAGCAAGCCTATATAGATAACAGTGTAAAAATTTTGATGAAGTGAGGGCATTGATACATCTTTAAAAATGTATTTTCTTTTCATTTAGGGGCTGAAACTACTCACAAGAACTTAAGGTACATATATTGCCAATCTACAAAACTCAGTTAAAATGTATTGCTGCAATTTCACTCCCCTCAGTAACAACATATTTGTGACCCCATAAATCTGATTCCTGATCTTTAAAAAAAAAAAATAAAAAATTAAAAATTGATTCAGCCACCTCTTACAAACATATCACATCACAGTTCACAGATTCTGAATCATTATATTAACAAACACTATCCACTCACTATACCCTTACAGTGTTTTGTGGGCTCTCTCTGCCTCATACAACACTTCTGGGTTTTTACCTGTTCATATACACACTGTTTATATGCAGCCTAATGCCAGCCTATATAGCTATTTTCAGCTTTAAGTTTATCTTGCAGAGTCCACCATTTCAGTTTTGTAGCAGGTTAACCATGGTGGTGTGCATTCCCCTTTTATGGACATAGTGAAGATTATCACAATTTATTAACTCATTATTAAGGTTCACTTTGCTAACACTGAACATGTATTATAGGTGAATATTGGCTCAGTATAATTAAAAGATCAAACTGGCATTCAAGATTGAGGAAAACTTCAGGTTATGAGTTCAGATATTTTTAATTTAAACATGTTTACCTTAAACACAAGTTTACCTGTGCGGTTCACACACAATCTCAACAATCACAGAATCACAAAATCACAGAATATTCTGAGTTGGAACAGACTCCCAAGGATCATCGAGTCCAACTCTTAAGTGAATGGTCCACAGGGATCAAAGCCACATCTTTGTGAGCTTCACACAATGGGGAGATACATCAGGACAGGAAGGTATAGACAGAATTAAGACCCAGACCAAAGTCTTTCAACTTCACACTATCTCTATATACAGGAACCATTCAGAATAAGAACAAAATTTTCTTTAATAGATTGGAAAATGGTCTTATCTCTAATATACATGAATTGCTACAATCAGTACCTATATCCAATTTTACATACACTTATCTTCTTGCACTTTTCAGCTTTAAGGGAGAACTTGTGTACATTTCATGTGTGCAAGAATTGGGTAATTACAGAAATAATTTAGTTTATGTGCCACTTTAGAGAGGACATAAAGTCCTTCCATTATTGGAAGATAGCTCTGAAAGGCCAGATAGAGCCTGAATGTTGGCAATAGCAATGTAATATATGGAAACAAGACCATGGAACTATGAAATAAATGAGTTTGACACAGAGTGGGTTGATATCATTGTAGTACATGGAGTCTCTTTGAATTAATATTTACAATAAGTATATTTAAGAATGGGATTATTTTTATATTCATCTTCTCATCAGTGATATAAAAATAAACAGTAAGGGAAGAAAAATAGCTCTGATAGCATATCACATCTAAAATGATGTCACCTTCTTTCCATCTTCTCGCCACCTTCTCAGCAAGAATTTGGTATGCAGACACAGAGCAGGGCTTTTTTTGAAGCTCTCAGGTGCTAAGGCCAAACAAAATTGCTTGGTAGACTTGGGAGGTCTACTGTCACCACACAAAACCATCCTCACTGTGGCATAACTAAAGGAGTCAGAGGTATGGAGTTACAAATAAGCAAATTTGCCAGAAGTTAAACCTTCAGATCTCTGAATTAGAAAAGCTATTAAGACAGAGACAGAAAAAGTATCTTGGGGAGTACTGCTCATGGGAGAAGCGGAGCAGGGAGAACAAACTGAAATCTAGCAGAGTGCCATGGCAGAAAAGGGAGTTGGCTAAGAAACAGCAGGAGAGGACAGCATAGCCTTTCCCTATCTAAAAAGTGTTACATACAAGTTAAATACAAGATGCCTGAAAGCCACCCCCTATCATTGAACAAAGGAAGTAGACCACCTGGGTCTTCCCTCAGCATTCAAAATAGCCTAGAAGACACAGCCAACATACTGGAAAGTCAGATGACACTCTGAAAGTAGTTTATTTTTGTAAATTCAGACAAATTGACCTCCAATCTGGTGAATGTTTGAGAGCAAGTAGTATTTAGTGTTACAAAATTCTGTACTCTTTCCTTAAGAGAAAGGTTATGAAACAAGAAAAAAGACAGCAAATCTGGTTCTGCAGTTTTCTGCAGGAAGGACAGAAAAATTTGAAGGGCCTTGTTTCAGACTGCCAGATATCTAAAATATACACCTCAGATTCTATTGTGCGTAGCCAATAGAGGACTGTGAACTATAGAGGACAAGCTTAACTTAAAGTCCAAAATACATAAGGTGTGTGAAACAGCAAAGAAAAGAAATGGTATGAGCAGGAGAACAAAAGAAAACATTTTCCCTCTGTCTTGTGTTTTTGAGGCAAGCTATCAAAAACATTATATCCAGAAGAATTTTCCACTCCCCTCTACTGAAATTAGACATAGTCTGACTTAATACACTTCAGCAATGACAATGTCTTGGTGAGACTCATACTGAGGAAATCATCAGTCTTGGACAAAGAAATAATGAAGTAGATCCATCTAAAATGTAATGTCTGGGGTGGCAACAGGGACCCTTCGCACAGACTTCAAATAAGTGATATGTTTCATTTTTATACAATTTAAGAAGATAAAATACTGCTACTTCAAGTCAAATTTTTCAGCAGGACTTTCTTGTCCTGCTGCAAAACGAAAGCCATGGTAGCTTTCATGTAACCACAGAAAAACACAGCTGGAAGACAACAGGTTCTACCACTTCCCTCTCTAGTATAGTGCTTTAGTATCCTACTGCTGCGAATTTTGCTTTACAGCTGAATTCTTCTTACTAGAATTTAAGTCTGTAACTTTTTGTTTTACCTGCTACAGGTAAAGGGAACCAATTATTCATTTCCCCTCTGAAGCAGCCTTGTATGTATTTGAACTTTTTGATGTGAGTCACTCTTTCTACTATTTTAAAAATGAACTAAAGAAACCTCTTTTGCTTAATCACATTTCATTATCTGCATTAACCTCCAGAAAACTTGAAGCTAAAATCTATCTTTACTAAGCATCTGCTTGCAGAGGATTCCTATGTTAGTTCCCATTGTCAGCCTATTAACAAACACCAGAGTTTAGCTGAAGTGTTAGGAGCAGTTCAGAAGAATATGGACACACAAATACTTCAGATTGGAAAGAAAATTAAAAAACCCCAGAAATACCAGAAATAAAACTAGCCTAAAAATATTTTTATTCAGTAACAGAACTTCAAGGTTTATGTCCCATTCATCTATACATTTTAAAATTTTAAACCCATGATTTGCACATTTTTCCCACCAGAAAAGTTTCTTCACCCTAATTCCACCTTCTGTTTTCCTAATTGTAAAGAAAATTATAAAAAGAATCCATTGGTGATGAAATCTGTACACATGACAGGAGTTTCTTGGGAACCTGGCACTTCTGCAGGCATCCATGGAACCTGTAAGTGCTAAGCACATGAGCTGTATCACCTTCCATATTTTGGATGTCATTGATGTCATAGATACCTAGGGTTTTGGGTTTTTTTGAAGAAAAAATATTTTCATTTTAGTTTGTAACTGCTACTTATGCTACGCTATATGGATCATCTGGCTGTGGAACAGATAGCACTTTCTCACACAGCTGTATTTTTTTCTCCTCTTGAGGATAAAGAATGGGCTAACTTAAAGTGCATTCAACACACCAAGGGATTTTAATCATTCAGATCTTTGCCAGTTTACGAAGAAAGACTAATCTTAAAAACAGAATGTTGACACCAAAGTCATATTAAGAACAAAGAAAACCCATATATCATCATTAAAGATTAAACAAGAATATTATTAAGATAATCAGAGTTTCAGAGAGATTACTGATTTCTAAGGTAGAAGCAGTTTAGCAACAAATTATTAATGTTCCTGAATGACAGTACATATTGTAAGCTACAGTAAAATTATGTTCTGTGAACCTGAAGTCTTAGTAAATCAGTCTAATAAAGCATGGATCAAAACAATTTCATAAACATCTTCAGTAGTGCAGCTGCATATCATTATTATTCATGTATTCCTGTTCCTTTTTTAGATTTTATCTGCAAACACATTTCCTATCTGCACTGAGTAAAACTGTGATATTTCATAATATCAAAATATTTTGACTTCTGTTTTTTAATAACTTCCACCAAAGACACTGTAAGTGAAATTATTTAAGTAATTCAGGAGATTTATATTTTCAAAAAGTATACATGTAGGAATCTAACTTACACTGATCACCACAGGATCTAGTAGTTCAAGTGCTGATGTAATTTCAAAAAGCAATTGAAGGCTTTTAGGGTAAATAAGCTAGCTCTAGAATTAGTATACATATGACCAAATTATTTCTTCATTTAGGTCAAATAATCATGGCTAATGGTGTGTTTTAATTACAGACCTACCTATCACAGCTAATACTGACTTTTCAGTGACAACTTTCAGCCAGAAACAAACCAAAGTGTTTACACAGAGCATTATATGACATTTTCTGATGTTTATCCTTCCTCTTGTCTCCAGTGCCACCACTGTGTCAGTGTCATCAGTGGTGTTTTCTCTTCTTAACAGAATACACTGATGTGAATGCTTATATGGTGCATGGCATGTATCTAGTAAGAAAAATACTTCCAGAAAAAAAAGCACACAAGAACACATAGTCCAGGAGAGTCTAACCCAGTCTATCAGTAATGTCTACAGAATGAAAGTAAGAATTATGATAGATAAAATAGAAGTTTAATGGTCATGATTGGTTTAGTACCCATGGTTTTAAGTGGAGATGACTAATCCTTAACAATCAAAAAACAGCTTGCATGTTCAGAGTACACTGACACTCACAAACAAATCAATTTCTTGGAAATTGTAGAGCAGTGTGGAAAAATTCTTAAACAGAAGGAAACACCTTCAGATCAATCAATTATCTTTTCTATCACTACGAACATGCCAGAAAGCAAAAGTCAAAACACCAACTTGCAAAATTTAATTCTCCACTGATATAAACTAGAAAGTGACAAACTTATTTTCTTGTGAATTATTGTGAAACCCCCCAAGAAAAAATTTACACGTGGTACTGGCACAGTCTTAGACACATTAATGATTGTAGGGTTTACTGGGGATTACAAATTTGTAGCAGGGATTTAATAATTCAGAAAAATCTGTGGGATGCCTAGGTTGGAGCCTGTACTACAGTAAATACTTAGATACAGTACTAGAAGTAGCAGAATTGACCTCACAGTGGGTCACCGAAGAGACTAAATTAGGATTCATTGGATTTTGCATTGCTGCAGCTAGAGAGTTCAAAATTAATTGAGGCACCTTCACTCTTCTCTTATGCATCTGCCTATTTTTTTTTCTGGGTTCTAGCCACAAAATAGATGCGAAACTGAACAGTCTTATTATATTAGTCTCCAACAATACAAAACCATATTTACCAATAAATGATACTGCATGTCAGCAGAGAGGTGACAATCTAGAATTTCCCCACTCCTGTATGGTGACAGATAATTTTAAAAGGGCACTCCTGTTCCCCATGAGAGGCAGCTCAAGAATGAAGACTGCAGCCCAAGGCCAGAAACTCTGCCCTGTTAGCGACTTGAATCAAGCTCAGAGTCCAAGGACTGGCAAAATTAAAAAGGTGAAATATATTCAAAGCTGTGTGCTGACTTCTTCTCATTTGTAACTCAAGTTCAGTATAAACATTCTAAATAATTTCCTTTACTGCCACACTTACATATGGGAAACCCAATGTGGCTTGAGAGCAGCAGAAGTGGGAGGTGTAAAAGAGCTGTCGGGAGCACCAGGCCAGAGCCATTTACAGATCCCAGGCAGATGGGAATCTACCAGAATGCAGCAGATGTGTGGTCTGCATATAGCACTGCCCTTCAGCAACTGAAATACACTTGGAACAGGGATTAGACACCACCCAGCTCCAAATGCAGAAGCTACATTGTTCATTCACTGCTTCTGTTGTCTGTACGGAGAGTGGGCTACTGGTATAACAACTATGAGACAAATCCCTGGTCTGGAAAGAAACTCGATCGTTTCCTGTAACACATTTATAACTGACGTCAGAATGTGGACCTTATTCATTTACTGCTCAGAGAAATTTTCTTCAATCACTAATAGAAATCTCTGGCAAAGTCTGGCAGAGACCCAGACCACTGGAAATGCTTCCACAAATAAAACTTACAGTCCTAGTAGATGTAAATAATCATATAGCTTATGTTAAAGGACACTGTCTCTGCATCTTACTAGAATTTCTATAGCTTCTAGAAACATATTAAGTGCTCTGCAGGGATAAGAATGCTGTATTGAATAGTCTCGCTGGATATGTCCTGACTGGCTCCAAAAAAAAAAAAAAAAAAAAAAGAAACTTCCAAAGCTGTGAGAATTAATAAGGGACTAGAACATCACTCCTATGAAGAAAGACTGAGGGAGCTGGGACTTCTCAGCTTAGAGAAGGCTCCAGGGGTATCTTATCCATGCACACAAATATCTGAAAGGAGGGAGCAGAGAAGCTGGAGTCATGTTCTTTTCAGCAGCACCCAGTAACAGGACCAGAGGTTATGGGTACAAAGTCAAACACATGAAGTCCCTTCTCAAGTCTAAGGAAACACTTTTTCACTGTGAGGGTAGTCAAACACTAGCAACAGGTTGCCCAGAGATGCTGTGGAGACTCCATTCCTGGAGACACTCAAAAGCTATCTGGACATGGTCCTGGGAAGGGGGTTGGACAGAGCTCTCTTTGCACAATACCTGTTCAATAACACCTTCAGTTTATGAATTTCAAACCCACGAAGCACATGGGTGAAACTTTGCAACTCTTTGATAGCTAAGCAATGGTATACATTTAGAAAGAATTGTTGTGTACTTCTTTGATAACCATAATATTGTGGGGAATGGAGATTGCCCATAAGATTCCATAACCTCCAGCCCCTTTAAGACTCAAACCTTGTAACGTTTTTGCCTCTTTCTGTCCTTCTCTGCGTATATTCGGAGAAGTTACTCATGTGTTCCTACTTGGAACATCCTTGATCTTTCCTGGGTCTAGATTTTTCTCTTTCTTTTATGGTTCTCTGTGGCTCAGTATATGTAACCACGGAGTCCATTCATATGCCTGGACCCCAGAACACCACCAGCCAGATCAAGGTAATGGGCATTTAACAAAAACAATGATGAGCCTGCAGTCAGGGCAATTCTGGTTGAACCAAGGGCCTGTGAGGTGTTCCGTGGAAAATCATCACTCACTTTTTGGGAGCAAAAATGAATGACTCTTCCCAGCTTTCCTCATCATAGCATCACAAGTATTTAGACAAGGCTTTGAACATATCAATCATTATATAAATGAAATTGTTGTTTGGTGATATATGAAAGAAGGCAAGAATTCCAAGTGAGCCTTTCACCACACTCCAGAAGATCACCCCACCTTGTCATTGCCTTGGTATCAGCATCTTTGACCTCTACAGCTTTGCAATATCTCACCTGCAAGCTGATTATTTTGCTTTAATTCAAATATATATTGATGGCATAATTTTGACTATGCTAAGCATCACAATATTTTAGGGCAGAATTTTTTATGCTTACAAAAAAGGCAAGCAGGGAACTGAAAAACAACTAGGGAAACAGAATTTGCTGCTTAGATCCTACAGCTTAGTACTTGCTTGAACTTCTGTATCTTCTGGTTTAGATTTCTCAAGAGGAAGGCCTATCTCCCCTCACACACATATTCTAAGGAATCAAAGCAATGCATTTCATCATGAATTCATAAGGACTGTCACTGCTTCAATCGCCATCCTATAAGCAGCAAAGTCTCCAAGTGGCTGCCACTAGCTGGAAATGACCACATATGGTTTTAGGCTCTGAGAATATCGTTGCAGGTAATCACGTACTTCAAAAGCGAGGTATTGACATAACTGAAACATAATAAAAATATATGATTTTTCCTCATAGGCTGTAAAATCATTAGCAGCAGCAGCAACACCAGAAAGGGAAACTATATACTACTATAAGGCTGAAGTAAGGAATCTTGGTTATTTGGTATGTCTGTCTTATATGGTGCAATTATAAATTACATGCTGTCACATAAACCAAAACAAAACCAAAATCAGCAGTATATTGACCAAAAACACAGTAATGATCACTTTCCTTTTTATATATCCCAATAGGTTGTTTCAAATAATTTTATTAAAAGTACTAAAACTTTTTTCTAAGACATTTATGTAGGAAATACATAAATACATAATGTACCAACAGATGGTGGTGTGCTACTTTAAAAAGGCTTGTGGGAAGGTAGTCCATTATAATAAAATGAAAAGGTCAATCTAAAAAGTTCCTTTGGGGAAATGATTATTTTAATAATATTTGGCACTTGGTATTTGAATCCATTAGATAAAATAATTTCACTATTATAATTTATGCAGTTTCAATTTACAACAGTGAAATAGATGAAATGCATCTTAAATGTCTAAAGGAAATGTGACTTGAACAAAACTTTTTTATCCATATCACATTTATTCAATTGTCTTCATTATAATAGGTTTTTTTCTCATTTTATAAACATAAGAAACATCATATAGGGAATCACAGAAACATCCACTAAATATCTACATAAATGCTTCCTGAGTAGATGTCAATATCATGAATATTACACTACAGGTTAAATTAAAATTGCATTAAAGCAAAAGAACAGAAATGCAACAGCACAATGTATATTTTTTGTTGATTTATACTTCATAGGTTTTTTTCTACACCTTTATAGATAAGATTGCATGTAAATCCATATTTTACCACACATAAACAGTGTTTAAAAGTTTATGTCTGTAAATATCCAACAGGCTATGCTAAAGTCAAGAGCAAAGCTGCCTTCAGCGGAAACAGGAGGTATATAACTGATCCAGTTAGTTCCTTTATTTGGATGAACATCACTTTTATTTCTTTCTATGTATTTTTAAGCGATTAATGATGTAATGACTATATGGCACAGTATGTTTGTTTACCACAGTCAAAAGAGATTTTAAATGTAAATACAGAAATATATGCTAAGCCCACTTTTAAATTGAAACTTCTTTCTTTTCCTTCTGCTTTTCAAAGTCAGATATGTAAGATGCAAAATTTCAAATCCTGCACTTCCTTCCTGGATGTCACTGCATATTTTAAAAATAGTTCATTATTTTTATTGGTCTAAGTTTTGTGATAGTTACAGCACTATTATAGCTCTGAAAAATCTGATTTATGTTTTCCTGCAGAAATCTGTAGATAGAAGATGAACACGGATTTTATAAATACATGAAATTGATATATGATATCAGTTTGTCATTTCCCAGGGAGAGACAAGAAGAAAATGTAATGGTAATAATAAATGGTAATACTGTCTTTCCCAAATTACTTTATTTGGTCCACATGGCGGAATGAAAACAAAACAAAAGTAAATACTACAACAGAACATTTGAAAGAAAAACCTTGCAACATCTGCAGGGAGGCCAGGGAGCTAAGAAAGAAAGGAAGCAAAAGCCATGAAATGTATGATTTCTTCAGGAGGAAGAAGGACAACATTTTAGTTCAGCCACTGTTTTGCAATGAACACAACCAATTCAGCTACATAATGAGTATAACTGATCAGAGGCCTTAATGATGAAAAGGCAGTACAGAAAATAGGTTGTCCTCTAGCCCATACTCTTTTAGTTTCTGACTTATTCCCCAGTTTTGAAAATGATCGTCCCATAGAAGAGTTTCCATGGGATATTGATCTATAATTAATGTTTCCTACTTTCATTTCCAACACTTCTTCAGCAAATGCCCACAGGAGATGACTCTGCCACAGGGAGGGCAGGGATCAATCAGAACCCAGCACTGTCATTTATACATACTTGCTTCTCGTGAATCTCTCCAATTATTTATGCAAATTACACCTGTCTTTATTTTCCTCTGGTATATGTGGTTCAAATGAAGCCAGACAGTGCCCTAACTAAAACTGCTTAAACATTTTTACTTTTATTCAACTTCAACAGTGATCACATATCTTTCATTAACTCTGTTTAAGCATGGATAACAATAGATGAATACAATAGCTTTTTTTGTATAGAATTCAACTCTTACGTAGCAAGAAAAGGTGAATTCAGTACAGGAATTCATGGCATTTGACTCCTGTCAATGATGTCAAGGTGAAGGAAAAAAGACATAAAGTACAGAAAAAACCACCTGGTTTGCTATAATAAAGGCACATAAATTACATGGCAAAATATTTCTTTTTCTAGAAACAATGTCTGTGTAGATTAGTGACAGAATATGACCAACTCAGACTAGCTCTATTAGCCTTCTACTTTCATAAAGACAAACACATCCTTATACATCATTTGGTGTCTATTTTGCCTGCAGTACACTAACTCACCAGCTGTTTGTAAGCCTCCTGCAAGAAGCAGAAAAACTGAATATATTTCAGTACATCTGCAACTCTCCTTTTTATGTCATCCTCTAAACTCTATTTTTGTTAAAGGGCAGAATTACAAAAATAGAAGGGGGGAAGGGGAAGTGGTAGATTGATTCATGTGAGAGACGTGACAAGGTGATTCTGGCAGGCAGAAAGGGACATAGAGTAATTGCTTCAAAGCAAGCCATGGGATTATATTTTATTAGCTCCCCTGTGGCCTGTGGTCATGTGTTTTGCAATTTTAAAATGTAGCAGAACAATTTCAGTTTTGCTTAATTAGGACCTGATGCTGTGAATTCCCAACTGCTCTCAGTAGCCATAGGTTCTGAAGGATACTTAGAGCACTCAATACCCAGCTCAACTCAGTCAAGTGTCTCTACCAACCAACAAGATTAGGATTTATCCATAGTTTCATAAATATCTAAAAAAAAAAAAAACTTGATTAAAGAAAATAATTTCCTTACACTCATCACTGGTAATATTTGCAAAGTTCAGTCATTTTAGAGGTTGTTTTGTTCTGTTTGTTTTTTATAAATACATTGGTTTGCTAGTTCCAACATGCAGATAGAATCACAACAGCAGAAAGGGCCAGGGAAACTTACATGTGTCTGCTTTTCTGTTTTCTTCTTCCAAAAGACATGATCTTCCATGAAATTAAGAAGGCTAATACACAAAAAAAGTAACCTAGTACATTTTGAAAATTAATTTGCAATTAACAATTATCACAAGTACTGTATTCTCGAAGCAGTGTCATTAGTATGATAATCCTGCGAACCAAATATTAAGCATCCAAAGCAGAAGTTTATTTCATATTAATTTGTTTTCAGTTTAACCTATGTTCTTTAAATTTGGTCTACGATAAACTAGAGGCAAAATTAAACCTAGTTTTACCCATTTGACAATTAAATCCATATTTCCAAAAGTATGTATACAATTTTTAGTGGTTCAAAGTGCAAGTGAGAACAGATTTTGTGTGTATTAAAGGGTGTTTACACCAGTTTATCTGTGTATGTATATATATGATTTAGAGAAATATAAAACTTTTTTTTTCCAGTTTTGGTTTTAGAAACAAGAAAAAAAATTTTAGTATAGTAATCGAGTTAACAATCGTTAATGAACAATCTGAATATTGTAGTTCTCAGCTCCCACTGGGAGAAAAAAACCTTAGGAAAAAGGACCAGTATAAGTTTTGTTGTTTAAAACCATAAACACCTAACACAAAAAATAAGGAAAAACAAAGTTTAAAAAGAGAGAAAACAGAGTTAGGAATTAAATAAATCCTGAATTTTGCAAGTGCTTCTACAGATTAAGGTACCCCAGAACTGCAATTAAGGAACCCAAAAAACCTCCAGCCTGTGACCCATGTACACTGAGCAAAAAAAAATTCAGATTATGTTGATGTGGCAAAACCTGTTTAGGATTCATTGTTCTAGTCCATCCTATCTCAAATCAGAACAGACACACAAATATTTCCAACTGAGATCTTTCAATAGGTGGTGGACATCATGGAAGTAGTATTCTCATTTTACTGTGCTGTTGTTCTGTATAACAGCTAAAGTAAAACTAATTTTAGAAACTTGGCAATGTTCTTTAACTTTCTACAGGTAAGCTATAACAGTATGTTTTTACATTGTTTAAAGGTGATTCTTCTATGATAAACATCTGCAGTATAAATTCCATTTTTATCCATTTTTATTTCCTTATCTTGAAATTCTGCAACTGACCATCCTCATATATATTCGAATGTTCATTTTTTTTAATATATGTTTGCCACTAGAGTTTCTTCTTTAAGCAATTTTTCATGAAAAGGAACCTTTCTTTTTTCTTCCAGTCTAAGGAATATTCAATCTGAGAAAATTCATATTCATTCCATCAGTCAGAGGTTGATTTTTAAAAAGCAATTTTCACTTTAAAGTATACTGTCCACTTCAACCAATCCACATGAATTTTTGAAAATATAAATAGAACTTTTTTTAGCTTTTCTTATTCTTAAGGTTGATCCTATTTAGTTTTCTCAAATGAAACTATTAATACAGAACCTTACAAAATGGCATTCCCATACTTAAATTTCCTCTCACCCTTATCTAGAATTCTGTCTTTTCTTGATTAATCACTTTCTGAGATTATCTTGTCAGAACCTAATAAAGAGTATCTAAGAAAATTGTAACAGAATATCTTAATGACCTTAAAATATTTCAGGATTTTTAGAATTGGTTTTAAATGTCCTAGAAATTTCCTTTTCTAGCACACTGAATGGTTGCTTTTGCTGAGCTGTCTAAAACATTGCCCAAGTCTCTTCCTTCAGGGGCTAAAATTAACTTAGAAATCTGCAATGCGTGTGAAGAATTCATATTATCCCCTCTAGTAGGCATTACCCCATCAGCACTGAATTTCACCTGCCACCCTCAATAAATTGACAACCATTCACTCCAATCCACACATGCTGAGAATTGTACTACAGCACTCAGCAAATAACTTCTCTCTCTTTCTCTGTCTCTCACACTCTCAATTCAAAATCTCACCATAAACTTCTCAACAAAATCTGTGGGAAAAAGTCTTGCAAGGGTAAGTAGCTAACTGAATAAGTTTCAAAGTTTTAAGAAATTTTCTTTTTACTGGGAAGCTGAAAATGAGGATAGATTGTCTTTTCCCTAAAGGATGGGCATTATTACAAAGAAGAATTAGTACAGAAAAGTCATATAACCTTTACTGTGGAAGCAGGATAACCAACAGCCTTCTGTGAGAGACGGTTTCACATTATTTTCCTCCTAGAATTAATGATCTTCTAAGAGATAATATTTTTTCCATTAAGAGAAAGATATGGTGGTACAATTACCATGGCAGCAGCTATTAGATTTGAATTTTTGGGTATCATGATCTAGAAATCACCAGTTTGTCTTCTGTGCCTGTTGACTTTAAGTCATTCCAACAAAACACATGAGGCTGTGACAGCAAAGAGGTAAAGCTTTCTGTAAGCAAAAGCTGCATATTTAAGCAATAGCATCACAAGCGTTTGGGAGGTCTGGCAGTTGGTACCTCCAGGGGACAGTGCAGAAGCCTTAAGGAGAAAAAACAGGACGTAAATCTGCAGAGGGACTAATATAGACCAGTCTGGGGTTGGAAGGATCTGAAAAAGATTTATGTGGTTTTAGTGAACACTGAACTGCTTTGTAGGGAAAGGACTCTGAGAGAAACGGAACAAAATTCTGCCACTGAGGCCTGGGATGGTGCATGGGATCAACAGCTGTTTATATAAATGGCTTCATTTTTGCACACAAGGTCTAGATAGGTGGAATATATCCTTTCAAACTTAACCAAAGCCAATTTTCTGACAAATTATGAAAAAAAATAAATTAAAATTTGCCTGCAGATTCAAAAGGAGCTATTTATTTTCTTTGTTTCGGTAGGGCATATAGGGCAGCTGACATACCAAGTTTTGTAGATCCCACTTTTCATAATGGAATACTTGAACTAAATATTGTAAAATCCTTACCACTAATCAGTGTGATAAGAATATATATAAAGTCTGTTCCCAATCTTGTGAAGGTCATGAAATATTTCAGATAGTGCCAAGTAGTACACAATTCAACATTTTAACAGAAATGCATGGCAACACTTCTTTTTTCTTCTACTGATGCTACTTTTTATGTTCTGCTTTCCTTATTAACTTTAAAATACTAAAATCTTGTAACAACAGGAAAGAAGCTGAAATATCTCAGAAACACTGTGTTGTTTCTCATATCATATGTTGAAAATTCTGTTGGAAATTCTGCTTACAAGCACCTTTCCAAGTAATACAGATCTGGTACCCTCAGGGATTATTCTGCCATTCTGGAAGGCTGCTGGAGTAGCCATTCTCTTCTAGAAAGGCACAGAATCTAATTTTGCACACAATACTGAAAAAGGTTTATTACAGAGAGGCTAGTTCCATGGACATGTACACATAAAAATCTACAATAGAACTTACATTGTCTTAAAAAAAATTAGTTTGTCTGAACAGTTTGCAGTTTTGAAAGATTTCTTCTTATAGCAGATCAGATGGGGAAACAACAGTAATCTCCTCCCATAGATGAGGAACTGACTCCTTAAAACTCTGACAAGAGATGTCAGATGAGAGAAAACTCTTGGACACCAAGTGAGCTTCCTCCTGGTTCATCAGAACAAACATGGTGATACTCTCAAGCGCCTGAAGTTGATTAACCTACTTTCACCTTGATGTTTGACTAAATGGTTTGTAAAATACATAAAAATACCCACAAAAGAAGGCTTCAGGACAATTTAAGTCTTTTGCAAAAGGAACCACATGTACAAAAGTACATATACTGTTATTAATTATTTCCCTATTCAGATACTAAAGCCAATTTGGTAACTTGTATTTAACTGTTAGCTAATTAATATTTTATTTTCTATTTAAATATATACTTTTAAAAATAACCTCCTTTAATGGTTAAATACTACAGCTTTAAAAATCTGCACCTGTGACTCTTGCACGGCTCACTAGCTTTACATATGTGACCCCAAAGTCTACTTTGGATCACATATTAATTTCTTAAAACAACTGCAAATTTGTCATACTCTTAAGCAAGTAAATAATTTGTGTTAATATTACAAAATATACAGTATCAACTAGCATGTTCTAAGTTATTTCTACATAAAAAACATAACCTATGGAAATAAATAAATATTTATACATGAGAAAATAAAAGAATTAAAATAAGTTATTTGAATTTAGGTACCCCAGGATTACTTTAAACCCCTTATTGTACAGCTCTGTATATTTGGTAACTGTTCTTAGTGCATTACCTATAGCTCAACTCTTATTTTTGGAGACAAACACATTTTCCTTGGATAGCATAAGCATCATCCCAGATTCCTCAGGTTGCTTTGAATTCAGGTTTTTGCTATTCAGAAAGGTCTTTATATCACACAGCTATGCATGAAAATTTCCATCACAGGAAGAGAAACCAACGGTCTTTTGTCTTATTCTCCTTTTTCCTGTTCTAACCACTGGAATACAAATCCACACTGTTACTTGCACCCCTGCCGAGGCATTCCCACTGCTTCAGATAGCATTCTTTCTAAATGATAGTATTTCTCCAGATGGTGGAGAGCTTCAAACTCGCCTGTACACTAACAGTCTATTACAAAGGGATGGCTAAAGAAGAGCCTAGAATATGAGTAAATGCTTTATTTAAAAAAACACAATGGAAAATTTGATGACTCCTCAGTACCAGCTAAGTATTTTTCAAAGAACATGCTACTCAAAGAGCTTTTCTACCTTAAGTAAACCTAAAGAGAGTAATTGAAACAAACTTCCCTTGTACATAGCTGTGAGAGTAAGCTGAAGGTATTTTATAAATGATGCTGATAAATACCCTGTTCTCCCTTACCTGTTAAAACAACGAAGATTTGGGACATGATTTTTTAAATTCTGTTCCCAGTCCAAGCCCTGCTAACACTCAACTTTGTCACATTACATCTGCCTGTTTTCCTGGGTCTGACATTTTTGTACGTGATTGCACTCATCTGGATATACTACAGTGAATATCAATACGAACTGCTTAAAATGCATATGTTCAAAAAATTTAGGGAAAAGAACATAACAATGGGAAAAAAATCGGGTCCTATATAGGAGAGCAGGCAACCTAGGGAGCCATTCACTCTTGTGATCAAAACCAGCTGATATTTTAACTGTCTTCCACACCATTATGTGTAAAATTTGGAATGTATCTAGGGTTTTGCAAGGCTCATAAATGGCACAAAAAGAAGAATAATATTAATAATTACAACAAACCCTCAAAAGTCCTCAAGCAGTAGCTTAAGCTGTTTAAGTCTAGAGCAGCTACTCAGAGGCAGAGTGAGAAATCAAATAGTGAAGTTGAACACATACTCAGTGTCTGTTGAAAGCAACAATTTATAATCTGGAAATGTGTCCATTAAAACCAAAACCCTGAAAAATTAAATCAAGGGCTCTTCTGGAAGATAGCAGAGCAGGTCAGGTGGAACTGTACACAAGTTACATATTGTGAGGAGTTCTTCATTATGCCTTTCTGTCCAGGATAGTCACAGCATAATGTATTTTTCCCAAATAAAGCCAATTTTTTGCATACCATATACTGTTCATTACTAATTGGAAAATTTATAAAATATACAAAAACATATAAAATGCATATCTTCACAGATAGTTGCACATGCCTGAATTTTACATTAGTCATGACTACAAACTGTTAAAAAAATCTCAAATTAGAAATAAAAACAAGGAATGAAAACAATACTAGAGTCCATATACATTAAGAATACTATGCATCTAAGGCAAAAAAATATATAGTGAGGTATTGAAACCCCAACTAGTTTCTCTTTTTTATGTTAATGAAGTAACAAAACCAAAACAGCATTGATTTCTCCGAATGAAATTGCAGACAGACTCTACATGTAATAGTCTGATTAAACTAAAATACCTTATATGCATTTGCTGTGTTTACAGCCAGATAGAAATGAGTTATGAATTTCACAGTGTGTTTGCATTCTATTTCCATTCCTGTTACATTAACTGTCTCATAGTTTCAAAATACCTTAATGATTATCACTCGATTCTGCTTACTGTACTTCACAGGCAATTTTACCCCTGTTCTATTATTTAAAATGCCTTTCATTTGATTAAACATACTGCATTTCAGTTTACTGTGAAATTAAGTTTTATTATGGTATACATTTGGTAGTTTTGACAACATAAAAGAATGACACAAATTTGCAGCTAGGCAGAAGCTTTAAATTTAAACAGGGAGGCTCCACAGATCTTACCAGGCATTTTTCATGTCCTATTATCAGCAATAATGCCCATAGATCTGTAAGACACTTTAAATACTATCATTTTGCTATAACTGAGCCCAATAACAATGGCTCAACTTTCAATATCTTCCAAATTTACAAAATCTGTACCCACTTAGAAGTCTGTGTTTCACCATATTTTAACGTATCAAAGCAATGTTTTTAATGTTGCTTCTTACACTCAAGCTCTTGTTGATAACTGTGCTCCAATTAATAAAATGAACTGCGAACACAAGTCTTAAGTTTATGTTATTTTTTCAACACTTGGTTGTGGAAACACAGAATTCAATCCAGATCCAGATGTCCTCCCCCATGTGTTACAGATTCATGCAAGCTTGCACATGAGGAAAGGCTTAGCTTCAAGCACATGAAAGTCAGAAGTTCATTATCTAAATGGGATATTATTAAAATTGGGATTAAAGTGGCCTCACCAGATGTTTAATCCTGTGAAATGCTTAAAAGCACCACCAAGTCGCACTTGGTGTCAACTGTTTGCTCTCTTTTTGATCAAGAATTGATAAACAGTACTTTTTTAGTATTTTCAGAATTTAAATAAACTATGACTAGTGTTTTGGAAAGGCAGTTTTTATTTCACCTGATTTTGCTGGCAAAAATTTTATCAACTTTCTGATACGTAATACTATCATAGATGATTTTAAGTGCTGCATTTTCAGATAATGACCAAATAACTCTCAAGATTTTTATCAGGCTATATTTTACTGACCCAAAATTCAAACACAATCTTAGTGACAAGGGATCTGACAAAGAACCTCTAAGCAATGCCATCTGTGATGAGAATCTGACATGTTCAGCTTTAGAAAGGTCAATGCAGAAGGACAACCTTGCTTGCCATATCCATCACAACAAAATTCAGCAGTTTGGATGAAGAAAATACTCTCCTTTGCTCTATCAATCACACAGTATCAGGGCATACTATGGTAAGTACTAACATGTTTGCAAATATTGATTTTTTTTTTATGCTGTCACCTTCAAATCTGCATAATACTCCTGTTTGGGAAACTACTTCAAACCATTTGACATCATAGAAAAAATGAATTAGAAAAGTCATCACAAAAAAAGTACTTCAGGAAATAGTTTTTTCTTTAAA
Organism: Pardalotus punctatus; assembly: GCA_013400915.1. NCBI lineage: Eukaryota > Metazoa > Chordata > Aves > Passeriformes > Pardalotidae > Pardalotus > Pardalotus punctatus. The sequence goes on along the minus strand of VZTX01004505.1, from coordinate 268,479 downwards.
TCACAGCTTTTAAAATGCCTCAAAGTCATTGTAAAATTATGTCTATTTTTAATTGAAAAATACATATCAGCTTAAATTCTTGTTAACTAGTTACAAAGATGTTCAGCCAAACACCCACCAGGCCATGAACCTACTGTAACTGTTTTATTCCTTCATGAGTTATTCAATCCTGTCTATGCAGACAATGCCCTTTAGCGAGTTTTCAGAGCTTCTGATCTGCAGGAACACTTTGACCTTATGTACGCCTCTTCAAAATGTGACAGCAAGGTACAATTACTCACTCTGCTTTGCTCAGAGTTCAACTTTTTCCATGGACACGTCAGAAAAATCACTACAGTGATCTAGAAACATTTGAGTCTTCAAGGAAACTCAGCATTGCTTTTTTACTTTCATAGGTAACTGTGAAAAATTCAAGTACAAATGCTACATGGAAATAAGGATTGATGCAATGAACCCTGCGCAGAACTAAGGAAAATTACGTAGAAAAAAAAGTAGAAGTAACACTACAGAAAGCTACAGAGTGCTTTATTGAAACCAATATCAAGCACTGCTTGATCACTGTGGTACACTAGGTGTAACTGATCAGTCAAAAGTCTACAAAGAGTGTAACTATGGCCCAAACTCTTTCATTATTTTCAACTGTTGAAATATTATATACAATAATGATTTAAATAACAATTTTTTTTCTTTGGCAGGATGGAGCACTCAAGTAAATTTGAATTAAACAATTTTAGTTCTTTAAATAGTTTTTGGTATCTTTTAACCACCAATGAAACTTACAAAAGCAGCTTATAACTTCCACATGTACTTTGTACTCTAATTCTTTCATCCATGCACAGCTGTTTCTCCTTTTCATTTTACTAGCACTGAAAGAAAAATTCAGTAATAGCAATATTTAGCATGCTAACTAGACGGTATCCTGCAATTATGTAGTGTAGCAGCCTACAGGTAGAAGCACAAACATGAAATAAAACTGGAGCATGAAGAAGACACTCAGACCTATGATAGTCACCGACCTTAAAAATACATTTGTAGTGCTTACATGAGTCAAATATGATGAGAATGATTTAAAGATTATCACATCTTTTAGCTGCAGTAGTGCCACCTAATGAGCATAAACTGCTAAAGTCACCTCAAATATACCACTATTTTAAAGAATGCTTCAAAATGAGTCAAAACAAAATACAGACAGTGTGATGCCACTCTTCATACATGCTAATTTAGTATCTCTAACTCCCACTGGAATGGTAGGGAACAAGGAATCACCTAAGGCTGATATTAAGTTAAACCATAAATGTCTTTTACATCATCATGTGTGCCATAGGCTTCTTTAAACAAAACGTAGCACATGAAAGCTAGACAATTATTGGTAAAATATGTGGAAATACCTCAGCTCTCTGGCTAGGCCCCCTTGCTTGTGATGTTTTCTTATATGCCATTTTTTCCACAGGGGTCCCCTTATATAATGAGCAGAGTCAGGGCAGTCACACACACACACTTAGGAAGGAGGACTCCCATCCCACCTCTTCTGTGTGGCGATGGCAGTAGCTAGCACATCTCTGTGCCAAACAGATCCAGGACGGGCATTTACTGGCTACCAGCTGCCTTTCATCTCCTCAGTGAATGAAGGAGCAAGATATCATATGATGGTTCTGCATGCTACATTGAAATACATGGAGTATGAATGGTGAAGAAAGGTATGCCGCAGCTTGGGAATCATTGTTCTGGGCTAGAACAAGAGCAGCAGACGGTTTTGCTATACACAAGATCAATTCAGACTTGACTGTAGCCCATTGCTCCTAGTGGTGCAGTTCCACAGAAGTCCAGCTAGCACATTTGCATTAGAGTGACACTCCCCATCCATGGTGCAATAATTATGGCAAGCAGTGCACACTCCCATTTTAGCTCAGTGCTTTCCAGACAGTCAGGATGAACAGTGGCCCCCACACATTTTTAGAACATGAAATATATTCAACCTTCTGATCCTGACAGCTTGCACCAAGATCTCACCAGCCCCAACTAAGGGCAGTAAAGCCTGGCAGGGAACACAGGCAAAGCAAAGCAAAACCATTGCTGTCCTAAAAGTTTTTTGGGGTCACAGTCCACCAGTGCAAGTTGGACACCACCTGGAGTCTTCACCAGTGCTCTGAGACTGGCTTTCTGAGAAACCAGCCTGGCCTGAAGTGACGTTTGCTCCATACACCACTTAAGATGTGCTAAGCACTACTTGGTTACAGTAAATGACTCTAAATAAAAATTTCTACTACTTGGAAAAAAACAAATACATCCCTCACTTAAAAAAGGTAACTGCTTCCAGATGGTACAACTGTCAAGGCAGATCAGTTTATGAATGAGTTCCAGCTATTTTGACAGTATCATTTTTAGTACAGATGTAGACAAGAAAAGTCCAGAAACACAACAGGACAGAGATCTGAATTTCACTTGTAGGGCTCTCTCTTTTAATCTTGTGATAAAAGCCACTTTAAAATAATGCAATGTTCAGCTACTGCTTTTGAAGTAAAATAATACGCAGTTATATGTTGTAGATAGAATTAAAAAGCCCAACTCTGAAAACATCCCAATGATTCCAGAGTAGTATTTTACAATATAGCCCAGCAATACACACTTCAGTATTGTTTTAAGCAAAAGCAGTGCAGAAATGATACAGCTGAAGCGTCTACGAAAACTGACAACTCTGAGATACAAGAATGTGTAGTTCAGAGAAACTACACATCCCACACAGCCACATATTTCTGGCACTTGTGAAGGAATATTTAAAAATAATTTTAAAAAAGAGTTAACAGAAGTTAAGAATTACATGCAATTCTAATCAATTGAAGTTTTCTCTCCTCTTCCATACATGTTACAGCATTAGTTCATCCTCTCAAGGATCTTTCTCAGGATCCAATCATCTGACAATCACAGTTCACCCAGCTACTGTTCATGTTAGCACTCAGATCTCTGGGATAAAGTGGGTTGTGGCAGGTGATTTCCTCAGTCAAAACATACTGTACAAAATATTTAAGCGAAATGAGCCATCACATATCATGTGGGAGATTGTTAATTGCCAGAACTCCTCTGAGGTTCCTCTGGGAAGTAGGAAGAGAGAAAACTGAAATAAAAGTATGATGTAAAACACAAAAGATGAGAATAGTATAATAGTATATATTCAAATTTATATGAGATCTTCATAAACAAAGGTATTTCTAGGAGAAAAATTTCAAGTAACTCTAAATTTAAAGTTCCAGTATTTGCCTATAAGAAACATTTTGCAGCTTGCCTATGATGTGCAAATAATTTTGATTCTTTTTTTTTCTCACCTACACTGTGCAGGACACATAAGCCATATATGGTTTAAGACTTACTGCTAGCTGATTTTTTATAAATTGCTCATATCTAATAATTCCCAGATTATTTGTGAAATACTTTTCTCCATTTGAGGGAAAATATAAACCAAAACAAAACTCCCAAACAAAAACAAACCCCTTAAGGTTTTTTGGTTGCAAAGAAAAGAAGAATAATAATAATTTCAAAAACACAAGCAGTTGGTGGATTGGCATGGGAAGGCTGATGACAGGTCTGTGGAATTTATGGAACATATATGCACTTGTATATTTCCACTCAGAATAAAAAGAAAACTGAGCTACCTATTGCTTACCCTAAAGCATTGTGAAAGTCAGAACTATATTTTATAGTCAGAACAGTCTCAGATCAGAAAAGGACACCTATGCTACTGCTGTTGGTCAACACATAACCCAGTACCTATACCCCAATGTGCCTAAAGATCACCCACAGCACATCACCACTTCAAGTGCCTGTCACATTCCAAATATATAACAGGCATTTAACTTCCACTATGAAAGATCAAGAGCCTCAGAAATGGTAATGCCGCAGTATAACATCTTTTTTTATGGAATGTTATGACAACACATTTGGAAACGTAGGGTTTGTATCTTGCAGCAGAGAAACATTGCTGTCAAGGGGAAAAATTGTGGGTATATTGCGATGAGAGATTCCTCTGCTTGGTTTCTTGTGCCTGCACCTGGTGGAGCCATTTATAGCTGTTTGCCATCATAAGCACACAGACCTAAAATGGAAATAGGAACCATTACAGAATGACACGCGTAAGCTTTCTCAAATAAAAACATGCAGGCAGCCATCAGCAGAACTAAATCCATATGACCAACCTGAAGTATGCTCTAAAGCAGCTGTCTGTTGATTATACTGTAAAGAGAGAAAATGCAGCTGGAAAAATCTTCAACAACTTCATGTCTTTGCTCTCTGATTATAAAGAAGTAGGAAGAGAGAGAGAGTAAATATCAACTGCACGCTTCACCACAGCTTCATGAATTAAGTAAATTGCAATACATTTTTGAGTTTAGAAGAATCAGACATTCCTTCATGAACCAGCTATTTAGACAGTCTTCCTTCTTAAAAAGCATATTAAGTATATTATTTTAGCGATGGTATATATTCCTTCCATTTATTTGCCCACTTGTTCCTGAAAACCTCATTGACACTCTTCCTAAACCTCTCCCTGCTGTCATCCACCTGTCTTCTCTACCTCCTTAGATACACATTCAAAGCACTGCCTCTGCCTTGTTCAACTTTTACACGGTTCTGGATTACTTCTGTTTACACCCCATTTGACCTCTCTACAAACTCCAGGGAAATTTTACCTTTCCTCCTCTTTTGTTACCTGCCTTGGGATTTAAAATCATGAATTCTGAGTGCTGTAATTGCTCACTCACTCCACTCAGGTTTTACTCTGGCCTTCTTGCCCGCCTTTTCCAAACCAACATCTTCCACAGCAGATTAAATCCTTTCTGGCAATGGCTCACATGAGGCTACATAGTGCATTACAGGAGATAACGAGTTCATTCCACCCACGCTATGGGCCAGCCAAGACGAACCTGCTTTCCATAGAGCAAAGCCTGAATTAAAAAAGCTCTCCTGAGATAATAAAATACATCAGATCAAACTCAGCATTCTGTCAATACAGACACAGATATTTCAGACTCAGCTCAACTCACTTTCCATTTTCTCAGAGCCCACATGAGAGACCCGAAAAACACCTATGGAATATCTCAAGAGACATTTCCTCTTGATTCTTCTAATTTTCCTGCTCTCACAGGAAAAATTTCTTCTCTCATTTCGTCTAAATTCTTCTAATTTTTCCTGCTCTCACAAATTCCACATTGCATTCATATAAATGTGTAGAAACCATTTCTGGATGAAGCAAAAAAAAAAGAGTACTCAAGAGTACTCCTTGTTTTCCCTTGGTATCTTCTCTGTAGTTTTGAAGGGTTTTGGGATTTAAAAATAAATAAAAATCTTCTTTGCGCAAAACTTCTGAAGGCACAAAACACCTGAGTTGGCTCTCCTTAGGACCATGTGGATATACAGGATCACTAGCCTAGGCTGTTCCTCATTCAGGTGCCGATGCCCTGCCTCTGATGCTGCCTCTTCTTTTTTGGAGATTCCTATTTCCACACTTTGAATACATTTGCCATTATGTCATGAGTTAGTGTCCAGTTCTGGTCTCCCCAGTACAAAGAAGACAGAGACACATGAAAGAAAGTTCAGTAAAGGGTCATGAAGATTATTGTAAGGCACCTGTCATATAAGAAGAAGTTGAGACAGCAGGGACTGTTCAGCCTGGAGAAAAGATTCAGGAAGGACCTCACCAGTGTGTACAAATAACTGATGAGAAAGAGTAAGAAGAATAAAGTAGACCCTTGTCAGTGGTTCTCAGAGCAGGATGAGGATGGAACAAGGGGCAACGAGTACAAATTTATGTAAATTGACATAAAGGAAATTCCCTTTATACAAGAGAAAAATCTTTCTCCCTGTGACGTTTGTCAGGCAATGGAACAGGTTGTCCAGAGAAGTCTTGGAATTTCCTTCAAGACATTAAAAATCCAGCTGGACATGGTCCTGGGTAATCTGCTTTAGCTGATCATTTTTTGAGAAAGGGAGTTAGATTAGATCATCACCAGGAATGCCTTTCAGACTTCAATCTATAAATTTATGCCTTTGGTATAAATTTCTTGCTTTTCAAACTGTTCATGACTCCCTCTTCTTCCTCCTTCTCCCATTCCTGGCAATTTGCATCTCTCTTTCCTGGAAGGCTCACTAATGACACCCAACTGCAGAGTCAGCTCAAATCAGACAGCAACTCAGCATCCCCACATAGTTTTGGACTGCTTAGCAATGCCACATGCAAGAAAGCCAGAGTGGAGGTAATTCTGCTGACTGCACCCAGCAGGATCTACGTACAGACCAGATAATCAATAAAAGAAAATTGATTTCATTTATTTTCTCGAAATTCCTGCTGCCCATTTGTCACCTTTGTCTATAATGTCTATATTTGGGTTTTTTTACCAGGTAAGAGGTCATGCTCCTTCAGACTAAACCCAAACCACTTCTATGACTCTCACTTATTTACTATAATAAGCAAAACCTGTGTTTAACCTGGAATATCACAGTAAAGAAGGCCTAAAAATCCTGGGATTTTAATGGAAGATTTACCATATTTTAACTTCATTATTTTTTCAGTTGCTTTACTCACTGTAAAATCAGACTATCCTGAATACAGGTGTCCTCTCTCCCACCCCACAGACCTTGGGTAAACAACAGATCTGATCATTCTCTCATTAATCCTGATAGCTTTGGTGGAATTATTCCTTGCTTTTGTAGATGCAATCAGGGGAAAAGCTGGTGTTCCATGCTGTAAGATTTACACCAAAGTACTGGAACAAAAATCACCAAGCTTTCTACTGCTCTTTTTTAAATATTGCATTTAATTACTGTTATAAGAACGGTCGATCACAAGCTTCAAACCTGGTTACATAGGACCATACATGCAGGCTGACATAAAGGAAAAGCTTCAAAGGGCCCTGTTTGTCCAATTGAGATGGGCTAGATTCAATTAAAGATAAGAAAAACGCAAAGTAGTAAATTATTTAATCAACAGTGTGTCTGCTTTACTAGAGACTGCAGTATAATTTAGCTTCCTCTATTAAGATTTTACTTTATCACAAATCCAAACAAATAAATTGAAACATCATCCTGCTTCATGAAAAATACACACTACCAATGCTATCAAAAAATTTTTTTTCTGCATTCTGTTATGTAAGCTGGTACTGCCAAAAGTTACATTGTACTTAAAATATGTAATTATACTGAATAACAGGGACGAAGCCCTGAGGAGTTTTAAAGTCACAGATAAAAGCCAGCACAGTCGATGTAGCTCTGCAGCAGGGAGATGGGCATTAGTGCCGCTTGACTTTACTACTAGAAGTAGACTGACAAGTCAAAATCTAGCTATGATAGAAGCAGACACAAGTTAAAGTGATTGAAGAGTGATCTGGAACAGAAAGCAGGGAGGGCCTGCTGGACAAGGTGCTCCTATTTTAACTCTGTACTTGCAAGACTGGTTAATGCCATAACAGAGACCTTCCCCATGAACGCAGACATCTCAGTGGTGGTTAGGGCAAGCAAGCGAGCTCACACAGATTTTCCACTAGACAGGTACTTCTTCTAGGTATCCCTGGCCTAGAAGTCAGTTTTCTAGGTTTTTCTGCCCATGCTCTTCTGAGAAAAGGAAATGAAGGCAGAAAAATTTATTCTTGCAGAGGACTGAAGAAAAGCATAAATACTAGGTATCACTTCCCATGTAAAAAGACAAAGTCTAAAAATAAGACCCACGAGAACACATATAAAGTCAAGAAAGCATTTGTGCCAGTTTTTCTATAAAATAAAACACATATAAGACCAGTTTGGAAATTCCCACCACTTAGCTACTTGATATGAGCCATGTAAAAAAGAAAATCCAACTACAAAGAGAAGTGAAATGCAAATGCACAACTAATCAATGAAGATATATGAATAATGAAAACTATACTTGTCATTTGTTGGGCCCAAAACAAAAACATTACAATGGATGAAGAAATATGCTTGCTACAGTTTAAATGGACAGAAGTTCTGTATGAGGTTGCTTTCATTATCCACAAAACAGCAAATACTTTAATGCTTTCAAGGAACATTATTACTTTAGTGAACTTACACAGAAAAACAATATGGCATGGTAGTCTACTATTTATTTTTCAGAATAAATAAACTGCATATACTAAAGTATAATGTATTTGGGGGAAACATGAGTGTTTTGTCAGAAATAATAAAAAATCTCCAATAAACAACTTTTCTTACATGATCACTTCAACAGTGAAAACCAGAAGAATCCTGCTTAAAAACCAGAATACCCCTAAGTACCACACATCAGCTGGGCAGAAGAAAAATAAACAAAATATTACATTATTGCATTGCTGCGGTTCCTGAATCCATGTCTTTCCTTTTCCTTCCATCCATCCAGCCAAGGATCCTTTTTTTTAAGATGCGGAAATCTGTGGAAACTAATTTCATAATCAATGAAAATAAAACCTATGTTTTCATATAAATCTCTCAGTTCTTAAATAAGAGCAGGGAATATTTTTGAAAAAAAATACCCTCCAATTATGGAATAAGGTCCTATTTTTTTACTGAATTACACAGTTTGACATACCAGCTTAAGGTTCTCTTACTTACACAGGCACAAATAAGGAATAAAACTTGTACAAGTGATCTGGTACAAAAGCCATGCAAGCAAATAGAATACCCAACATAACTCGTTCTCAGACAGTAGTGAAACACCTGTTAGCCCATCTGAACTACGTCTTCCATGAGGCACTGAGGTCTAAATGAAACCAATGTGATAGAGGAGATCTAATCTAGTAAAGAAGACAGAAAACAAATGTCAAAAGACAGAATTGCCTTGGGACAAAATTTGTGATTCCAGCTAGCTCTAATGTGATGTGTTTAGATATGGTGGCTGCCATTTTCATCAAATAGCCCCAAATAAACAAGATCCTAGCCTGAAGAGGTGACATTCTCAGTCCACTGCAGAGAGAAGCTGCTGTGCTCCAGATGCACATCTGGAACACCCAGAAGACAGAAAAGCATTCATGCAAAACTGTAGAGAGAGTATCTGTGCAGTAATAAATAGCAGCAGTCTGGCAAGTGACTCAGCCTGAGCTGATTCAGGAACTTTGTTCCCTGCTTCTGTACGTGTAAACCTATCTGGAATAACTGATTACTTAGGAAGGCATCATACTTGAGATAACCTGTCAGGTTCCGCAGATACAAAGAGCAATTTAAAAGCCACATCGAACTAAGTAGAGGTTTAAAAAGAATAGAGATGAGGGCGAACCCAGATTTTTGACATAACATTATGCAGAGAACCGTAAATAAAAATTTTTAAAAATTAAAAAAAAAAAAAAAGGAAGGCTGTCTGAGTGTACAGGAGTAATGAAATCACTTGTTTATACTAAAAGCAGAGTAAAGTGCAGCTAGACTACAGAGGTCAGATTTTTTTCTGTAAAAATCCCCATTGAAAGACAACCTTCATTGTTTCCTGTTAGTCAGCATTCCTGCATTTCATTCTCAAAGGTGAAGGTTTTTTGGCATACAGAAACTAAAGCCTTTGATTGGTTGTTATCTCTAGGGTTTTTCTAACCACTTATTACCTGTTTTGGCACATGGATTGTAGCGGTGGTTCAAGCTCAGAGAGGGGTCGAGCTCCCCCGTCCCTCAGTTTATAATGGTATTTTCATATCTCCCTCTCTCCTCCCTTCCTCCTTCCCGATTGGTCCCTGTCCCTTGTCCCTCCCTCGTTCCTCCCCCATGCTGTTCCAAGATTGGTTGTTACCCTCAGAATAAAGTCTGGTGCCGGGCTGAGTCCGAGGTCTCTCGCCTTTGACCCCAAGCACCTGACCACCGTGTGACCGCGTGTCTGATTGGGGTCCGGGCGAGGGAACACTCTCTTTGTAGCACTCCGGCTTTTGGGGACAGCGTGGCTGCCGTCCTAGGGAATCGCAGCTCGCGGCTGGGGGAGACTGTCCCCGACTGCAGTGAACCTGGCGCTCAGGGACGCTGGCAGAATCCGCTGACGAGCTGCCAATCAGCCCTGGTGGTTAGCTGGTCCAGCCCACGTGACCGGCCAACAATGGATGTCTTTTGTTTATAACAGTCTTTTGCATACTGAAAATCTGTTATCATGAGTTCCACCATTTAGATGAAATAAATTAAATATGTCTTCTCAGCTCAAAAGGGGATTTTCCATACCTCTTGTAATTTTGCAACTCTCCTCTGAGCATGCTATGATTTTTAGCTCTTTTCTAAAGTACGGAAGCAAAGAATGGATACGTTACTTCATCATTACTTCATAGTCAAGTCTTCATCAGGTCTGGAGTAAAATTACTGACTTACATACACTGCATATGGTAATCTGGTTAAGACAACTAGAATAACATCTGAAATTGATTTTTTAAAACCATCACTTCTTTTTAGCTGAAAAAATCTGTGGTCCACTCTGGCATTCAGAGACTGGTCTTCAGAATAAATACCTTGTTCCTTTTCCTAATTGTATATTTGTGCATTTCACTCCTCTCACTAATAATTTGACAGTTCTTTATTACCAAATTTCAGCACATGATATAAAACAGCTAAAATTTCCCAAGATAATGATCTTCATTTCCTATTGTTGTAAAGCTATGAAACTGTCATATTTCATCTATAAAATATATGAAGTAAACTTGTTAGTGTGAAGTATACTTGTTAGTCTACTACAAAGTAATTTATGAAAATGTTGAAAGACAACAGGCCCACTGTTGACCCTTCTTGGTAGTCAGATACTGATAATTCAGCTCTAAGTATTGTTTCCAACTAGTTATGTACCTCATCTCAATTTCATCTAGATCATGTTGACCTAATTTATTTATAGACTTTATGGGACAGTGTCAGAAACCTTGCCTGAAGTCAAAATTAATCCTATTTGTTCCCAGATCCGATTAACCCAGAAATCCCATCAAAGAAAGTAATTAGAGTGCATTGATGTGATTGTTTTTGACAAAACCATTCTAGATGTTTTTATTATCTTCTCTGTACATACATATTGAATGCTAATAACTTGTTCCAGTAACTTTCCAGATATTGAAATTACACTGATTCATCTGTAATTCTACAATATTCTATTTTTCCTTTTTTAAGGTTAGGTACTATGTTTGCTAATGGTTCAGGGATTAAGCTGGCTAGGTTTTCTGAGTACTTAAGGACAAATTTAATTGGATCCTGTCAACACGAATACATCATGTTACACTAATATTCTTTAAATTGTTCCTTCCCAATTCTGTTTGTACCTACTTGGTAATGTTTGGTTAAATATATGCCTAGAGAAAGGGGATTTCTTTTTCTTTTCCTTGTTATTCTTTCTTGCTAAGTAATGGACCAAGGCTATCCTTTTATCATTCTAATGCATCATTCTAACACCTTCAGAATTTTTCCCCCAAAGCTTTCGTGTTTATTTGTATAGCCTGATGCATTCATATTTTTGAGCACATTTCCTGTGTTGTCTGCCTATTGTGGGAGTTTTCAGCTCTGCTTTTAACATGCTCTCTTTCAGTAACTGCTAGCTCCCCATCACTCATTTATCCTTTAGATTATCTTCCCAGGAGGTCACTTCCACTAGGTCCCTAGGCTCATTAAAGTATGCTTTTTTAAAGTCGGTTTTTCATGTTCTACTACTATGGTTGCTTCTTCCTAAACCCCTAAATGTTGCCATTTTACAGTAATTTTCACCCCAAGTGGCTTCTAAGTGGAGATACTCATCCAGTTTCAGAAATCTCTTAGTCTCAGTCAAATCTGATTGTAATAACAGCTTTCTTTATCTTTTAAAATAAAGTTGTTCATATGTCAGACTTCTCTACCCGTACACTCCGCTTTTGGCATTGAATAGCCAATGCTCTTCAATTCAATCACACCGAATCATTCAGATGTTTCTATTGTCTCCACTCTTATGACTAAGCTACCTACAATAGATTCCAAGAATGACAATGTGCTTTTTCTCTTCCTTTCATAGCTGGTGAAGGTGTGCCTTCAAGAATTCTACTCCTCACTTTCTTGCTTGAACATTAAAAAACTATAAATACATTTTTCAAATGAAATGTAACACTACCAGTTTTCCTTGGCTTGACATTCCTAAACAGGTCTTACCCTTCTAACCCACCAGTCCAAATCATGGCATGTCTGTGATCCATACTAAGTAACATTTCCAGATGCCCATCAGACATTTCTGTAGAGAACTCTCAATGCTTGGCAGTTTTAACCTTCAGTCTTTCCTGCTATCTTTCTAAAAGTTTCAGATTCCTGCCTCAGTTTTCAGATCTGTGAATAGATCAGCCTATCAATGACACCTTAACTTACAAGTAGGTCCTTGTCATTAAGACATTTCAAAATTGAGCAAAATGTGCTGGAACACCTTTTCTATGAGCAAAAGCTGAAAGGGCTGGGGTTGTTCAGCCTGGACAAGAGAAGGCTCAGGGGAGACCTTATTGCAGCCTTTCAACAGTTCAAGGGAGCATATAAGAAAGCTGGAGACTTTTTGCCAAAGCTTGTAATGGCAGGACAAGAGGCAACTATTTTACATGGGAAAAGAACAGATTTAGATTATCAAGACAGATATCAAGATATCATGGAGAAATGTTTTACTGTGGGGTGATGAGGCACTGGATCCGGTTGCCCAGAGAAGTTGTGGATGCTCCATCCCTGGAAGTATTCAAAGTCATGTTAGAAAGGGTTTTTAACAACCTGGCCTAAAGAAAGATGTTCCTGCCTACAGATGGATTGCACCAGATGATCTCAAAAAGTTCCCTTCCAATCCAAACATTTCTATGGTTCTTTGCAATCTGACTGTCCTCTCCTCATGGCTGAGTGAGCTGAAAACAGTGTGTTATCTTCCTGAAATTCATCAGAAGAGTTCTATTAATTGTGGCCCTATATATACACTCATGCTAATAGAATTGAAATAAAAAAAAGGGAAAACAAAGCTGTTTAGAAAATCTGTAAACCCCACAATAAAAGCTGTTAACTATATCAATCCTTTCAATATTAATACTTAAATACTATTCTGTTACAGATATGTTTTTTAGGACTTGAACATTTTTGTCATTGCTTTAGGCAGATGCAATGAAATCCTAAGTGCCTTTTAAAGTAGTAAGTATGATGTGAATACTTGTCAGTCATGTCTCTTGATCTCATTATGACTGGAATTTTCATTAAATTATCTTCAGAAGTGTGAGGAAATTCTGAATTACAAAAATTATAACAAAACAACTGTGAATTTACTAAGGTAAATTAGTTTACACTAAAATAAGCATTGAAAGTGTGTGTTCAGAATACTGGACAATACCCAATGCATGGAAGTAACTATGCAAAAGGGCTCTATCTGCAATAGGAAATTCCACCACTGACAATACAACACCTGGGTGTAATTTTGAGGCAATCTGCATAGCTTCTTCATTGCACAATATAATTTATGTGAATATAATGTTTTTTTTAATATTAGCAGACAAGTGAAGGAAGATTGCTCCCTCACTGAGTATGCTTTGAAGAGAACAGGGGGTGCATACATAAATTCAGCCACCCCCATAGTTAGAAATATCCAAAGGGCCAATATAACAGCTTAATTACTACCATCACAAGCCTGTCTTTGAAAGCAGGTGAGCATTTTACAACATATTCTTCTCACCCTCTCTCAAGATAAACATATATTTTAAGACACTGAATGTGCAATATTTTTATATTAAAATACAGTAATCATATCTATAATTTTATAATAATATATAGCAATGAAGAAATACATCCACACATAAAAATATTTACACAATTATTTAATATTTTGAAATAAAGGCATAATCTGTATTATTGAAATGGATATAACACATTTTGCATTATATATGTATTAGAAAAATGCAATAAAAAATTAAAGGGATCCATTATATTCTAGAACTATTACTCATATAAAGCTGATTTAATATCTCAGATTAATACTAACTGAAAGACTGAGCATCTGAGTCAAAAATGTAAAACTCCTTTGTCCTAAAATCAAATTAAATGAAAAAAAGAATTCCAAGAAATAATAAATTCCAATAAAATTGAATACTTTTATAATGGACAATGTTATATTTCATGTTTCACATACACTGCTACAAAACAAACAAACTGACAGTTACTCTGTAACTCAACTGGTAGAGAGACCTTATTTGCCTTTTAACTGTTTAATTTACATTTAATTAAGCTATTGTTTCATTCACATGAGAAATTCTCAGTACCCATTTTCTCAGTATTGTTTTATGCACAATTCCTATACAGTAAAGCTTTTTCAGCCTTCTGCAGTATAGTTTAATATTTAAGAGAGGGTTTCTTTTACCTTTCACTAGCAAATGCTTGACAATTTAACAATCTCTCTACAGTACAAACATTTATGAAAATGTCAATCATTGTGGCTTATACATGCTTAAAAATATTTAAAGTTTCCCCAGAAGGCAGTAAGATCAGCTTCTTGTCCTGTTTTTGATAAGATAATAGGCTGCTATCACTGGAAGTTCTCCCCTGTTTTTCCATTCCTTTTAGCTGGACATAAATAGGGTGAGAAGGCAGCTTTCTTTAATGTCTATTTAAAGGTTCCATTAAAATGACCTTATCTCCAGCTCATTTGAGTTTATTCTTGCATTCTCTTCAAGAAGATATAAGAGATGGCTTCTGGGGTCTTTAAGGTTATGTAAACCTAATCATTAAAACCACTGCATATGCCAAGTCTTTCCTACCACAAGATAGCTAGCATTATTAAAAAAACTATCAGAGACAGCAAAAAAGCATTAAATTTATTACATGATTTCCACAGGTGCCTTAATCTGGTGCTGTTTCAGAGATGGCATAAAGTGTCTTCCTCACACTGTATTGCAGACAGCATGATGGAGAAACACTTTTTTCATAGTTTATCTTATTACAGTGAATCAGATAATGGCAGTTTATAATGAGTAGGGTGCTCTGGTGCAGATAAGAAACAGAAATTAAAGAAAAGGAAGAGAAGCCGCAAAGATCTAAATACTGAGAGATAATATCTCTTCACTAGAAGACAACTTAAATAAGCTCTAGCACAATAACCTCTGGAACTGCAAAAACATTCCTGACAAAGCCAAAAGCCCAATGCGAACTTAATAGCTCTCTAAAAGTAAGGAGACCATTAAAATAAACAAAAGACACACTAGCTTCAACAATACCCAGATTTCCTTAGGACACAGTAACATCGTCACTCCACTGTCCCAATTTACTAAAAATGTCAAAGTTGAAATAAAACTATAGTGGTGAAAATACTGAAGTTTTGAAAAGTGCAATGTAGTCTATGAAAAAGTACCAGGAAAAGTTTCAAAGGAAATTCAAAAAGTTGAGGATTTCAAGATTAAAAAGTAGAGGGGTCAGATGCTATGAATCCATCTTAGATTTTGTTACAAAGAAATTTATTCATTCTTGACATTAAAATAGTAAGTCAGCTCTGGTCTGTTTCTGCAGTAGCCTACAGTGCCTGAGCTAACAAAGTAAGATGCTTTTACAGTTTCCACTAGAAAGGAACAAAGCTTTTTCTCTTATTAGCAGAAAAATGTTACAGAAATTCTGTAACATGCTTCCAAAGTTCACCTCACACGTTGAGGAAAACCTTGCTCATTGAATGACACTAAAATGTTAAAGAAACCAGATTATTAAAACAATGGTTGAATGTGTTCCAGTTTATATTAACTTTTTCAAAAACTGTAAGAGACGTTTTAGCTAAGGAACATGCCTGTGAAACAGAAAATCACCAAATCAAAAAGATGTCAACAGGCTGGAAAGATCTGAAAAGAAAATATTACTGTGATAAATTGTAGGCATCTAGACAAGTTATATGTTTTAAAATATAATATATTTTACTGGAATCAGATCCTTGCTACCAGATCCTCAAACCAACAATATTACTGTGCTACTCGTACATTTTTACTAATATCACATACTCTGCTATCCAGCAGTGGGGTGCAAGAATCACATTGACAATATGAGACAAAGGTTTGAACTATACTGAAAACTTATGACCAAGCAGAATTCTGAAAAAAACTCCAGTGAAATTTAGAGTCATATAAAACAAAACAGAATTAATTACTCATTGCAGGAATTTAAGACAGAAAGAATGATTTGCAAATAAATATGTGTCATGTCACAAATCATTTCTCTAGAGTAGCAAATCAAGATTTCTAGACCAACCACTCTCAACAATATCTTTCATTTTTTCACAAACATATTTTCATTAGTTAAAGGTTTTAAGTAAAAAAAACCAAAAAAAGTAAAAAAAAATTAAAAATCTGCCTTTCATCATTACAATAAAGTCCTGGACTCCTTTGGAGTCAGTTTCAGGATACATGCAGGAATTTGTAGGCTGTAGAATGAAGAGTGCAGAGGAAGGAAAGCACATAATGCTTTTAGCAATGAGTAATTCATTCTCTACAACTTTTTTTGTACTATGAGACTCAGTACTTAAACAGGAAGTAGGTGATCATAAATTCTGAAAGACTTTTACCCCACTATCTCCTTTCTGAAAAGTGCAGTTGAAATTGGCAGTGTAAAATTTTATCATGTACTAACATGATAAAACAACAACGAGGCCATATTTACAACTTAAAGGAATTAACTAACTTGATTTCCATGTTTTCTGAACAGTTACACAGGCTTAACTTTTTATTTCGTTACAAATCTGCATTAGTTCCCAAAACCAATATCCAAGAGATTTATATGCACACAGTAGGTGCATGATTAAAGTCTGGTCATGGAACTTTTCCTTCGACTGACAGGGTTTGAGGCATGAGTTTAATGAAGGCAACACATGCAGATACCAAACTCAGCCTTCAGTTATTTCTCTGCTTCTCCCAGAATCCTTAAGCTTTGTATTTGCTTAATTCTTAGACTAATTTGCACCTTTCTATTTCTGACAAAGAAAAGATGTTATATTTAGTCGTTCTAAATAGCTTTCGTCATACTGTCAAATAAATGAGAAGAAAGTTGCCTTCAGAGCATTAAGGAGAAAACATCTGCCTCTGCTCTAGAATTTGTCACATTTCAATAGAAAATGTTACAGACGAATGAAGAGGGGTGAGAGAGGTGAGATTTTCATTGTTGTTTGGTTGCTTGTCAGATTTTTTATCCAGTTTTGCTTGGTTTTGAAAAAGCCTAAAATATGAAGTAATTATGTGTAAGGTGAATCACTAAACTTTAGATGCAAATGAACAGTAGTCATCATCAGGCAACTTCTCAATATCTCCTAGCAAACATATAGAAGTTAGTTATACTAATTTCACACGCTAATGGCTTTGGACTGCACCTAAAAGAGCCTATGGCCACTTTATGAAAGAAAGGGTTAATTTGAACAATAACATACAATTCCTTTTTTCCGCTCTTGCTACTGTGAAGTTATATTTAAATTCTTACTCAGTAAGTAGCTAGCAACGCTTTCTTTTGCTTTATTTGTAGATCCAATTGCATAAATCTATATTTGTCCTGAGTTTAGATCAAAGAGATGAGTATTGGATGAGATGAAGAGAATCAATTCTCATTCCCTGAATGAAAAATGCCCATTGTGGGCTGCTCCAAAAAAAGGCACTTTAATTACAGATCCAGGTGCAACCTATCAAAACCACATTAAAAAAATACCTATAACTAGATCTGAAACTGACTTTTTCCTGACATTTTAAGATATCACTTGTATAATTTGTTGTTACAACTGTGCTAATTCACTTTCAGACGGAAAAAATATGCTATCATCCAAACCATGCTACTCTGCAGGGGTTCCATGATGCTTTCACTGCAGTTAAAGGGTTCTCTGCCTCTGACCTCAATACTGCTGGGATGTTGTAGCCTCTTAAGGCAATCTTTACCCTTGCAATCTACATTTCACTCACAATGTACAGACCTGCAAATCTTCTATGTAACCTATGGGGTACAATCACTAAATTCTGAATGAAATTCAGTTGTGGATATGCAATAGTCACCAAGCAGACATTAAATTCTCCCTATTTTCTTATATGCAGAGTGCAAACAAGGGCACTTTACTGTCTACGTGACTGCTATGATAATTGCCAAGCCAATTCTCAGTCTCCCAGGTCACTGCAAGCTCCCGCTGGGTCATTCCCACAGCGACTCCGAGGCCACAGAGGAGTCTGACCAATGAACCAACATAAGTGAATGAAGAGCAGTCACTCATGTGAATTTCATACACCTCTGCTGCTAGATATTTAATGAAATATAATCTCATCATTCTTCTGGAACTGCTGAATTGTGAGATCTTATTTCCCAACAAGCCTGTATCCAGAGAGTTCTTATGAGAGAGGATGATTTCTAAATCATCAGATGATATGGGATTTTCAGTTCCCTTTAATCTATCTTTTTAAAGAAGACTGACCCAAAAAATCTATCATGAGACCATGTTCTTTTAGTTTAGTAGTTTAAGATAAATAACATTCTCTTTAGAAAACAGTCACTTTGGTAAACTATGCATACATTCATCATTTTTCAATGAGTACTCTGAAAAGCTAGAAGTTAATCATTACACTAGTCTCATAAGAGATTGCATAACAGGTGTCTTCAACTGCTTTATAATAAAAGCAAAATAAAAAAATCCACAGAAATTTTATTTATGGTCATTTTACCTATGCAGTATGTCTCCCTCTTTTCAGCGATGGACTAGGGCCAAAGTCAAACACAGAATCCAGCTCTTCTGGCTCCATTGCTCTGCTATTCCACCTTGCCACTAAATTTCCTCTCAGCTTCAAAGTGAAATACATGCCTATGTAACTACCTGCATTAAAAGTGCAATTTATGCAAGAGAAGACTTTATCTTCTTAATTGAAAAAGCAAGCGTCCATCTTTCAGGTATCATTCGTTAAGTCTACTATAGCAACATCATGTTTTGAATTCTGACTTTGCTTAATTACAGCTGTGGATAAATCTCCATTGCTTGTGGTTAGCATAAAACATTGATATGTATGACCTACAGAAATTCAAAGCTTTAAAATAAGCCTTACAAAATCAATTCTTATCTTATTTAAAAGTACTCCAGTATACCCTGCTCATCACCTTAAGTACATGCAAGACCAGAAATTGTAATTTCCTGTTACAGAAGACAAAAAGAATGTACCCATATTAACCTGCACAACATACATCTGTGTTTAGGCGATTGAGTTAGAAATAATCTTAGTTTCCAAATACAGTGTTAAAAGTAGCTGCATGTACACTATAGGCCCACAATTCCCACACCAATTTGTCTTCCTACAATCACTGTTTCTTAGTGTTAACACTATTTTTCTCTCCTCTTTTATCGTGTAAAGCACCTACACTAAGAGTGAGAATTGATTTATTAGCACTCCTTTTAAGTAGATCTAATGCACAAAGATGCATCTCAAGCATCTCTCTACTCCTATGAAAGACCAAAGTAACTCTGCAGCCTATTCATCTTTTTCCAAACTTAAACTCATTTGCATGAGCAGCGATGTTAGAGATACTGCTCCTATCTGGGACAGATGCTAAACCCAAGAAACAGCTACTGCACACTGACATCTCTTTTGCAAAGGACACAGACCACTCCAATTTGCTTCAAATATAACTGATGCATGGCAGAATGAGAAGCACTATTTCATTTATGTAGCACAATTAATTTCCTTACACGTAACTGGAGGGGAACGCTTGACAGTAGTAGGCATCTCATTGCAGACACTGAGAAAGGATCTTCTTATGTGGCAGGGGAAAGGCAAAAGTAGGGCACAAAAAGCAAATGAGAAAATTACATGTCTGGCTGAAGTCCACACCCCTACTTTTCCCATTAGTACAATATTTCTTTCCATTAGAGATTTACTACTGCATATCAGTGAAGGCCATAATTCTACCAGACACAAAACATTACAAATTTTTTCTTTTCTCATTTGCTTCTTTTGAGAGGTCTAAACTTCACTTCCAAACTCTATTTGATTCATACTTAAGTGAACCATATTCTACATGCAAACTATATGCAAAACAATGTTCCAGGAGCCAGCACTACATATTCTACTGAGAATAAACAGATTCCTTTATCCATGCATCCACTTTTTCATTATGAAAATTCTATTCTTCTTTACTATCTACTCAGACACTAAAGAAATGTGATAGTCTATTGCCACATAATGCATTCTGTAAATAATATCAGTATCCAAACATTATTAATTTTTCTTATTTAAGTCAATCAAAAAGTTTAAATTTCCTGTGAGTTCAGTGGATTGGTTAGAATCACAGAAACACAGAATTGTAAAGTGCTTAGGGTTGGAATGGACCTTAAAGATCATCTATTTCCAACCACCCTGCCATGGGCAAGGGACACCTTCCACTAGACCAAGAAGTTCAAACCCCATCCAACCTGGCCTTGAACACTGCCAGGGATGTGGCATCCACAGATTCCAGTGCTTCTGAGCACAGAATTTCTTCCTAACATCTAATCTAATCCTGCTGTCTTCCATTTTAAAACCATTGCCCCTTGTCCTGCCAGTACCTGTTCATATCAAAAGTCCCCCTCCCTTCTTTTTGTAAGACCCCTTAAGGTACTGAAAGACCACAATGAGATCTCCCCAAAGATCTCCCTTCTCCACGCTGAAAAACCCTAACACTCTCAGCCTATCTTCATATGAAAGGTGCACCATCCCCTCTGATCATCACTGTGGTCCTAAGCGTTGTTGTCTTCTGTTTCTTCAGCTATGCATACAGTGAAATGAAAAGCCTATTCCCTGTTCAACTTACTGAAAATCTACAGTATAGATTTTTTTTTTCTCTTACAGTGTTTATCCAACAAGTACATATTTTCAATGGGTTCATTCTTGATCACAACATCAAAACCAAGTCCTCTATCACAGCTTGGTTCAGCTCTGCTGTTCTCACTGAAAGCTAGTCTGTTTGATAGAATTTACAGAACCTGACATGCTATAAAGTTCCCTCTGTTTAAGCAGGGTGTGAAAACCATGGTTAGGTTTGGCTCTCTCAATGCAAATTTTAATCTGACACTATTCCAGATGAGCAGGATCCTCAGATTTAGCTGCCTCGACTCAGGAACATCCTTTCAAGCCTACTAAGTACCACAGTTAATTGAATATATTTCTCCTAGAAAACATGACTGTATCAGAGACACTGGCTTATCACTATTTTTTTTAAGAAAAAGTTAGTAACAGACAGAAAGAACTCAGCTTCAGCAATGGAATTTCTAAAACACACAAAAATGCTGTTCTCCTGAAAAAGGAAAATGTGAAAAAAAGTAAAAAATATGGGAAAAATAAAGGAGAGAAAAAAAGTGTGTTTGGGAGTCAAAGTAAGCTCCTTAAGGAAACAAAGGCCCCCTGAATGAAATTTTACTTCTGAAACTTCTAATGACCTTTATGCTCTTCAGAAGCTAGTTCATTTTCCCCTTTTATATTACATTTCTGGGCAAAGGCAGCCTTCTTTGTCCAGACAGCACGCTCCTTTTAAAATGTTCTTACTTCTGCTGTTTCAGTCTCAGTTCTTTTTGCTCTAATGCTCCTGTCATTTGCTACTGGATTTCTGGCCAGAGAGCTGCTCAGAGCAAATGGCCTTGCCCAGAGAACATTCACACTTTTCCCAAAGGGAATCAGTGCCAACAGTACTGCTTTTCTCTCTCACATCTTCCCACACTGGGCAATAGTTCACTTGTAGAGAAGTTAACTGCCACAGTCTTAGCAACAATCATATTCAAAATAAGAATGAAAGACACGCACACACATGGAAAAGACACCCCAAAAAACCAAGGACTTCAAGGCCCAGGTGGCACCTTAGCCATCATCTGGTCATAGAATGTAGCTCAACATAATATGCTTCTTCAACCAATGAGAACAGTCAATTTTAAGTAGTGATTCAACCCCAAGGAGTGTTTCTGTGAAAACAGCACCTCATAGCTCAGAGTTTACTGTATTTTAATGGCATTTATGAGTTTACAAGTAACAAGATTATAACAAAGCATGACACTCCACCCTCCAGTCCCTCTCAAGCTGTCAGCATGGGATCCAGAAAGCTTGTTTCTCTCTCACATTTTCTCCAGTAATCTTGATCCAGCCTGTACACACCCAAGAGACAACTGTGGCAAGAATAATTTCTCTGGACTACTGCCCTCATCAGTAAATGTAGACAATTAATAAAAAATAAATATCTTCATTGAAAATAATGATTTAGTTGACAATATTTAGAAATCCTATACACATATTAGAACATACCTGCAATCTATTCCAAATTCTCCAAATTCCTGGCAGATACAAACTCCAGGTGCATCTTTGAAAATAAATGTCTTTGCACACTGTTTGAAGCCAAGTAACACCAGACAGGCAGCACAAGTAGCAGCCCCAAAGATTAATGCATTTGAGAATGCTCTCCTATAATCACTGTGAAGCATGGAGTTCTAGAGGGACTGGCTATTTTCAATTTCTAGAAACTCACTTTGAATAAAGGGCAGTTGTATTTCAATTAAGAATGATGTGACTTAAGTAACATTAAAAAACAGATACTTATTTTTGGGCATAAAATTCAATAACAATTTGTCACCTGCTCTTGTTGCAGACAGAGCATCCCCAGGAAGGGCTGGGATCACATCACCAAACAACAGATAGCAAAGCATGCAGGACAGTGGTATCAGGACGGATGCTGCCACAGTCTGTGAGAGCTTGGCGTATGGGAGACAGGCAGAAAATATGGAGAGGCAATACAGTCAAGCAGCTGCACCTTGTACTAGGTCAATGGTCTGCTGCTACACTTAGACTGTGTAGCAGAACTTAAGAGGAAGGCTGTTGGAGTGGTTTCTACCATCTCCGAGAATCCCAGAAGTCCCAAGCCAGCAGAAGCAAGCTGGTGAGACAGCTAAAACCATTTGAATGTTTCTGGTATGGTTTGTGCCAAAACCATGGTAACCTTTGTATGTTAATCCCTCTGTGTTGGTTGGTTTCAACATGATCCCTCGCTCCTCCCCTCCCTTCTCCCCATGGGATTGTTGTATCTCCCCACCCTCTCTCCAACCCTATTGGCCCAAAAGGCTATATCCCTGTGCCCTCAGCCTCCCCATTTCTTCCTTCCCCTCTGGGCTTGTTTGAGAATAAAATCAGTGGAATTCTATGTGATTGAGCCCTCTGACACTGGTTATCCTGAGGACGCATGAGTTATCTGGCTCTCGGGTGTGTGTTTGTGCTTTCCAACAGCAGGGGTGAGAAAAAAGGTCTCCTTGCACGGTACCAGACTGCACTGGCTGAAGTGGTCCGATATCAGAGACCTGCTCGGAATATGCAGGGACCTATTCCACCCCACCATTGCCTGAACGCGGCAGAAGGCTACAGCCACCTTCATCTGGTGTGTAAATCCAAGCTATATGAGGTTATAAATTATTACACTCTAGCTGTGGTTTTTTGATATCTGCTAGTATTAGTGGTTTAATTACTTTTTCATATTTTTAAAAACTACACAAGCACAATAAAACTCCCTTGCCTCTTCACAATAAATAACATCTCATTTGGAATATTTACAGGTAAACTATCATCTCCATTAGCAAAGAATTAAATTTTGGCAGCTAATCATTCTGACTGCACAGAAAGAACCTCTACCTTTCATAATATTTTAGGTAGTCAGAAGTTAAATTCTGGATTACCTAATCAAACACCTGCATTTTGCAGCACTTGGCTGTGTAATTAAAGGTGCAGCACTGAGCCATAGTGTTCAAGGTCAACAACCAAAACATCAATCATGTAAGTAATAAGCCCTGGCTGACTTTCCTAAAGCCATTCTTCAGCAGTAAAGTGTTTTTAAATAGATCAAGAAGATGGCTAGGTTATGAAACAGTTGTATTTCCCACTGTCACACCTTTTCAGAAGTTTTAATTACAATATAAACTTCAGACTCCACAGAATAGCATGCCTATTAAGACTCATATAGGTATAATCGGGAGTGGTGCTCAATTAGGAACATGCTATAAAAAGATTTTGCCTGGGTATTCCTCCCAAGCTAAACAGTTCACCTCATACTCTAAATATTATCGTCATTAAGTGTATCTTAATAATGCCCAGAATTGTGTACTGTAGATATACTTTATCATGTTCCATTAGGCTGTAATTCAAGTATATATTTAACTACTAAGAATGTAATTGATGTTATCTAAGTCAGTGGGCCTATTTAAAAAGCTGAGAATTTCCTGTGGAAAGATTGAAGGTTAGTACCAGCACATAGACTGCAGAAGCAGTTCTGCTCTAAGGCTAGTACAGGTCACTGTGAAGGTTGAAGATTTGCTTGTGAAAGGACCTTGTAGTACCTGGAGAGAAACAGTTTCACACCTGCATCTCTCTGAGGGGTGTATACAATTAGTCTTTCTTAGGCAAGGCTTTGTCCCACTTATGTAGTGGTGTTTTACCTGAGTAACTGAGCTAGAATGGGACATTGAACTAGACGACCTTTAAAGATCTCTTTCAAACCAAAGTATTCCATAATTCTATGACTCTATAACTTGGTCCAAAAAACTGTCTGAGTTTTGCAATTCAGTACAATACAGAAAAGCAACCCAAAAGTTTTCTGAATATTTGACTACACTCCTCCTCCATTCAAACATCCAAAAGTACCTCAGCAGAGTTACACTTCTCACTTTAGCTGTTTTTAAAATGGAGAATAACATCAGATATGTGCGTTGATAATAGAATTATTGAAAATGTAAAGATCTCTCTGTTTTTCATAACTCTCAAGGACTCAGGTACATAAAAAGTTGGAAGGAAAGTTCAATGCAAAAATGTTCACAATATTTTTTTCATAGCAATGCCACAAAGGAATAATTAAGCTCATTTATGCTTACAGAGCATTTTGAGACACATGAATTCAGTTTTAATAACTTTTAAGGAACATAAAATTCTCTTCCAGACTCCAAAATTCCAGGAAGCAAATACCGTCCTTTTGACTCCATTTCTAAAGAGATCTTTCTATTTGACTATGCAAAATGTAAAAAAAGAAAAAAAGAAAAAAGGGTATAATAAAAGCAAGAACTGCTCAAAAGCAGCTGCAATGGTTCACTATTTCACAGAGTGGTGGGTGAAAAGTCAATGGTAGAAAGAAGGAAAGAAGAGTGAATGAAGTGTTTCAAAGATGAAGAAATGAATGCTTTGTAGCATGTAAGTACAGTGTGAACCTAATCTACAGAAATGGTTGCTCCGAAGAGGTACAAAGGATTTTTTTTCCTTAAGGGTTATGAAAAAATTTTATGTAATTAGTATAAATATCAGCCCCTCTAAGAGAGGGAAAAAACAAACAAACCATTTGCAACACAGCGCTTTTATCACAAGATATCGTACGCGTAATGTCTTTAAACAGAAATCTGCTGAATCTGCACTCTCCTCCCACTAGAGCTTCCTGATGGAACTGTGGGAATGCTTCTGTAAAATAGTGCCATGTTTTGTTAAGTATATTTATGTAAACTACAAAACTAAAGGGTTAAGCTTATAAAAGCATCAAAACTCGTGATTATGTGAACTGACTCTCTGTCATATCAACATTTGAACATCATTCCATAAAGGCCATATATATCTGCCTATAGATCTATTTAATGAATCCCATACAAAAGTACAAAGCCTTTTAGTTTCAAAGGAATGGGGAGAAGGTAGTGTATGCATTAGAACAGAGGCTAAGACCTGTCTTAATTCCCCATACAGCAGTACATACATCAGTTATGTTGCAAGTGATACTTACCATCCTGAATTTGCAAATCATTTCAGATCTGAGAACCTTGGATCACTCTTTTTAGTCTGCAGCATTTATTTTAGGGTCTCATTTCTCTTCTGCCAATAATGTTTCAAATAACTGCTCACAATATAGCTAAATTCTCAGGAAATTATACCTTATTTATTATATTAGTTTGGTTCTAGTATCTGAGCGCACATCACATAAAACCCTTTCAAAGATTAGACTAGAGGTCATTAAGACCAAACCCATTACCCATCAAACATGACTTGCCTCCCTTGTCTGATTTCAATCAAGTGCTGCTTCTTAAACCATGCAAATTATTCTCATTTATATGTTTATAAGTATAGCTGTCTATTATTACATAAAATGGATATTTCAATGTTTAAAGTGCATTAACCATATGTGTTTGGAACCCCACATTCTCAGAAATCGATCCACTTAGAAACAGAGTAAAAAATTTCAAATATAAGCCAAGAATTTAAAGGAAATTCTCGGGTAAGAGAATGAGCAATGCATTTTCATATTTTTCAGTGCACTGACTGCAATAACCCACTAGAAACCATAACTTTAAGTGAGAGAAGACAGATACACTTTAACATATTTACACTGATATATATTTGGAAAGCACTGATTTTTCTCCTTGTGCCTTGAGCAGAAGTGAAATTTGTATGTCTGCATTTGTTTAACAAGAGTAACTTCAACTTGCAGCGTCTTGATGTTCCCATATATCTCTGCGTGCTACCACCATTTGACTGATAGTTGTATAACCCTAGGAATAGTGATTGCTTTTCAAATGTATCAGTATAACAGGCAAAGAACCAAAATCAATGTGTCCTCCAGAGAAATAGTGATTTTAGGAATCCTAATATCACACTACAGTAACAGTTACCCGTCCTAGGCAAGGGGGAGCTGAAGACTACAACCCAGCAGAAGATAACACTCATTGGCTGAGCCTGATTTGATGTCTGACATGCTATTACTTAATAATATATTATGCCAGACTAATATCTGTTTGTCTTCTGGCTACACTGCAATCAAAGTAGTCTGATTACATTATCTTTGAGGACGTGAATAAAAAGCTGAGGTTTGTTTCTTGTACTGCTAATACAGTAACAAACAGTGCTGCGCTCATATCCTGAAGGGTCTGGCTTCTATTAAGAGAGAGAAGTAAAAAAATATAAAGGAATAATTAGTATATAAGAATTATTTATGTCTCAAAGAAAAACTTAACCAGACAAATAATACTGTATGCATAATATGTTGTAAATGAATGATATATGGAACCAGTTACAAGTTTCCCTACAAATATATAGCTCTAGTTATTTGCACATACAGATCTTCAAGGGCATTTGGAAGAGGAAGACAGAGTGACCTTGAAGACAGTCACTGAGTTCTGTTATTATTGCACTGAAAAAAATCTCCTGTTTTTACAGAGTGTTATTCACAACAAAAATTCTTGTGTGCATGCCCCTGTGTGACAATATTTTTTTTTAATACTTTGTCTAAAGAACCTGGCATATTAAAAATTATAGTAAAATCTTCCATGTATTTTATTTCAGTAGAAAACTGGAGCTAGTCCAGGGTATTTCACTTTGTAGAAGGGGAGAAGCAAGTTGTATTCATGGAATTGTAGTCCATCTCTGAATTACATGTATTTGACTCAGTAGACATTTGCAGACAGAAAAGTAAAGTTTTTCCAATAGTAAATATTAGAGTAATAGCTTTAGCTAGCTGGTACTGTGGGATTAAACTTCTTCAGTAGCTCATCAGCCACAGTTTAGCCCAGTCAAGATAAATTAAGGTCAGAGGTCGGGGTACAGCTGCCTTTAGCTGATGAGTTCTGGGATAAGCAGTGCAGGTTGTCTGTTGCTGTCACAGAACAAGAAAATGTGCAGAACCACGTTTCTCTTCAGTGTACATGGATGAGCTTAACACAAAAGCTTCACCCCTTCACCCCTTCCCCATTAAATTTTTCAGAAGTTTGTTCTAAATTTTTAAGCATATATCAGTATTCTAATGTATTATTGAAACAGCTTTTGCCAGACCTACCTGTGGAGTGCTTACTTTTCTTAAACATTTCTCTGCTATGCTTTGATATCTGCTTCACCTGCTGTGCCTGCAGTCACGCAGGGTATGTTCTGCGGTTGCTTCATCCCATATTCTCATTTGAGATGTTATCAAAACTTCATCAGCTGGGACATGGTATTGCAAATGGAGAACAGAATAAGGTAGCTAATGGGACGGTGTCCAGGGAGGGACATGGACAATGACAAATGGAAATACAATGGAAAGAGAAATAAAGATTGGGAGATAAAGTTAAGGAAGGAAAGGGAAAGAAAATGCAGGAGATTTGGGAACATAGGGCAGTTATACAAGCATTCTGGTAGTAGAATGTTAGGTCAAGCTCTGTGGAAAAGGAAGTAAGGTAAACAGATAATGGTAGAAAGTGGAGAACAGAAAAAGGGAAGAAGGACAAGAAAAAAAAAAACAAAACAGGAAGTCATAGTGAGCTTTTTTAGTATTTTAGAACACGTTTACCTTAGTAATTTCTAGATATAACAGTGAAAAAATAGTTTTGCCTATTTAAATAATAAAGGTTTTTAAAATCTCAGGATGAGAAAGCAAAATCATCTTTTCTTTGAACTTTTAACTCTGCCTTCATCCTCTGGCAGGAAAATACATTAGTTAACTTCAACTGATACAGTCCATTTCAGCAAAGGTAGGTAGGGCCATGGGGATTCTCCCCCAAAAAGTACCTTCTCTTCTTAGATGCAAAAATTTGCTTAGTTCACAAGAAAAAACATTCAATACACTTCTCAAAACTCATCAGTCACATAGATAGAACTATATGATATTAACTGGAAGTACAAACAATAGATAAAAACAAAGCAAGTCAATGGAAACTATAATGGAATTTGAGAATTGCCTGCAACACTTTTCTCCTTTGAAACGTCAGCACGTTTCTATCTAAAACAATAAAATCAAGAAAAGTATCAAAAACTGATTTCATTAGTTAGATATTTATTCCCTTTTCAACCAGTCATAGGAAGCAGCTATCGAGTTATTTAAAGATACTCTAAAGATACTCTAAAGTATTAGAACCAGACAACAGAATAGCAGACAGCTCCCTGCAGTATCTTCCTGGTAAGGTATTAAAGTTTGTAAAAAAAGAAAAAAGAAAAGGCAAATATAGCAAACCCAAGAATATGGCAAGGCAGCCTATTTTTGGTTACCTACTTATAAAAACCTGACTAGTAATCATATTCTGAACAATCTAAAATAAACATGATTAGATAATTCTGGAAGATTCAAACAGTCAAAGTGCTATCCTACCAGATTAAATAAAAGTTTGCAGCTGCCATCATTTATATTGAGCTACTACAAGCACTTCAAAATTCAAGCATAGATAAAATGTGCAGCAACGCTTTGAACATAAAAGCTCAATACACAAACAGAGTGTGGAATGAAAATATACCATTTCTAAAAGACAATCCTATTTTATCCTAATAGGTTTCACATGCATTTTAAATTTTAGTGGACATACAAGAAGAGAAAAATTACTCTCTTAGACAGCTTGCCAAAATCAACGCCCAATCAGCCATCCAGAAGATAAATTTTAAATAAATGCTTACTCAGGTTTTATAAATTGGCATTTATATTCAGAAAAATGCAAAATATAGAGGGCATCAGCATCAGCAAAGAGTTTAGCTTACCACAGACCATATGGGAGGATGTCCCCATAGACTGTATCTTGTACTAGCATGGCATCTGCAGTACATAGCAACACTTTATCGGATGTAATAACACCTTCTGCTCTTAGCCTTTCTAAGTTATAAAACAAATGATTAAGTGATTTCACCATAAGCAGTCTCATGGAACACAGACAGGAAGGGATGAAAATAGAAAGGTATCACTCCACATGTCAGGCACCTTGTAAGTCAATATATTAAGAGCTACAGCCTAAGTTTATACTTTTTTTTTTTTTTAAGAGACCATATTGCTTTTAAAAAGAAATATATCTAGAATATGGAGTGGAGGCTCTTGGAGCTCTTAGGTTCCTTCCAGTGCTTATGCCAGTAGATCAGTAAATTCAATGAAAATGTAATAAAATCAATGTGAACCCTCAGTTATCAAGTGCTATCATGCTTCGAAATTATTCTGTTAGGTAGAATGTAGTAATGTACCATTCACAGTACCAGGCTACGAATTCTGAATCACCAGTCTGGATTTATCCAAAGAAACAGACAGAAAAAATAAACCCATCCACTATTTCCAAAGTCTTCATCACAGAAGAAAATAAGTGTAGAAGAAAAGATACACTAAAAGTTTTTCTGGTTTATCAAGTGTTTTCTGACATGTGCTATTCCCTAATAAAAACAGGCCACCTGGCTCTTACCTTGCCCTGTCCTATGCTAAAAGCACTGAGTAGGAAATGCTCCACTGAATTTATAAACCCAAAAATAAAATGTCTTCAGAGTGCTCCATCTTCTGAGATCTCCCTTATACAGTCTGCATATGAAATGAAAGCTCTACTGACAAAGCTAGCCCAAGACAGGACCACACTGG
Organism: Pardalotus punctatus; assembly: GCA_013400915.1. NCBI lineage: Eukaryota > Metazoa > Chordata > Aves > Passeriformes > Pardalotidae > Pardalotus > Pardalotus punctatus. The sequence goes on along the minus strand of VZTX01004505.1, from coordinate 238,236 downwards.
AGATTAGTTTTAAAAATTTCTGCAGTGATGTCATGTTCTCACACAACAGGGTTTAATCAATTACATTAGTCTTGTTTTATTACAATATGTTGAAGGTTGGGAGTTGGTGGAATTTTTCCCTATTCCTGTTGCTAGGTTACAAATGGCTGGATACTTAAGGACTATTAACTCTTTTTGTAAGAGACAAAGAGCTGGCTTGGTGTGGGGAGGGGAGGAGAGATTTGGTCATCCCGATAACACACTAGCCACCAGGAACAGGACAGGCAGCAGTGGGGAACTGCGGGCTCTCCTCGGCTGCAGCTGCAGGAATGTTTTCGGATCTGCTCTGCTTCTCTTTGGTGAGTGAGCCTTTGTCTGGGAAAGGGGTGTTCCTGGAGTGCACATCCTCCTGGCCGTGCCGGCAGCTTCTGTGGAAGGGATCTGGCTGCTGCTGCCCCGGGCACTCCCTGTCGGAGCACTGCCAAGGCTGGGGAGTCCCTGCCACCTTTTGCCAGCAAGCCCGGCTGGGCTCGTCTCTGTCGCTCCCTGATCTGAGCTCCCTGCGCTCTGCCTGTTGCACACCCGCCATTGCCCTGCCCGTCCTGCTGTGGTGCCCGCCTGCCTCCCGCTCCATCGCCATAACCCGAATGCCACAGAGCTGACCGCGCCACAGCGCCCCCTGCAGCTGCGCGGGAGTCATCGCACCCGCCCTGCCCGGCCGGGAGCCCGACAGCGCCCCTGCCGGCTGGGACCGGAACTGCACCGAACGGGAAAAGCATTTCACAGCTCAGAGACTTCTGTCACCACATCTTCTGGTTTTTGTTTGTTTGTTTGTTATTGCTACTGTTGTTGTTGATTGTTTGCCTTGCTATAGATACTAGTAAAGAACTGTTATTCCTTTTCTCGTATCTTTGCCTGAAAGCCCTTGATTCCAAAGTTATAATAATTCGGAGGGAAGGGAGTTCACATTTGCTACTTCTAGGGGAGGTTCCCACCTTACTTAGCAGACACCTGTCTTCAAACTGAGACACAATATCAAATATAGTGTACTATTGCTTTACCATTCTCCACCAATGTGTGAAGACCACTTGACCGAACTGTTCATCAAATACTTGAAATTATTTTTCAGAATTCTAACACATGGATTATCCAGGAAACCAGAAAGTCTAATTCCATACTGCTTTTCCTTAAATATTTTTAACCTTAGAAGTCTTGACTCTCTAATCATATCCCTTAGCACATAAAATGCATCTCTAGGTAATCTAATCCTGTTTAAGCAGGGGAAATCCTTTCAGACTTTTCTCAACATCTGTAAAAGGTGTTTTGTCTTTTGGCCTCAGATAACCTTAGAACATCATAGATTTTTCATCCCCAGAATTGTTTCTGATTAATATTCTGAAAATCAGTATTCTTTTCTCTATAATAAATATCTACCTAACAGATTACTTTGAATTGTTTGTTTAGAGCAAAAGAAACACAACTGCACTGGTTATAAAAGAGATCATCTAATTTTATGCAGCTGAATTTCCTCAAACCTTCCTATTAAATTGACTGCTGAGGAGATTACAGAGTTTGAGGATTCATCATTTGAGAAGTTCCAATAACCTCAACTGGGTTATGGGTCCTGAGCACCCTGAACAGAAACTATACGATCTCCAGACATCTGTAGGTAAGTGGTCAGCCCTGAGCAGGGCTTTTGAAGAACTCTCTTTCAAGTCCTAACATTCCACCTGAACTTCCATTCATGTTCCAGAATGCTTTTTGGATACTTTCTTAAAAGGGATTAAAGAGAAGGAAAAGGTTTTCATGTATGTTACATACATGCTGCAGATTGTCCAATATCAATAAAACATGTGGTGGGTCAGTAGCTACTTCCTCCTTGAAGACTGTCACTCATGTTCTAACCTACTTCAGGCAGTAAGGTCATTCCAGAACTAATCATCAGTAATGAAAAAGTAACACATCTTCTTTCAGTAGAACAATGGCTAACACAGTTAATATCTAAAAGGATCAAATAAAATCTTTAAATAACATGTCTTAGTTTAATTATCTGTCAAGTCATGTGAAATGAAACACCCCCATGCTAAAAAAATGTGATTATAATGACACAGGAGGGCCACTCTTTTCCCATTCCAGCCACTGATACAGATCTCTCACCATTCTCAGCGTGAACATATGTCTCTTTGGTCTAAACTCATAAGTAATTACATTAGAAGAGTTAAATTTAACGCTTAGTTTTTTGGCATGGCCTTCAATTTTGAAGAGAATTTTCTAAGTCTTTTTTGCTTACTTGGAGGTTTTTTCTAAGCATTCTTCCCTATAATTCCTATTTCCATCTGTGACTGTTTCCTTCCAGTTTTGCTCTCAAAGGAGGATAAAAAGATAAAAAAGATTCAGAGATGGGGCTGAGAGGCAGAATACTAAGCTTTGCAGGGATGCACCAGTGTTTTTCCATAACATTGTCACTGCTGTATGTGAATGAGATCACACAGAAAGAACCAACAACACTGGTCTCTAGCTGGAGGTAGAACAGAAACTCTTGGTTAAAAAGGAGGAAGAACAGGAAAAAAAGATTGAGTAATAACGATAGAGAAGAAAAGAACTGGGTAAACCTGTGCCAGAAGAAATTAATTATTCAGGTTTTTTCAACAGCCAGGCATGGATATCGAGCTTCTACCAATATTTGTCAATAGGTGGCATTTGTTTGCAAGGTTCTGTGAAAGAGGATGCAATCAGGAGTCTTTTCTCCTATTTACTGGTAGCCCAAGGAAAAGTCTGTTTTACAGTTTCTGTTTGATATTGAGGTAATTAATGCTGATTCCAGAAATGTTGTTTCTCCCTACAAGGGCTTGTTTATAACAGCTGTATTCAAACCTTCTTGACTTAGGAAGGGAGGAGGAATTTTCTATGTACAGCTGCAGGCATTAACTACACAACCTCCAAATAACTCTCCATGATAATTCTAAACTAAGAGAAAATCATAGAATCATAGGATGTCAAGGATTGGAAGGGAATATAAAGATCATCTAATCCTAATCTCCCTGCTATGGATGGGGACACCTCTCACTAGACCAGGCCTTACCCAACCTGGCCTTGAACACTGTCAGGGCTGGGGCATGCACAACCTCCCTAGGAAACCTGTTCAAGTATCTCACTACACTCACAGTAAAGAATTTCTTCTTAATATGTAGCCTAAATTTCCCCTCTTTCAGTTTGTACCCATTAGTCCTTGTCCTGTCACTACAGACACATCAACACAAAACAATCGGTAGAAGAGTTGCCACACTTGTTTTGGTACCTTTGGAAGCTGGGATTAACCCATCCATTCCATTTCACTCAGTAATAATCAAGGGCCCAGCTGTTCTGCCACGAAACAATGGGAAGGGACAGCATGGTGAGGACAGGAAAGTATGTCAACAGCAAGCAGTTAGACACATTGACACAGGAAATGCTTTTAATGAAAATAGACTCCTACTCTCTGCTTGTATTTTTACCTCGTCACCTGAATTTCCATGCAGACTGGCTCTGAGCCATAATGCTCTTGTTCTGCATAAGCAGTAAGCTGAATTCTAGCCTATGTCAGCAGGATATAAAGCTGCCGGTGGAGTTGCACAAGCCAGCTCAAATACTGGAGGCACTATAGCTGCACTATAGAAGTGTTATGCCACAGCTAATTAGACCAACCACTGCATCATGTTGTGGGAATATTCCCTAGGAGAGTTCCTGAGATCTGACACTACATTCCTCTTAGTTTTAATTTCCAAGGTGGTGTATCTTTTGTTGAACCTAGACTGCTTCATGGCCTTTGAAACATTTTGGATGCTGAGCTTTCCCTTCTGAACTGACTCAGAGCACCAAACTCATTGATTTGTTTTTGGTAGGGCTCTGACTACTATCACAGACTCTTGATTTCTTTTTGAGTATGTTTCAGGACATTTTGTGAAGTACCTCACAGTTATCAGAAAACACAATTGTCACCTTCTATTCCAGCCAGATGCCCAAATCACAACATACTCCAGTAATGAACTCTGAATGATATGGCAGCTGTGTCTTTAAAAGACCTTGTCTTCGTAATGCAAGCTTATTTCACTTGCAGTGATTTCTCACATCTTCCCACACTGTTATACCAAGAAATCTCTTTACTGTTTGAAACCCCCAGCAGTCCAATAGTTTTATAAACAGTTACAGAAACAGTACCTGCTATTCCTGAACTAGAACAGCCAGTTATTACTCATATCCTTCACCTGGAGGTTTCTTCTACATTCTTCCAGTACTTCACTTTCAAAAACTATGCTTTCACACTTTTATTTACAAGTGATACTATGGTGCTCTAAGGAGCACTTTACACTGCAGGGTGTATGAATTTACCAGTTCATATTCCACTAATGTCTACCCTGACATGAGGAACTTATTTAGTAAGTTTTCAATAGATCTGAAAACAGATTTGAATTTTAAGTCTCCTGAATTACATAAGGAGATAAACCTTTCTTACCACATATACTTTCCTTCTGTACAATCAATTTTTGTTTCTCATCTAGATACTGTCCTAAAATATCAACTATTTCGTTAGTAGATCAGCATTGTTTATTAGTACATCAGTTAGTACATCAGCAGTGTTTATACCTATGCCTGCTTTAAATTTGTCATCAATCATAACAGTTCAAGTTTTTTTCTACCCACTTAGCTAGCTGCCCCTCAAGAATCCCAAACCATAAAAATCTATTGCAGGGATACACAATCTCTATTGAACAGAAATAATGAAAAATAAGGTTAAAATGTTCTAGAATGTAATCACATCTACAAGCTTTTGCAATTATTTCTCTAAGGAAAATCTGGACTTCTCCTATAATGACATACCACCCTCTTAAGACACTGGTGCGCTTATATATTTTTCTGAGACTGTAAGGACTGATTTGTGTGTTCAACTTTAGAGAATTTTGGCATGCAGGTTAAAACTAGAGGAATGGCTGTCAATGGTGGAGAAGGAAATATTGCATTGCATGAACTACTGTAAGCTTGCCTTTCTCACTTAAGCTGTGTTTTTTCTGTAAAATACTAGTTTAGCAATATTATTTAGCAAAACAAGAGGCTCCTGAAAAACTTTCCATATCCTAAAAGGAAAGGAAAAATATCCATTTCCATATAGCCTTAGTTACTACAAAAGAAATACTGACCCCCCTGACTTACTGTCTGCTTTTTAAATTATGCTCTTCTCTTTGGATCCAGTTTCTGAATGGCACGCTCCAGTTTATCACAAACTGCATGCCAGACACTTCTTCCAAGATTTCAACATGCATTAAGATATATTAGCAGGATGACAAACAGACCTGGAAACCCTCAAAAAAGTTGATCAAGTTATGCTGAAACGTTCACACCTGTCTTTGTTTTTCGTCATTCTCTTTACTTTTTCATACCTAGCCACCAACCCAAATAACATCCAGTAGATGCCCAGTGTGTTCTGTCAAAGCTTTTCCATACACAGTCTTTCAGTTTCTGAGCAGCTTTGCACTGTTGTTGCTTCAGACAGACAGCAATGCTTATATGTCACATGTAACCAGCAGAAAGGCAGATATTAAACTTACTATTTCCTTACTTTGATTTTTGAACATGAACAGTAATTTGAATGAATGAATGTTCATCTCCAATCTACTATACAGCTTCTCATGCAAAAAAATTATTTTTAAAAATTAGAGAAACAATGCATACACAAATATTTCCAGAAACTGAAAAATGTTAAATAGCAACAAAGTGGCAAGTAGCTTGCAACTTCAGCAGGCAGATTTACATTGCTGTTAAATCTCTTTTGATAGTATTAAATAGGACCATGATTCTAAATTTTTAAACACATGCTGTACTTATTTCTATGGAAACTAAAAGTTTGCTTTCATTTAGAGCTGCACCCCAAGCAAGCCTTACAAAATCCATATAACCTATTTCAGAAGGAAAAGTGCCCAATTCTCACAGTCACTTATCACATCACACCAGAAGTGCTTTCATACGTCCAACCTACACACCTCACAAGCTAAACTTCACAATGAATGAAAGGAAAAGAAATAGCTTGTGGCATTTTCTTGGACACTAAACAGCCTGTTGCCAAGGGGATGAAAAAGGACTCTGGATTCATAAGACTGACCCCTGAAAAAGCTCTCATCCATGTATGCAATCACCAACCCCATGAACTGCATGGGTACACATACACACAATTACAGGCAGAGCAGCACAATCATGAACACACCAGTAACTGAAGGCTTGTTCTCAGGTACCAGGATCACTGCTCTTAAGTCTCTCTTTTGAGAAGAAAAGTAACTGATTATCATATTAAAAAAATGTATGCAACACTCCCATTATGCATTATTCAGTGCAATACTTCTGTTTGAGTATATTTTGAAGGAACATTTAGAAGCAACCCCCAGTGAAAATCTTTTCACTCTTCCTTGAAATGAAGTAGGATCATTTTCAGATGAAATCACAAAACTGTCTGCATGTGCAAGGGAATGAAAACAATTTTAAAATCATGCACAGACAAAAATAGAAAAAAAACAACTTTATACAGAGACATGACTATTTTTCCAAAATTATATGCGGTACATTCTTTGTTGAAATTGCCTCTTTTTGCACATATACCTAATGCAATTCATAGATAGGTTATAGGATAATAAAAATTCGGGGTTTGGGTACTTTTAGTGTAATAACTACATTCCTTCAACTGCAGCTTCTCATTTTGATATGGTTGTACCTTCTCCACATTTGATTCTACACATTTAAATATCTTAACTTCCTGCTTCCACATCTTGAAATAGATAAATTGGTATCAAGCATTTTACATTCAGATCAATTCTATCAAATAATCCTGGAGTGGAGTTTGCTTCTTTACCTGTCTCATTTACTGCTAGGAAATAAACTTCTTGTGGGAACAAATGGTGATGGGCAGTTCTTGTTTTTCATTCTTGACTGCAGTCATGAACCCTTGTTGAGAAGGAATCTGTTTGAAAGGGGATGTTGCTCCTTCCTTGGGGATGACACTGAGCCTCCTCAAAGAGGAAAAAGGCCAAGCCAAGGAACCAACATAACAGTGCGGAGCTGGGAACATGCAACTCATTTGAGAAAGGGAAGAAAAGATTGCAAGGAGCAGATAATCAGGCCTCAAAGCTTATGGACCTTTTTGGTTTTTTTTTTTCTCCCATGAGCCTCTCAGGAGGTGCTAAATCAGGAGGTTGGTGTGTTTTCTGGAAAGAAGGATCAGCTCTGGGAAGGCATTTCTTAACAACTCTTTCTTATTTGTACTGACTTTCCTAAAGCTCTTTGAATTTGCTTAGGAAGGTAACGAGGCTATTTTTTACTCTAATAAAACCTAAAAGTTATTTACTTGTTTATTTAAAAGCCTTTTAGTTTCTTTTGAAGAACTCCTTAAAAGGGAAATTATACAGGTATCTGCCTTACAAGTGTGCCTGACTTGGGGTGTCATTAACTAAAAAGTAAGTTCTCAAATCAGGAAAGCTTCAGAAGTTTCTGGCTAAAAAGAAACAAACAAAACTGACACCAAGGAAAATAGCTAATAACAAAATAGAGTTGTACCTAGTCTGTTGGTCTTTCAACTTCATGGATTTGGCTATCAATTCAGGAACTCAACCCCACCTAGCTTTTACTTCTGACTGCTGTCAGACAATCATCTACCAGAAGGCATTAGAAGTGCCTCATGAATAACAAAGTCAGATTCAAGCCAGCTGTTTGAAACAAGGAAAGCCAAGCCCTCAGCACCAATCACCTCTGGAGCCCCATTAGTCTCAACACTGTCAATGTGGTCTCAAATGGTGACAGTGCTCAGAGAAGTTGTGGGATACCCCATCCCTGGAAGTGTTCAAAGCCAGGCTGGATGGGGCTTTGAGCAACTTGGGCTAAAGGTGTTCCTGCCCACAGCAGAAGGGTTGGAACTCAATGATCTTTAAAGTCCTTTCCAACCCAAACCACTCTGTGACTCTATGAATACTTCTCAAGTATTTTTTACTAATCCTTAAGTCTAAATTTTATAAATGTTATTTGGAAGCTTATGCTTTTCAAGTTAGTCTGAAGTTGATCCTTTCTAATTTTAACAGCGTCACACTGAATAATGCAGACTTATTTCAGGGCAATGTTCGTCCTCATTGTCATGACAGAAGCATACCACACCAGCAGCAATTTCTGGAGCAACACACACCAGAAGGTGGGCACCTGCAGAGGACCAGAGCATGGGGGAACTGTCCAGCATTGCAGGAAACACAGTACATTTTGCTTCTCTACTTGCAATTTCTTCTATAGCTGTGCCAATCACCAAATCCATGCCAGGTAAGATCTTTTCCATGAGAGCCATCCCCCTCTGCTGTCTACAGAAGCTTAGATGTGTCATGAGAATCGTCTCATGCTTCTTTTTCTGTTTTATTCATGCCAATATTCAACAGATGGAAAATACCAAAAGCCGATTAAGGTAAGCAGTCGCTAAAGGATATTCAGCCCATTGCACTAACCAAAAAGAATTAAACTGTCATTTTTTGAGTCATAATTTACAATAGAAACTTCTCCTTCCATATCTAAATTCTGCTGTATTTTTGAAAGGTAGGCCAGCTGATACGAAAAGTATTTCTTTAATAATGTTGGATTTAATTGCACAAAGTAAAGAAAAGTGCATGTCACACTCTTAAATTATGGATTACAGTCTTCTTCTTCAGCCGAGCTATGAGATCATACAGTGCATTAAACGTTAATTAGGATATTTTCTTTCAGTTTCTCCATAAATTTAAGGACATGGGAATGAATTCTGTGGAACAACTTGGGGCAAAACTCTATTTCATTTTATCTAGGATGAAAATGACAGGTATAGTAGCACTGCACTTGAACAGCATTTTTTCTGAGTAAAAACTGTATAAAATTGAAACCAACTTACAAAAAAGTTCTCTGATTCAGAAAACATGACCGGAAAATATTTGAAATAATATATTAAACTGGATAACAGACTTTTAACTGGTTTGGAGAACTTTGCTAGCCATGATTATTTTATTTTCAAAAAAGATTTTTATTTGTTTTTTTTGTGAAGCACAAAATGCATTTCCGATGGCTTAGTTGAAGTCACATTATCTTAATGGAACTCTTCATTAAACACAACTGCAAACTAAAGATGTGCAAGCCTCATGTTTTTGAAACACCATTCATCCTTGCTCCAGACTCTTCTGTTTTAAGTAACAAAAGACAACACAAGAAAAAACATGGAGAATATTCTAAATTAATACCACATTATACAGCTAGACCATTGACAAACCAGTTTTTAATTAATGCTTGATAAATTTTAAAGTATACTGATTAGAGGTTCTACATTCCACATTTAAACATAGCTGAGCCATTCAGCAGTAAACCTAACACAGTGATTCGAGTATTTTAACTATGACTTTCAAATCTTTAAAAAACAGCATAGACACAGAGATTGAAATCCTTTCTTCACGAGGTTTGGTGGGAAATGGAGGTATTTCAACAGGGCAAAATGGCACAAGGGGATGATATTAAAATAGTCAGTTGTATTAAAAGCAATGCTGAAACATCATAACCAAACCCACACACTACACTGCTGGTAGAATTTATTTTTACGTGCCCACCAGGTAACACCAGCTTATCTCAATAGCCAGAGCTGAAATAATGAGACATATCTCATAAATCACTGTAATTGTCAATTAGTAATCAAAGCTGGTGAAGGCCTTAGCTGTAGCAAGACAGCCATCATCTTGGATGATTAATGCAAATGACCAGGACTAAACTGATACTCTAAAAAAATCTAAAAATATGCATATTTGAAAATAAAATATATTATTTATATGCTATTACTTTAAAAGCAAAAAGAACACATTCTTCTTTAGAATTACAAATTATCTAACTAACGTTAATGAGATCAGTCTAATGAGATTTTATAACTGATTTTTATCTCTACTGTTGCAATGGTATTTCAAGGAATTTATCTATTGCACAGACAATTGTTTTTGAGTGTCTACAAAGATGCTCTAAATTTTGAAGTCATGTTTTTTGTAAGATTTTTAAAGTGAAACTAAGTATAAGCTTACATGTTTGATTATTTGGGAGTAAAAATAATACGTGTAATAACAATACCCAGATGTTCCACCTGACAAAAATAATACAATCTAAAAGCTATAATTAAGCACCAAATAGCCTTAGGTAGAGTATCACTCCCAGATTCAGAACCAGTTCCCCCTAGAATAATGGATATTTTCATAGATAGATAGATAGATAGATAGATAGATAGATAGATAGAGAAAGAAAGAAAGAAAGAAAGAAAGAAAGAAAGAAAGAAAGAAAGAAAGAAAGAAAGAAAGAAAGAAAGATAAGAAAATAGAAGAAAAATAAAGGCGATAAAGTAAGGCTTAATGAAAAACAAGAAGAGTACTTGTTGATTATTTGCAGAAAATGTGGACTTTATAATTTGGTATAGTCAAAAATCAGTGTTTTTTTTCTGCTGAAACCATCAATGCTTCTTCCCCATAGTGCTTTATTACTGTGGTGTTTCCCTGACAAAAATGATGATTTCTTTTTCCTTTTTTTTTAGAATTAGCTGTCTGGCTTTGAATTATATTGTATATCTTTACAGTGACTTTGTAAGGTCTTCACATTCTAGTATTCTCTTGACTGTAACTGAGCTGTGTGTTTACTAATTCATCTTTATTTGCAGCTGGCAGATGCAAGATGTTAGCTACACTCAGGAGACACTGACATGTGATTTCTTGAAATGTAGAGGAGTTACAATTTTCCCTTTAGCAAATTATTGCATATTTCATTTTCAAGAAATGTGAGTCCCAAGGCAAAATGAGATTATTAGACTAACTTGCTTTCAAAATAAGAACTTAATAGTTAACATGCAGATTATAATTTCTAATAACTTTAGCTAGCTAGGTTTAGTTCATGTAACTTCTGGTTAAAGCAAAAGCAGAGTGCAAGGGAACAGAGTGCAAGGGAATGAGGTTGTCCACCTCATTCTGTCCTGCCTTGGACTTACAAGCTGACAGAGCTGTGAAGATGATCCTTCTGGTTGAGGATGAAGCTGCAAAGAGGAATGGAGTGAATGTTAGGCTCCTTTGTGAGCCACTGATGGCAAGGACTAGCATTGGTAGCATTTTGCCAGGTTAGTTCATGGACGAATTAAGCAACAGGCCAAGCAGGAAATGTTCTTTCTGCTGGTTCAGATTTCATGCAGAAGGTCAGTTGCACGTTGTCGTGTCAAAACTGAAAGTGTTGGTCAGTCAAGCAAAAACATATAACTGAACTTCAACCCCCTGACAAAGACATGCTCCCACCACTGAACCCATCGAACAGCTTGTCTGTAATCCTTACTTAGTGCTGTTGTACAGGATGGGGCATAAGACGAGCTATTGTATTGCTCAAATATACCAGATCCAGGGTAAAAACTGTTTTAGATATTTAATATTAGTGACATAAACAAGATCTTTAGTCAGTGGCAGTACGATGTAATCTCCCTTCCTTAGAAAGAAAATGATGAGTTCTTCTGAAATAGAGGGGTTTTGAGTCATGCACATGCATGTAATAGTACTCTGCCCTGAAGTATATGCACAGGAATAATCTTTATAGAATGAACTTGTAAAACTCAGGCTAACAGGTAAAATTTGTCTCCAAAGTGTGAGGTGCCAAAAGAAGCAGTGTACCCTTGATACAATACCTTTTCCCTCAACAGTCCAAATTTGCTTCATACTTACAGCAGATAATACTGCTAGAAAAAAAAAACAAACTAAAAACTCCTATCTGTTCTGCTTGCACTCCCTACCTGCGGGTTGGCCTCAAAAGCCACAACTGCACATATGTGTTTGGGGTTGAATACATGTAACCAAGTGCAGCAACAACGCACAAACAGAATAAAGGTCAGTTGTCAGAAAGTATTGACAACTGCCAAATACTCTTTAACAATCATCTAAATACACAGAAACACATAGAAATTTTGGACATAATTATTTCTGGTGCTAATAATTCAGTGTATGATATTCTCAAACCCTTGCCATAATTTCTAAGACTGTGGATTGCTAAAAATGGAAGAAAAAAATTGCTTGAATTAACTATCAAGTTACTGAATTATTATTCTCTTATTTTCTGTTCATAAACATTGACAAAATGTGGGTATCCAACATGGACAATGATAAATAGCATTAAGAGACTTAAGAAAGGAAAGAGCAAACTAATCCTTCTGCTAGCTGGGGAGAACCCTCCAGCATGTTGGTATAAGCCAACTGATGTCACCTTACTGCTCTCCTCAGTTAGTCACTGGGAGCCTGTTGCTGTATTTTTTTTCTTCAGCAGAGCTAAATAATTCATCAGGGCACAGCGTTTTGTGAGCGGGCCAGACTGCAGGCATCAGGCCAAGACCAAGATCGCCATGGAGACCTACATGCACCTTCATCCCCGCTCCTTCCCTTGCAGAGAGAGCCTATGAAAAACGGCATCAGCTGAGCAGCCGTGCTCATTTCAGCAGTGAACAATAGGCATAATAAAAGAAGAAAAAAAACCAAGCAAAATAAGGATATAAAAGCATCTGCTGTAACTGCGTTGAAAGACTTGAATGACAGTCATTAAGCAGTTCCTACCTATTTGGACTGCCACAACTATTATTTTACATGAAAGAAGTACTAACCCCCCCATTATTAGTAAGAGCTATTGCTGCTCTTCAAATAGATTATCCTATACATTACAGATGAAAATTATTAAAGATAGATTTTCTTTAGAACCCATTTTCCTTACTAAAATTGAGTTGGAGGGGTAAAATGAAATCCTAACACAGAAATAAGATTTATTGCTTAGATTTCTTTCACTCTCTTTTGTATAGTTTCTGTCAATTACTGATTTTCAGAGTTCTCTCATCACTCTTCAAATAGGCAGGCATATTTATTATCAAACACAAAAAAATAGCAGTCAAAAATGGGGGGAAATACTACATCAAAGAGGAAAAATGCTTTTGAACTGTGTTTATTGAAGGATAATTTTATTTCTCACTAAATGTTTTTCATTAACATAAAACAAGCATTTTTGTATGCTTTATGAGTGAAAAAAATGAAAATATATACTGATTCATTTATAGTAGATCAGCTTAACTTCATAACCAGTATTCTTTCCTTTTTTTCCTGCTGTGTAGCTCTATTCCTTGACTATCTTGTTCTCCAGGCACCTGTTATTAAACATTACCGTATTTTATTACTCAAAACCACCTCTAAAGCAAGAGCCTGGTCATGTTTTTATTAGCTATATAAAGTATAAACCTTAAAAAAACTGTATTCTGCAACCTCCTAAAGTTCTTGATTCTTTTTTTGTTCTCACTTGTAAGCCTGTTGATTCCAGAAACTATATAAAACCACTCCCTCTAGCACATTCCCACGTCCTCAAGCTTACACATTTATTGGAAAAAGTGATTCTGTGGAATGCTGACATCAGACTAATACAGCATAGTACTATATATATAGCCTTTGCAAGCCACAGTGAGCTCTCTATAGGTGATAATGGGGAAATTTACAGTATGAGACCACAAACACATAAGCGAGAGAACCACATGACTTCTGTGTGGCAAACCTGAGAACTGAAGAAGAGTATCTCGGACTGCTTGCCCTGCAAGGTCTTACTGAGCCTCCCACTGCCTGCCATACACACTCCTGTTAGGGCTACAGGACCTGGTGTTTAGTATGGCCCAATCCCATTACTTTTTTTCTCTGTAACTGTCAATGCCACCTTCTGCTTAGGCTCAATGTTTTCTAGCAATTCTTGTCTATCACTTCTTACAGACTTTTGGTTTACTAAAAACTGTAGTCAAAGTATAGGAGCGCTGAGTGGAAATAATCGACCTCTTCTGATTTTCAATACTCCTACAGAGATTCTCCATGCTCAAATTAAAGTTCACGAACAGAAGTTCCACTACATTTTGCAACAGTGTCTCCTCTGGGAATCACACGTATGTAAGCCATAGAGAATGTGAGACCAAATTCTACTGATGTAAAGCTGATACAGGCCTAGTTTAAATAGCAGTCCACCCACCAAAACCCACTCTATCAACATTTCTTTTGTCTTTGCTGTCTAAGTATTAAGGAGGCAGAAGAGCTAAAACCATACCTTTTTAGGTTACAGAGAAGATTTTTTTTCAGAGTAATATATTGGCATGAAACAATTCAGAAATCTGACTCTTACCATTGCATACTTTCTGGGCAGAAGGCATGTGGGACATCTTTTCACTATTTCATCACACCAAAAACAAGAGTTCCCTTGTCTAGAAAGAGACTGTTAAGTCACAAAAAAAAAAAATCTCTGCTGATGCTTGGACACACTTCAGACAGAAAATTAAAATAACTAAAGTCCCTTTCCTCAATTATGAAGTGCTAAAAAAGCCCTAAGGTTAAAGCCTTGCACCTCAGATAGGGAGAGCATGATCTGTTGCTGGAAGACCAAAGGCCACTCCAGGAGGAGGGCAGACCTCTGAGGGGAGTTTTCATTCTCAATGATCTAACTGCAGCCTTCTAAGCCAGCTGGCCATTACATTTATTTTCCATTGGATTTGACAGGTCTGGTTTGCTTCCAAGACTGCACACAGAACAGCCTGGTTATCACAGATCTGAAGACCTCATAATGAATGTGTAAAAAACCCAGATATGGCAACACAAACACCAGCAAGTGTTGGACAGCTGAGGAAACGTGCTGATGATTTTGATGCCCACATGGATTTAAATGGACTAGAAGAGATTTAATCTCAAATCACAGAATATTTTGAGTTGGAAGAGACCCACAATGATCATTAAGTTCAACTCTTAAGTGAATGGCCCATATGGGGATGGAACCCACAACCTTGGTGCTATTAGAACCATGCTCTAACCAACTGTGCTAATCTATTCCAGAGCCAGGCGTTTTATCCTCTCCTGAACATACACAGCTTGTAGAAAAAGGTTGTTATTCACCTGCCTTAGATTTATCTATTGTTCCATGAATATTGCACTTACACCCCTGTAAATCCTTGCAGTTATTGATGGTAGTAAATTTCTTTTTTAAAAAACTGTTACTTGTAAAAAGAAGGAAATACAATTGCTTATTTTTTTTTATTTCTAAAATGTGCAAAGAAATTGCATAAATGAGAGTCTGTTGACACATTTTTCCTTTAGAATACAGCGTAAGTGGACATGGGGAAAAATACAGAAAGAACAATTAACATGAACATTTGCTAGACAATGTAACAGATTCAGTGACTGTTGAGAGTATTTGCCGTAGAAACAAAGGCAATAAAGAAAAACCACGTTTCCTGACATAGTTTCCTCTTATGTTATTATGAGCATGTGGGACGTAGCAGACATAGGAAATGGATTCTTTGGACTTAGTTTTCAGCTATTAGTCTGCTCTTCCAATCTTTTCTGCACAGGATTCCTATTGCAGACACAAATGTTATTTACAGAACTAAGGATTCTTTTAACACAGAAGAGGGTAAGGAAATAGTTATTTACATGAGGTGCATTAATTTTCACCTTGTCCCAAAGCAATTACTTCTTTCTTTTTTATACTTTCAGGGGAAGGGAAAGATGGAGCAGAATGTACAAACCCTTGTCCTCTGTCACAGGAAGCCACATCTTCAAACAGAGGGAGGCAATTTTCTCCTTTCTTTATGGTTTCTTGGGTCTCTTTCTATCTCCAGGCTCTTTCAGCATGTTTTAAGCACTCTGATGTTAGTTATTTGATCCACATTTCTTTTTATCACATGTAACCCTTGTAGACAGTGTGGCTTATGTGCTAGTGTATACAGGATTTTAAAGCTCATTAATAGGAGAATGTGTGACACTGTGGTCTGACACTTTTTCCAAAGATATTAATCATGATGTCTGATTCTGTCTCTTGCAGCAAGACTTGGGCAGATTAAGGGACATCAGTTTCCTCATGTATATACCTACGACAGGCAAAAAAAAGCATCTAAGAAAAATTCCATTTGACAAAGAGTGAATAATTTTGTCAAAATCTGCTGAAGTTTCACAAGACTAGAATGGTATAAACATATTAGCATCAAGCATGGTGTATTGTAGCTTGCTTTTGACCATAAAGATCACATTACCAAACAGCTCACTTATACCTGAATTACTATATATGAGGAAATCTCCTGGAGCAAGGACTTTTGGATCCATACCATGATTCCTTAACAACTTTACCACCACAGCATAATAACTGCTATGACATGTGATTGATCCATAGAAATCACTCAGGATGGTGGACACTTACTAAATGGGATATTAAAACAAAGAGTGATCATGTCTAGAATGTGAAAGCGGTACAGATTGGAGACTCAAAAAGAACTACAGGACTGTGGCAGAGTGATTGAAAAGAGATCTGGAATGATGACTAATATTTTCCAGCATATATATATATATACAAGGTTTCAATAAATGTCCTGTAAAATGCTACATAAAGTGCAGAGATAATACTTTTACACAGCATTATTATTGTTATGAGAATTTGTTTGACAATGTTTGTCAAGCATTTTGAACAATGGCACATTTATATGCAGTAATAAAAAAATACAGGACGCAGACAGGACAACTGACCACAACTGACCAAAGAGATATTCCATGCCATTTAGTGTCATGTTCAGCATATAAAGCTGGGAGAAGAAGAAGGCAAGTGGGGATATTCAAAGTTGTGGCAAATTCCCAAGTCACTGTTATGTGAGATGGAGCTCAGCTTTCCTGGGGGTGACTGAACCATGGGAAGTGGTGAATAGCCTGCTTAACTCTCCTTATTTGCACAGTTTTTGCCATACCTATACAACTGCCTTTACCCCAACCCACAACTCTTCTCACTCTCACCCTTCCGATTCTCTCCCGCATCCTACTGTGGGAAAAGTGAGCCACTGGCTGCCTGGGGCTCACTTGCTTACTTGGGTTAAGCCAAGACAATTGCTTAACAAAATGCTAGGCTGACTAGCAAAACTGACTTTAAAGGTCAGAAGTGATCTCCCCTAAATCTGTGTCCAACAGGGGTAAAGTGATGTAGCTTTGGATCTACTCATGCACATATTAATTTTCTGTCTTTGGATATGGAGATTTCAGGGTCAGGCATAGCAGTGTATTATTGCTAGTGGGAGCCCAATCAAGTGTCTGTACCTAGTGGGCACAGCAGGTAGAATAAGTAACTTTCAGGATATCTGTGTTTCACTCTGTACTGCAGGACAGATATACCTTGCATATCCCAAACAGTATCATAGATCTATACATCACTATAGTGACATGAGTATCTCATGTATTTTGAAAGAAACACTTCATTTGGTCCTTGGCTATAGAAAGGAGCAGTAACACTGCTAATGCCAATGGAGTGGCAGTGGTGCAATCTATCTCATACTCTCCTCATCCACATGGAAAGGAACTGCAAATAATTTGTCCCAGGAGCAGTTCAAGAAAAAAGGCTAGGTCAAAGTAATAATATTTACACCTTGCTCTGCTGGTGATCATTCAGATCAGAATAAATAAATCTGAGAGAGAATAATTTCAAGTTGATGCAGAAACCATGTTCTCATTTTATATAATGATGAAATATAAGAAAAATATTTCCAGTGATCTGGTATATATATATATACCTAGTGGATATAGGTAAGTTAAATATATTGATAATAATTTGCCACACTTTTAAGTGGCCTAAACTTTGGCACTAACTTGAAAATCACCAGACACCTTATTGAAAGGATTCCTAATTAGCTTTCCCCATCTCAAATAGCTGTGTTGCCTCACTTGATATTTTCTTGCATTTTAACATTTTCTAAATAAAATAAAATAAAATAAAATAAAATAAAATAAAATAAAATAAAACAAAATAAAAAAGTCTCAATGACCTGAAAACAACGTTGCCAAGCACATGGAAACATGTCTGGGAAATTATCAGCCACATTATCATCCTGCAAGAAATACTCCCCTGGATTACAGCTACCCCATAGTCTGCAGCATTCAACCTACAGCACTGATAAGGACTAGTACAAACTAATCCTGAGAGCAAAGAGCAAAGAACAAAGTAACATGAAGCACTCTAGCTGGTGACAGGGGATTCACAGCTTCAGACATCACCCCTCTCACATGAACTGAAAGCTTTGTAAGAGAAGTGTTCCACGTGAAACCACAGGCACACACAGGTCTAACTTCCCTAAACACAGTTCTTAACAGCAAGCCTACCTACCCCAGTAAAGGCTAAAGTCCTCTACTGTGTACCAGGCCGAGGTTTATAAAGAGAAATGGAAAGGATTAAAGCAAAGGAAGACTCTAAGCACTACTCTGAATGTGTTCTTAAAGGATAATATTGCTACATCATTGCTACTGCAGGAGTTCAGAGGTGTGCTAGGACATAAAACAAGTTGATCATCCCAGCTCAGTTCCCAAAAATACAGTACAGATCAATTCTCAGTGGCATTCTTCCCTGACAGTCTCAGGAAGTACCAAACAGTGATGAGCCTTGGAAAGCCCTCTTGACTTACCTCATCTTCAGCAGAGGAGACTCCAGGAACTGGTTTCTTCTTTACTCTGAATCATATCCCAGAAATGAATTGTCACCAGCATACAACTGTCCACACACCTCAAAGGGAACTTTGGTTTTTTCACCAAAGGGGAACACATTTTCCAGCAAAATTTAATCCACTGTGAGACTTTACCCAGAGATGCAGATGGATTGTGAGGCAACAGTGTAACATTTGCATCACCCACAATCTACAACCTTAATGGAATTTATGGGGTACTGCAGACATACAAACTGCAGGGAAGTGCTTCACTAGAGCCAGTTGTGTAGGTCATGATCAGAGGTAACAATGTTTCTGCTTCAGCTGATTCTATTATTTCACATCCACACTTTGGGTGCTCCTTCTATCCACAGAGAGATCTTTTGTGGGACTATACCTGAAGAGCTGAATCTAACCCAATTAATATTAGTAAAGTATGTCTGAACCAATTACCTCCAGTTTTTTCAAAACTTAAAGCCACACTATCCACTGCTTTTCTGACATATTACAGTCTGTTTCTGTTTATCTTTTTGAAATTTATTACTTGCTGTCTCCTTTCTACCCAAGAAATGCATTTTGAATTGTAGGACAGAAATGAGGTGGCTAATTTAAAATACCCTCCTTTATAAATATATATGGTTAAAATAATGATAAATTCTCCATTTGCATTCTTGAACAAGTAGAATCCCTATTGGCAGGTTTTCCAGAGGCCATCCTCTGACTTTCAACTCCTGATTCATGACATGAATTCAATCAGCATGGTAATTCTGAAGTTTCAGTTTATACTGTTGGCAGTCACCTGTCTACAGTGTTGTGTCATACCCCCTTCATCCAATATTCATTGAGCAGGTATCAACCACTAGCATTTTTCACATGAAAATATTATCTAAGCAGTCAGCCACTAAGCAGTCCTACCTTGTTAAATTTCATGTCTCTCAAAGTGAAATAAAATAAAACCACAAAAGAAAAGAGAAAGTACCAGATTACATAGGAGAAGGGGGGATTTATATTATCTAAATACTCATCTAAAAATTCATTGATATTGTTTAAATACTACTATCTAAATTAAACTCCCTAATTCACAACTTAGTTAGTTTATTACTAACTACTGATATTGGTACTTTAGTACACTGCTTTGGAAGGTCTAATCCTGAACCTCTGCGACACTGGTCCTACCTCACTACAACTCTATTTGTCCCTCATAGACACTACAAAATACCAAATCAAGAGTATAAAATCACACAGTTTAAAAGCATAATGTCTGTGTTTCCCTTTTCCTATTGCAGAAATTGCAATACCTATAAAAATAAAAGCTAAATTTCAGAACTACTCGGTCCCTGCAGCTACAAACAATTAGCATCTAAAAGTCTCAGAATCAAACACGCATCTCCTGCCATAGCGATGCACAAGGTCAGCCAGTTAGCCACTGTTAAACAGTTTAAAGGTGTTATGCAAATTGTGTGATGCTAACAGTCATCACATAATGAAAAACAGTGTTTGTCAGCAGTTAGAAGTACTTTGACCTTTTGAAGTGGCAGGTTTTAACAGGAACAAAAATAGCAGCAAATACAGTTTTGAAGACAATCAAAACTGAAAAGAGGTATGTAGTAAGCAGTGTGGCTAGTATTAGACAGCTTTCATGTTAAACTTTTGGAAAGCTTCTTGAAGACTTGGCTTACTGTATAAAATGAAAATATTCTGTTTCTTCTTGAACGGTGAATTTCTCATTCTTGTTTCAAAAAGAAAGAAAAAGAAAAAAATGTGAGCCCAAGAGCTCAAAAAGAAGACAACCTTCTTTTATTATTTTAAAACAAGTCTGGTTGATTCCATGGGCATTATTTACAATTTCAGCATTGAATTAAATGTTACTGGAAAAAAGAGACTTTCACCCAAGGTGACTGAAAATTGTAAATGACAAAAAGCAATGAAGCACAGAATTGTATTGATGCAATATAGCCCACATTTTTAGTCTAATACAATAACTGTAGAGTTCTTAAGGTAGACACACTAATGCAGAAGAATAAACATTATACTCAATCGCTGTCAGTAGAGCTATCAGCCTTTCTGAATGAGGAAATTACTGTTAGAGCACAGGAAAAGGGGGGAATCCAGTACATTACTGCTGATGAGCAAAGTATACTTTGTAAGCTCCCTCATTAAGTAGTTAGATCCCTTCTCAAGTTTTCTTCACTACATGATCCCACTACTATTCTTTTTGTAAAGTGGTTTAAGAATACCAACCCTCTAACGATTTCAAACTTTCCTCCACCTACAAGATTCAGCTTATGCACAGATAGTGTATCTCCACTTCTTTTTGTACTGATTTCATCCCTCATATATAGGTTAAGCCTATGGATTTCCACACTAATATTTATCTTAAATATTTAATAAATATTCATATTAAATATGTATTATATTTTTATAAATTTGTAGCCTACAGAAGAGAAGGTTTCAGGGACCTTCTAGCAGCATTCTGATATCTAAAGGGGCCTACAAGAAATCTGGAAAGGGACTTGACAAATGTACTGATAGGACAAAGACTTTAAAAGGAAAGAGGGCAGGTTTAGATTAGATATTAGGAAGAAATTTTTCACTGTACCAGTGCTGAGACACTGGCACAGGGTGCTGAGAAAAGTTGTGGATTCCCCATTCCTGAAACTTGCCAAGGCCAGGGTGGATGACTTTGAGCAGCCTGGTCTAGTGGGAAGTGTCCCTGCTCATGGCAGGAGGATTGGAACTAGATGATTTTAAAAGTCCATTCCAACCCAAATCATTCTATGATTTTGTGATATGTCTACTTTTAATTTACTCAGTTAAATGTTTAGTAATTCAGTGCTTTTCAAAGAGCTTGGAGTAAAACTTTGGATGCAATGAAATTAATGGCACAATGACACCAATTCCATGAATTTGGAGTCTTATCCAATGACACCAATTCCATGAACTTAGAGTCTCATCCAAGCTGTCCAATGAAGAACAGATATTTTATTAAGCTAGGAAGTGCATAAGTAAATAAATAACAGTTACATAAAAGCAAATAAAATGAAACATAGGTGGATTCTCTTTGTTCTTCCTGTCTCTAGTTTCTTCCATCACTGAAACATAGGTAGTATACAAGCTCCAAAAAAAAAAGAAAGCATGGAGCAAAATTATACTCCCCATTTCTATATAACTCTGAAGGCTCTTGACTTCTTTCAATAACTCAATGAATTCTTTGTTTCAAATAAAAAAAAGTAATCTTTTTTTTTTTTTTTTTAATAGTTACTCCACCAGACAGTATTACACAATTTTCAACCACACATTTAGCTATTTTATTTCTAAAAACAAGTCAAAACCTATAAAGCCCTCAGACTGCAGGCCATTTTAAAGTTAAAAGTCCCTGTCTCCTTTTCTGGCTATCAGGATAAACATAACAGGCATGATGAATTTCTCTATTATATTACTGGAGATGGGACATGAGAAAAGCTATAATTGCTTTAGGGTCCCCTGTCTGTTTTCACTCATAACTTTCACAAAACATCACAGAATGTATTGTTCCAACATTCTAAAACCTCAGTTTCACCTTAAGAATCATTTCCTCTTGTGCTGAAAATTTAGATAAGGAAGTGAATATTCATAAAGACATTAAAACCCCCCAACTTTTAATGAAACAGAATCTTTATTTTGAGCAAAGTTAAAGAAAGAACATATTCCTGTAGAATCCAAATCTTTTGGTCCAAATGAAATTGACATCACCTCTTCAGGAAGATTTTGCATGTAGAAAAATTCTCTAATATCTCAGTGGAAATGGCATTCAAGCAACTAATCTATTAATAATGATTATATCTTTACCTGACTGGTGGGACAAAAAGTGAATTTTCTTGACAGTCAGGAAAAAATATGGAATTATTCACAAAGGATCTAAAATACTGTTTTATCTCTAAATGAGCCTGTGAGTATAAAACAAGAGTAGAGCTATGTATTACAAAGGAAGCTCTTCAGGATTAAAAGACTGCAGATATATCACTCTTTCTTCACAAACACAGACTTAAAAATCCACAGCAAATCTAGTCTCTCTCTAATTACATGATAGCAGAAAGCTCATTTAAATACTACATCAGGTAGCATACTCAAGTATTTCAAATTTAGAATTTACAAATTAAGTAAATAAGCAAATTTATAAATACAATATGGTCAGTTACACTCTTAATCTGACACAGTTAATATTAAAGTTTTGAAGAACTAAAGCAAGTAGTATAAATAAATTAATGAAATTACATACCTGCCTATGATGAGACCAAAATTCTGGTATTAACACAGAAATGTTAATTTCTGTTGACTTAAACCCCATTTTGCTTTTTCTAGAAAACAAGATAATTATTCTTGAATGCCTAGGGCTCTTAGCCAAAAAAATTATTAAAATGTCATTTTCATCTTCTTGGGGATTGTCTATCAAACAACAGACACTTGGCGAGCTTATTCTTCTAAAATATATTTTCTTATTACTTACTTTTTATAAAAATGCTTAACATTCTGTTCTCTCCCCTCAAGGATGACAAATAACTGTTTAGATGTTTTTAAGTTTAGGAAGGAAAGCAACCCTTAAAACCATTTAAGGTAAGGCACCAAATAACAGTCAGAAGCAGTAAGTTTATAAAACCTGCCCTAAGTATTTGCTCTAAGTTAGGTAACATGTTTTACATGGATTTGAACAGTCTCAGGTTTGATCTCATTACAGTTGAAGGGAAAACTGCCTTGTTACAGTAGAGAAATGTTGTGTTCTTTAAATCCCTAACTAAATACTGAGAATATATGAGTTCTAAAGGTCTACAGTAGTGTTAACTTCTTACACTAAGGGATGAATATATTTAATAGTGTGCAGGGCATCAGAGTCACAGGGTAAAAATTGTAGTGACATAAGGATGAAGTGCTGTTCTTGGTTTTGTCAGGAGTACAGATATCTGGTGTGATCTGAGATGATGTACATTATCCAAAGGATAGGAGATATATCATTAGACTTTTAGGAGGCCCGTGATTTTCTGGAACAATATCTAGAGAGTAACCAAGTCAGGCCACAGGGCCTAAACAGCACCAGGTCCCTACGCAAGTGTAATGAATCCCACCATTGCAGAGAGAAGGGATTCAACCCCAAATAATGATATTGGAATGCCAGTGTCTACCTGGATGAGCCCGATAGACATCAGTATCATCACTTTCCACCATCACTTAAAACTACAAACAGGTTTTAGTCACCTAAGTAGAAGTGTCTTGTGTCATATGAGCTGACATAGAACACAGAGACTGGCTTCCTGTTGCTGGCCTAAAAAGAGGAAGCTTGTGTTGGTCCCATGTTATTTCCGCCAGCCTTGTGCACATCTTGGCCAAAGGCACCTTAAAAGGTGCTCAAAACACACACGAACAACTTAATCACACTTCTAGTCAATACCAACAGAAAAGTTAAGAAAAATACCTCAAGTCACTCTGAAACATACCTTAACTGGTGGGTTGAATTGGTAAATATTAACTGGTTGGTTGGATCCCTGTTTCATTGACTGCAGGCATTAGAACATTACTAATATATAGGGAACATGTACAGAACATTCTAACACTGTAAGTATTGAATCTACTGAATCCATTTCCCCATGTAACCCTGCAGCTTGTACACTTGCAGAAAAATATACTTGTTGAGGTTTGACCCTGGCCAAATGCCAGGGACCTATGACGTCTGCTTTCTATGCTTTCTCCTGCTGCATTTATGCAGAGGAGAGGAATCAAACTAACACAAACACACTGGACTCATGAGTTGAGATGAGGCAGTGGTGGGGAGGGGACGCACGAAAACATGAGCAAACAGGTGAGAAAACTTAAGTTGCAAAGTGATTTATTAACCTAACAGAGTCGGAGGATAAATGAGAGGTAAAAATAAGCTCTTAAGACACCATTTCTTCACTCACCCCACTTCCCTCTTAAGACACTGTTCTTCAGCTCACCCCCTCCCCGCCTTCAAACAACCAGCAGCTCCGGGTGGGGGGCAGGGTATGGGGCTTTTTCTTAGTCAGTCCATCACCACCATTCTTCTGCTACAAACACTGTTTCTCTACTCACCCCTCTCCCTCTTAAGACACCATTTCTCAGCTCACCCCCCTCCCTCTTTCACACAACCAACAGCTCCGGGGTGGGGCAGGGTATGGGGGTTTCCCTTTGGTCAGGGTCAGTCCACCAGGGAGAAGAGTCCTCTACTCAGCCATGGGGTCCCTCCCACGAGAGACAGTCCTCTGAGAACTTCTTTGGCGTGGGTCCAATCTCACGAGCAGCAGCCCGGCCGAAATCTGCTGCAAACACGAGTGCTTGTCCATGGGGTGCAGGCTCCCAAGCTCAGGCAAGGTTTTTTCCATCCTGGGGCCAAGGCCTTTCTCTCTTGTCCACAGCCTTTGCAACTCTCAGTCTCTGCTGGGACTCCCACTGGCTCACAGCTTCCTCCAGGCATCCCCCTGTTCTTCTGGCGTGGGCACCTCCCCACGGGCTGTGGGTGGATCTCTGCACCCCCCTGGACTCCATGGGCTGCAGGGGGACCACCTGCTCCCCCCATGGTCTTCACCACGGCCGGCAGAGGGTTTTCAGCTCCGGCGCCTGGAGCACCTCCTCCCCCACCTTCTCCACTGACCTTGGTGTCTCCATGTTGTTTTCCCTCACATATTTTTACCTCCTCCTCCTCCTCTGGCTACAAAGAAGTGCGTGCACCCATTGTTTTGATTTCTTCTTAAATATGTTTTCACAGAGGCGTAACTAACATCTCTACTTGGCCCAGGTTTGGCCAGCAGCATGTCCATCATCTTCAGAGCCATCAGAGAGTGGCTCTGCTGGACAGGGTGAAAAACTTCCAGAACCTTCACACAGGACACACAGGAGGCATCTTTGTGCCCCTCCCTACCCACTAGCAAAATCTGGGCCAAGTAAAACCACCACAATACCTCATGTAAACCATCCTGCACAAATCTCATAATCAGGATGCATATCAGCAAAGAAACTCAACCTTCCCACATAAAATAACTTGAGATCTTCATTTTGCAAGTGTTACATCATTTGCAAAGCATGGATATAATGACTGCTTATATTTGCCAGTGTCGTGGACATCTTTAAGTCTGTGTTCATGACCATATTAATGATGTAATGTGGGAAATACCAAACTAACACTTTTTAGCAGAGCATAATATCTAGATATCCATTACACTCCTACTAGCATCCGATATTATTAACTAGTAGAAATACTTACAAACAAAAAGGCATAGTACTTCAAGAAAATCATAAACTAATCAAGCCCTCCTGAGACAGTGTCAGCAATCTACACATGAATATTTTAAAATCAGGCAGTGTTAGTCCATGTCACCTGTACTAAGGATTTCAAATGGAGTGAATCCTTTAATTAATCCTTATTTCTCTCTGCCCTTTCTTTATTATTCATTCTCTAAAGCCAAAGAAATACACTGGATTACCAATCAGTGCATGCCATTTATGCTCATATACAGCTCCTGTCTTCTTGGATTATAGGACAGCTACATCTTGCAATCAGAAACTGACTAACCTGAGCCAACTTCTAACTGCTGCCAGTAGCCAAAGGAAAAAAATCTATTGAAGAGAATTCTTCCATTGTAGTATTCCGTACTGTACTTTTATCATGTTTGATTTTTTTTTAATTCAAAATTTTGAAGTCCCACCACTGTGGATTTTAAAACCTGACTTGACAATTTCCAGCTCTATTTGCTATATTGATTTACTAAGCAATCTTGCACTGGCAGAGAAATAGGTTTTTGATGAGTCTTTCCCATTTCTCTTATTTCCAATTCTATGGTTCAATAATGGTTAATGATGTTCCTGGCTGCAGGTAATGGTCTGTAGGAAGACAAACAAAGGGAAAAGTAAAAGAGAGAGTGAAAGAGACAAAAAGAGAAAGAGGGGAAAAAAAGAAAGAGAGACAGAGAAAGAAAAGGAGAAAAAGGGAGAAAAGGAGAAAGAGAGGAAGGGAGAAAGTCCTAAGATGAACACATGGTACAGGAACCTTAAGGAACAAGATTCAGTTTCCACGTCTATCATACTTAACATGTAATCACAGCAAATCTTATTTACTGTATCCTCTCCCCATTTATTTCTTAACATCCAGGGGGATGTGAGCAGCATGTCTGCCTGTTAGTGATGCCTAATATAGAGCGTTAAATGCCCAGAGCAGTACATCTTGTATTGTATGTCATAAAAATCCCAAAACATTCAAATACAAAAGGAGAAGCTTAGGTATTGTGATGACAAGGCAACATGAATGTATGTGGAACAATTTACTTTTTTGAGGGTACATTCACTCAAAAACACAGCCTTTTTTAATTGTGCATTGTGTAATATTTACAATTTGATCCAAAATTGATTTATTTGTTAAGACTTTCACATTTATTTAAAATCATTTCTAGTATATTTGGGTAACAAAAATTATCTTATTCAAACTTTCATTCTGAAAGAGACTATGATACTCTCTATCTTCAGTCATCTAATGACATTGTTCACCTAATCCTAATAGTGTTGTCTATGAAGTTTTGGTATTCACATTTTAAGACCAAAATGAAACAAAAAAAACCCAAAAACCTCCCCCCCCAAAAAAAAAAAAACACCAAAATATTTTTTAAAAACCCAAAACAAAAAAAAAAAAAAAAAAAACCAAAACCCCCCCCCCCCCCAAAAAAAAACCACCAAAATATTTTTTAAAAACCCAAAACAAAAAAAAAAAAAAAAAAAACCAAAACCCCCCCCCCCCCCAAAAAAAAACCACCAAAATATTTTTTAAAAACCCAAAACCAAAACAAAAAAAAAAAATCCCACAAAAAATCAAAACCAGTGTTCGAACTGTTATAGACATGTTTTTACCTTTTCTGCTCTGGTACTTTTTTTTACAGATTCACTCCTAGAACGATTACACAGATTATTAAATTAAAATGCTTTATATTTATATTTTATGATATTCTGCCACTACATTTTATTAAAAAAAGTGAAATAGTCCCCAGATAAAGGAATGATGAAGATATAATCCTGGGTCTTTTACATCACTTTTCTTATATTGCTCTTAATATATATTGGAAAAGGCTGGAAATGCTCTTCACTTAGTTCAATGCACATTTGTCAAGCTAGGTTACAAACATGGATAAACTATGTAATCCATATGAAGACTCTTGATGGAACTGGACACACAACCTGGATCTTCAGCCCCCCAGCAAAATGCCTCAGTCACTTGCAATTAAACATAAATCATAACACAGACAGATACAATCTGTCAATTTCTCTGCAAAGACAGTGGGTCAAAGCAATTTCCTAGAAGAGCATCACACAACCAACGTCTGAGGTAAAAAAGAAAAATGTGACAGCATCATCACCTTCAGATCTGCATGCCATACAAAAGGAAAGCAATTTCCTCTGTTGTAAACTTTGTAAATATCCACCAAGACATTTAAATTAAGTATCTTCCTCCCCATTGAAAGGGAGGTTTGTTTTTCTGTTTTACTATCTATGTTTTAAAGACATTTATAATTTTCTTTCTGCCTTTCAGCTGGTAATTTTCTAAGAAAGTAAGTCTTCCCCTTGCCAACATCTATTTCACACCTGTAGGTGAATTTATGATTACATCCCAGCAAAAATGAACAGTACCAATGAAATAAAACTACATTTTCTCTACAATATCATGAGAAAAAAAAATACTACAGACCAGATTTTCTGAGGTTAGCATTTACTTTCAGATTATCTATACAGTTTTGAAACCAGTTCAACTGTTTTGTAAAAGGAAAAAGAAACACAACACAATCTTCATGTATTACCAACAAGTCACATGAGTGGGAAAATCTGATGAAAATTTATAATTTAGATAGATTTGTCTTACAGCAGTTACTTTGCTCTCCCTAACTGTGGCATGATATGATGAGTACTGGTGAGTTAAGACAATCAGAAGCTCAAAGAAGAGGGCATCAGTCCCACAGAATGGGTCAGGTTGGAAGGGACCACAATGCGTCAACTAGTCCAACCTCCCTGCTCAAGCAGGGTCATCCCAGAGTACACAGCACTAGATTGTGTCCAGATGGTTCTTGAATATCTCCAGTGAGGGAGACTCCACAGCCTCTCTGGAAAATCCGTTCCAGTGCTAAGTCACCCATACAGTAAAGAAGTTCTTCCTCATGTTCAGGTGGAACTTCTGTGTTCCAGTTTCTGTCATTGTCTCTTGTCCGATTGCTTGGCACCGCTGAGCAGAGCCTGGCTCCATCCTCTTGACACCCTCCCTTCAGATACTGATGGACATTGATGGGACCCCCTCTCAGTCGTCTCTTCTCGAGGCTGAAAAGGCTGAGCTCCTTCAGCCTGTCCCAGTAGGAGACATACTCTTGTAATGGGGAGCCCAGAACTGGACACAGCCCTCCAGATGTGGCCTCACCAGAGCTGAGTGAAGCAACAGAATCACCACCCTCAACCTGCTGGCAATGCTCTTCCTAATGCAGCCCAGGACACCACCGGCTTTCTTGGTCACAAGGACACAGTGCTGGCTCATGGACAGCTTGTTGTCCACCAAGACCCCCAGGTCCTTCTCCACAGAGCTGTTTTCCAGCAGGTCAGCCCCAGCCTGTGCTGGTGCCTGGGTACCCCAAGTGCAGGACCCCATATTTGCCTTTGTTGAGTTTCAGAATGTTCCTCTCTGTCCATGTCTCCAACCTGTTGAGGTCCTTCTGAAGGGCTACAGAGCCCTCTGGGGTACCAGCCACTGCTCCCAGCTTTGCGTCCTCATTGAACCTGCTGAGGAGGCATCTGCCCCTTCATCCAAGTTATTGATGAGTAAGTTAAGTAATATTGCTCACAATATTGAACCTTGGGGGACATCACCAATGACAGGCCTCCCACTAGACCCTCTGCCACTGATTACATCCCTCTGGGATCTGCTGTTCAGCCAGCTCTCAATCCACCTCTCTGTCCACTCACCCAGCCTGCACTTCCTGAGTTTGCCTGTGAGGATGTTGTGAGAGACAGTGTTGAAAGCCTTGCTGAAGTGCATGTAGAGAATATACCCTGCTCTCCCCTCATCCATCCTGGAATTTGTATCATCATAGAAGGCAATCAGGTTGGTCAAGCATGATTTACTCTTAGTTAATCCATGCTGACTACTCCTGATAACCTTATCATCCATGTGGATAGAGATGGCCTTTTTTCCAAAGCACTGAGCCAACCAGAATAGAGGCAATCCTACCAAGAGGTAGTAGCACAGACACAAATCTACTTCCACCCTGGCCATACAGTGTAGATGCTCTTTTAAGACGCAGCCATAAAGAATTTTATTTAATATTCTTTACAAAGACATCTTCTACAAATACTCCACAATCCAACTGTCTCATTCCACACTGCTGTTCCACACAAGGGTCAATCATTATATGATTCATAATGAATTAATACAGAAAGCCAAATATTTTTCATCCACGGTCATAAAGCAATTGTTGGATAAGATGCTTTAGGCTTTTTTCACAGTGTAATAAAAACTGCTATTGTTCTACAGAGAGAAAGCATCAAGTGACTTTAATGTTCTTCAGAGGTATTGCAGCTTATTGCTTCAGCTGCACATTCCCTAGCCCAGCAATTTTAACTCTAGAATGTTAAACCCCTTTCCCAGTGACTGAGTTCAAGCTTCAGTAGTTAAGATTGGATTGCCTAATATTAAGCACTGAAATCAATGGGACATAAGTTTCCTTGCACCCCGAAGCCTTGATCTTGAAATTAACAGGAGCTTCTAAACAGGGAAAAAACACCTGAACAAGCTCTGAAGTCAATTACATGCTGTAATACCTCAAAAGGTATGCTAGGAACATTATTATCACAGCTGAAGTTCAGATAACTCCTCAGCTGGTATAAACCAGATGTTAATAAGCACAGAACCGTTGTACCAACAGATTTGGTTAATAAGCAAAACTACAGAAATATTTTTTTTAATCTGTAATTTATGTCAAATTTAATTCATCACAGAAATAAATTGTTGCCACTTAATTGCACTTAGTGTACAGCAAAGATGCTTACAATGAAGGATGATAAGCAGGAACATGAATGAACAGTTGCCAGGCAACCAATAAATAAAGGTTCCAAATAGCATGACCTCTCTTTAAAGGATAAAGCTCTAATCATAATTATTTTTCAAATCCATTTCAGTGCCAACTAAAATCATGTTTGCAGCACTAATCCTGGCCTTCCTCATACAAAATGAAACCAAATCTGTCATTTGACATATCACAGATAACAACAGACTCAACCTGCTCTTTCAGATTATGGTCAACAGTGTAGTTTGAGGATGGCAAACAGGTTAGACAATACACTGGAATTCAAAACAGAGAGGTGAAAGATTTAAGGAATTTAAATAGGGCAATTAAATTTTTTTTTAAGTCACATTGCTTCTTTAAGGATCTTCAAATAGTATCAACACAAAATCCTCCAGTGTTTAACACCACAAACGATCATTCAGTAAAGTAGAAGGATGAGATAGACTTTAAAATACTAAAACCAGATGCAGTTTGAAATGCTTTAAAATCTATATAAAACCACATTCTATCTTTATAAACTCTTACAACACAGTCCCGCTGAGTGCATAAGCAGAGCTGAGGTGCCTAGAGCAAGCACTGACCTTTTAGATGGATTCAAATAAAACTGACAAAGAGCAGCATAAATCTTAAACCAGTTAAAGAACACAGTATATCCACTTTGAAGAAACAATGAATGGTTATTCAGGAATTTTACATTAGGCCTTCTAAATAATGGAATGGGGAGAGCTTGGGCTTGTTCAGGTTTACTGGTGGGCTAATAAATTTTGTATTTATTTTAGTAAGCTCTCATGTCAGAAAACATTAGGAATACATGCTTTTGTAGGTTTATCTGGCACAACATAAGGTGATTACATAAATCTCTTTAACCTTTTTTCTTGTTTTCTTTAGTAGAATTAAGATACACTAATAGCTGTGATGCTTAAACACTAAACGGTCAAAAGATTGCAACACGAAAACAAGTTGAACTACAATAACAAACAAAAATGTTTTATAACTAAGGTATAACATACTGTATCAGCTGTGAACCCCTAAGAACAGGCACCATCCTTCTAACCTGTCTTCGAAAAAAGTACAGGCAACAGAATTCATGAACTTTCCTGCAACATTAGTAGTGCAAAATAATCTCATATTTTACAGGAGAAAATGCACTCTAACAACTAAGTAGTCTACACGTGTATTTCTCTATGAAATGAGAGCCAGCTCATTATATAGTAGGTATTCACCTTCTTTGATAGAAAAGCATTCTGTTGCCTACCATCAGACACATTATTTTCCAATTATTTTCCTTATCTAGATATATCTGTTCATCAGAGACCATTACAGTAGCTTTTCTTTGTATTTGTATTTCGTCAATAAGCAAGTAGGAAATACACCAAATTATATCTGTATTTTCCTTGACTAATATTTCACCCACTAATCACCTTAATCACCTGATTCAGTAACACCTCTCCATTCTAACAATTTCAGTTTGAATCCTTGTTCTAATGAAAGTCCAGTTCATGTCATTGATATCTTATGCAAGACTGAGATTCACAATTTAAGTAATTGAGAATCACGCATACTGAGTGCAGCTAAAAACAATGCAGAAGATCCTGTAAATTCCTGTTAGGATACATGGCATTATTGATACCCAAACCACCTTAACTGCTTTTCCATAATTTTCACCTTGCATTTTAATGAATTATAAAAGTATCTTGTTGTGCCTAGAAACCTCACAACCAAGCCCACTAGTTAAAAAGTGTGTAAAGGTGATAGTGGAGGATTTTTCCTGTCCCAAACATTTATTACTTTTCAGTTGCCAGCAGAACAATGAAACTGGTCTGGTTTTAAGCCCAAAAGACTAAGACCTTATGGAATAAAAGGTCATGCATTACCATTTAGCAGGAGCTGGAGGCTAATTGTAAAGTTTATTAACAATGAAAACAATGGGGTTCTCAGAAACATTACCACGGAGGAAACTGATGGTATTTTTCTGAAGTTTGGATTCCACTGTGTTTTGTTCCACAATATGCAATTTAACTATCCCACTTTTGAAAATGGGAGATGATTGTATTGTTTTAAAGAGGTGCTCACACTAAAACAAGAGTAATTTTAAAGACCTCCCCTAGGGATTTAAGCCTATACATTTAGCATTAGAAGGAGGAAAATAGAGCTTAAGTGCCAGCTTGAGGAGAGAGATGATGAGGCATGCTTTCTCTCTACTGTTTCCTACATCACAGATGCAGTCAATGAAACTAGGTGCAATTCTAAAAACAATTTCCTCGACAGGATTTAGGCAGATACTCAGCTGTAAGAGTAAGCAGTATTAGGTTCCGGAGATCAATTGTATTCTAGATGCAAGCTGATCCTGTCTTCTGATCAAGGAATTTTTGTTTCAATAACCATTTTTCCCATTACAAAATGGTAACATTTGGTTTCATTTTTAATGAAATATAAACATACTTATTATTCGAGTATATACAAACTTAATGGATAATGTTGGGACTTAAATTTGCACAATACCAGCTCAAACAGTGCAATATTGTTTGGTAGGAAAGCATATATATACATATGTATATACAGATACTAGACAGATGATTCTTGTGAAAGATCATCTATAGACAATCCCAGTAACACACAAAGGAGTTACCTTTGAGCCACACAAAATATTATTACTATAGTGAGGAGCTCAGTAGGAGGAAAAAGGTAGTTTGTTGCTCTATCAGCTTTAAGTGATAATTAGCTTCTATGTGTTTGATTCAGTTTTATATTTCGGATGTTCTCTTAATAACTGTTATTCCATTCACTATCTCACTGATGGACATCTTCCCCAGCTAGTGTAAGAAATAGCTGAAAATAGCAGAACAACACTACATTGATGACACAGTTTTTCACTAATATACTTCACTTACTATTTTGGACCAATAGCTCAGCTCTGAAAAGAGGGAACTAACAACAGTGTAGTCCTTAGTTTTTGTCATGATGTCAGAAAAAAATGTCTCACAAAAACGCTAGTGGTAACCAATAAACTTTGAAAATTAATTCTAAAAGCTTCCTTCACATACGACTATGTGATTCTTAAACTTCATCATGATTTCTTAACCTATCAGTTACAATCATCCCTCATGAAGCTTTAGCACAAAGCTCTCACCAATACAGAGTGCAAGCATGCCCCTCTCATGTACCATATTCCATGATCTGAATCCTGTTCTGCTGTGTCTATTACATTAAATATTGCATACATGAATACATTTCAGGGCAGACAACTCAGCTATCATTGGAAGCTTGATGAATTTATCCATGCAGTTTTTTAGCTAAAAGAAATTTTACAGAGAGACAACCATATTGCAAGGAACAGAAATGTTCATACAAGCTTGCAAACTTCAGCTTTGTGTTTTACTTTTAAAAGGAAACATTATTATTTAATGTTTTTGAGCTACAGTAGTATCTCTTAAGAATTGCCCTGGCTCACAGCACTGAAAAAAACAAACCAAAACATTCAACAAGACTACACAGATTTTACTTATCAATCACGAAGGTGGATTAAACAAGATAGAACAAGAGGAAATAAATCATCTCCACATTTTATAATGTTCAACAGGTATTATCTGTACTTTATCTAAAGACAAGAAAGAATGAAAAGTAAATCTGCTTTCCAATCATCCTAAGCACTTTTTTCAGTGACATTTCATTCAAATACATGTACACCACTTCTTTCCTGAAGCCTACTTTGCATATTTATTCTTATTGTCATAAAAATCTTTGTTATATTTTCACAATTTACTATGAAGTACAGCTGCTTTATGCACTTGTGCTGACACACAGAACGGTACAGCACAATACATACTTGCTATTGCCAAGTCCTTTGCCTCAAATTTCCCATGCTTTTAGCCTTTGCTGTTCCCAGCAAAAAGAAAATTGAATTTTCAGCACTATCCAAACAATGTGAATATGGCAATGCTTGTTCTGGGGCAAATCTCAGGTTCATTTAGGCCAGGACCATGTCACTAGCAGTGGTCAAAGGTAGTGACCTAGCCTCATATTAGGACAACTTTCAATGCAGCAATCCCCTGAAACACTCTTCTGGCTCCCAGCAAGAGAGCTCCTGTCTCTCTTCTGGCTCAAAGACTTAAATATGAAGAGACTGGAAGTGTTGGCATATGACAACACTCTTTGTTTTCAGAAGGGCTGCAAAGAAGAGCAGGAGATGGCATATTTCAAAAATGAGAAATATGTGCCCTCATCACACATACATGCCACTTCATTCCATCCAACAGTGTTTCTTGCTCCTGATATTGCCTTTACCCTCAAAATGTACTGTTTTCCATATGGATGAGGTGGCAAAAATGAAAGTGTTTCCCTTCTTTCCTCAGAAAACCTCCTCTTGACTGGAGCTGGCCTCCTGTTCATATTCCACTTGACTAAACCAATCTTTTTCTCCTCCCACACTAGCTCCATCTGCCGCCCGTCTCTCCAGCAGAGCCAGATGCCAGCAAAGCAGACTGCTGTGGGAGGAGAAAGTTCTGTCGCTGGAATTTCATCCCTATACTCTGCAGGGGGCCAGCCTGTGAAGCCTGGGGAGGATACAGAGAGCAACTTCCTCTCTTCTACACTTCTTCTCCTGCTCATCAGCAAAGAAGGCAGCTGAGGACATGAGCAGAAGGATGAAACTTCAGTGTGTGCTCTGAAACATGCAGCTTCAATATGCATATAGCAGAAGTCTCACAACTGTACTCCAGACTTGAGCATGGTGCACACCAGATAAACGTGAGAAGACATGAGTCCTGCTCCAAAAAGCTTACAGAAGAGATGCACATTTGTGATAAGGATCAAATGACTGACTAGAGCAGAGATGACAGGGAAAAAAGACACAGATTTATATCCAGGAGAGATTTTAATGATGCAATAAAAAGACAATACTTTCTGGAGAGATAGAAGTCAAAGAAGCAATGGATGAGTGTTGTCAAGCTGAGAGAATTGCATGTGGCAAAGGAAACTGCCTGTAGAGAAGGAAAGAGTAGGATGAAAATAGACATGGAGAAAGAAAACATGGGTTCTTTATACATTTGATGTGATCTTGTATGAGAGTGGGAGAAGACGTACAGGTAAGAACTTTAGACAAAAAAGGGAGACAGTCTAGGAACGGAGGAGCATCTGCACGAGCAATCTTGTCAGAGAATGGAGCAAGAATGTGTGTCACTGAGTGAGAAAAAGAGC
Organism: Pardalotus punctatus; assembly: GCA_013400915.1. NCBI lineage: Eukaryota > Metazoa > Chordata > Aves > Passeriformes > Pardalotidae > Pardalotus > Pardalotus punctatus. The sequence continues at coordinate 202,470 of VZTX01004505.1, read as the reverse complement.
TCATATAAAACAAGCAAGTGTGCATATGTGTGAGACAGGGACACAGACTTCATTCTTCTGAGAGAAAGAATTATGGGAACCCAGGAGACTAAAGAGACTAGAAACAAGAAAAAAAAGAGTGGTGTATGGGTGCAGAAGAAAGTTTTGAGTGGAGCTGGCAGGACAGAAGAAAGTGAAAGAACAGAGTGATCTAACAGAAAACCAAAGTTAGGTATAAGAAGTTGAAAGAGCACATATAAATTACAGAGACATCACAAGAAGTTGAACTGACAAGGAAAACAAGAAGGAAATAGATACATCACATTGCAATAGAGTAAGGGATCATAGCAGAAGTGACAGGATGGAGAATAAGGAGGAGAGAATATATGCAAAGATAATAAAAGTCAGTAAAGGACCATTAGTCAAGTGGAAGCACTATGTAAAAACTCCTAATGGGAAAACTGAGTGTAGATAAATGTGACTGGAAATGGATGTTCACTGAATTGCCAATGTAGACTCCTAGGCTTTGCCCCATCTAGATAGCTCCACATTTTAATCTTCATTTTCTCTTAGAAAAATAATGTTTCCTTGTCCTCCACACCCTCTAACTTCCGAGCTGTAGTTGCACCTTTATGCCGTTTGTTTCACTATTTCTAGTGGTAACTCTTTTTCTTACGTCTACATGGGAAAAAGATCTTATTATTTTTCAGATACTCTACCACAAAGAAACGTGCCCAAAATCTCAAGTTTCCTTCCTCCTGTCCCCATAATGCTCTTTCATTCATTCTTCTCTGAAAAAAAAAAAAAACCCAAACCAAACCAAAACAAAAAAGGCTGGTAAAACTCAGGAATATAGTGGTATCTTAAGTCCAAGCCATTCAGCGAACCTTTCCTGAGCTGCATGTACATACTGCACCCAGGTTTTCCCCGTTCCCGGTGAGGGTTTCCCGTCTCCCGCGGGCGAGGGCAGCGAGAGGCACGGGCTGCGCTCCAGCGCCCGGCATCGCGCTGCCGGGATAACGGGATCTCCGGCTGAAACGCATCCATCAGGCGGGGCAGCGCGGGGCGGGGAGCTAGCTACCGGCTGCTGGAAGGAAAGCCTACACAGACGTATGCCCTGGCTGCTGGAAGACATGGCTGGCTGGCCATTTGATTTGGTTTGAGGGACATAAAAAAAAGGGAAGGGAGGAAAGGGAGAGGGGGAAGCACACGCATCCGGCTGATCTTACCTCCACATTGAAATACTGCTCCGCTTTGCACACTGTAGCACATAAAATCCAAATGAAGGTTTGCAAGAAAAACACCCTGGACTGAGACACGAAATCCAACCGGCTTCCAGTGCTGGATGCGAGTACGATCATAGTGAACCGTGCTTCAGCGGGTGGAAGATCTCTTTCTCTCTGCCTTAAATGCACAAACAAACCAACCTCCCCCGTGTCGGTGAAGAGCCCGTAGCGCAGGTTCACCCACAGCCGGGGAGGAGGAGGAAGAAAAGGAGGAGGGGGAGCAGACACTTCACAGCACAGGCGGCGGCGCGGCAGGGTCAGCTCTCGCTCATCCTCACCACCAGCCCCGTAAAGAGGGAATGTGGCGTCCGAGTGCAGTCGCTGCTCCTGCACGACTCCTCTCTGCCCAGCAGCAGCAGCCGCCTCCCCGTGTCCTCCCTCCGCTCCCGCCTCCTCCACCTCCTGCCTCCTCTCCTCCTCCTCTTCTGCCTCCTCCCCTTCAGCCTCCGCCTCCTCCCGGGAAAGGCGGGCCGGCTCGCCTCGGCCCGGCGCAAACCCATGCCGTGGCGTGGCGTGGCCCGGCCCGGCCCAGCCCAGCCCGGCTTCGCTTGGTTTGGTTTGGTTTAGCTCGGCTCGGCTCGGCTCGGCTCCCTGCCCTGGCTCTGCTCTGCCCTGCCCTGGCTCGCGTCGCCCTCCACCGCTCCCCTCCACTCCAGAATGTTCAGCCGAAACCTACGTGGCCCCGCCCCGTAGGCGGCCTAAAGGCGACGGCCCCGCCAGGCGGCCCCTCTGCGCCAGCGCCGCGGGGCCGCGCTCGCGGCTCTCTGGCCCGGAGCCGCCGGGAGCCGCTGCTGGTGAGTGACGGCCCCCGGGAGCAGCGAGCGGCCTTTCCCCGTAGCCCCGTCCCCAGGAGCCGCAGGAGTGCTGGGGCTCCCCGCCCTCCTCACGGGAGGCGCCCGGCGCGGAGCGAGCGCCCCGAACCGTCCACAGCTCCCGCCGGGCGCCAGCGCGGCCGCGTAGTGCCGGTGCCCGGGGAACACCGCGCTCCCCTGCCCGCACTGCTGCTCGGGTGGGGGAAGATCAGCTAAATGCGTCCGAAAATATGGTCATGCCCCTAAGGGAAAACGGCGTGAGAAATACTATGGCATAGACTAACTATGCTGGATATTGTCATGTTCAAGATGCCTGGTGAATAGGGCAGATCAATAACTCTGGCGGTGATTTTATTATAAACGGGATTTTTTTTGCGGCCCTTTGATAGGTCATCCAGTGAAAGGAAGGTGAAATGATCTGTAACGTCTGTAGACAAGATACTGCAATAATGCATCTTGGGGAAAAAAAGGGAAAAAAATCCTTTCTTGTTTCTTCATCTAAAACGATGGAAAGGTACTTCATCATTATGTGGGGCAAATTGAAAGTAAAAGACATAACTGACATGAAATTTCTATACTCCAATAGGTGAGGTCGATGGCTGAAATTAAAACGTGCAGACTAGATGTACACAATTTTGACAGCACCTAGTAGCAGAATGTGGGAGTGTATTAGGTTGTCCACCATCTGATATCTAAGAGTAGGGCAGTTATCTGAAGAAGTCATGATATGCCTAACCAAAAGTAATGCCATTTAAGGAGAATTCCTTATGTGATGCACTTTTTTCATATTAAATGCTTGATCTAAAGGCTTTTTCTGTTTGTCTGATTGTTAATGATGTGAATCATGAAATTATGAAATAGAGTTGTCAGCAAGCTAAAATGACCTGTTGGCACTTTGCTGGCAAATATGGGAAGTCAAATTAAAGAAGTGGATAATTAAACACAAGTTAAAGAAATGTCTTGAAAGAAGCAGGAGAAAATGTAATACTGAGGCATGCAAATTATATTTGGGAAGGAAAATTAAAAAGTAAAATCAAAAGGTTACTGGTAAAATAATAGCACTTCAGAAAATAATCTGGGGGCTGTAATGTAAATATGAGTCAGCAATGTGCTACCATTAAAGAAAAGACAGCCTCACTGTGGAGTGTATTAATAGGTGTGCAGTACATCTGACAGGACAAATTATTTTTCTGCAAGGGGTTGATGAAGCCAACTATGTTCAGTCTCAAAGTGAAGGCAGTCCAGAGGAAATTTACAAAGTACTAGAACATGGAGAAAGTAAGATAGGGATGTAGAAGTTGAAACAGTAGTCTGAGAACATAGAAATAAATGGTCTCTTTATGTGGTAAGTGTTGCTGTGGAAAGGACAGAAATACTTCATTCTTTCTGGGGAGAAAAATTGAATCATCTAAATTATTCATAAATTTTGTCTTCAATTTTTGACAAAATTTTCTAAAATGTGAAGGTATATATACTGGAATATACATATGTTTATATGTTGTGGAACAATAGTGTTCCAAATTTAGCATTTGGAACAAGGTATCTACTTAGTGCAAGTTTGGAATCTCTTCTATATGTACGTTTGATAGGCAAGATTATTATAGTTAACCTCTCTATTCTGAGGCAAATGGATTATATTATGAGATCTAGTAAACGGTTTTATTTCTAGAAGAAAGTAATGCAGTAATTTCTTTCCTTTTATTACTGTGAATTCATCACCATAACACTTATGAGAGAAGCACTAACTAACTTTGTACTGTCCCTTTTGTTTTTCCTCTTTCCCAAAGGGACTGTGTGCCCTCAGTGAACACTAGCTCTACTTTTGCCAGTCTGTTTTGTAGAGTCTGCCATTAGGGTAATATCCCAAAATGGAAACGGAAATGAAAATAGATAAGTTACTGTAACTGGAATTTCATTTGTCTGCCCTGCCAGGACTGCTGTGGCTATTTTTTGTGAAAAGCACAGGGCCATAAATAGAGCTACCTCCTTCCTTTACACTGTATCCATTGGAAGAAAAAAAGAAAAGCAATGGTATGGATAGAATGGTGGACAATGAATGCACCTGAATATTTCTTAAGTGTGTTTGAGGAAGAGAGAGAAAGATCACACAGGTAGAGAGAGATTGCTAAGGAAAGAGAGTACCAGTGTATGAATAGGAGTGCCAAGGGAGAAACAAGGCATATGAAGGACAGAGAAGACATTTGAAGTCAAAAATATAATTCAGGAATGCTTGTGTGAGTGAAGAAATGCCAGCAATGGTGGGAAAGGGCTTTGAATATTTATGAGTAAGCTGTGGGCAGAAACATATAAGAGTAGGGTCAGAGCCTCACGAGACATGTAAGAAGGAAAAAGAAAATAGAAAATTTAAATCTCCATACAGAGCACTGTTTGTGCTTATGTGTATATGGGATTATGATAGAGATTAAAGACAAAAAAAGCAACACAGATGAAAGGGTAGGTAAACGAGAAGGAAGAAAGCACAATAATGAAATAGGAAAGAAATGGGAAGTGTTTGTTGAAGTGCTTGAATGACTCAAGTTATGTACTTTATAAGCATCTTACAGATTGTTGTCTTTATCAAATACCCATATGATTTTGGTGTTCTTGCTTATGGCAGTTATCAGCAGTAATTAATAAGCAGTGAGCTGGTTTGTATGGAAGCAAAATTGAAAAACTGAAATTCAAAGTTTTAATTCTAAAACTTCTAGCCTTTTAAAAAAGGCAGGAAGAGAAGTCTCTTTCCTGTGTTACCAATCAGTCCATATGCCATCAGAGTTTCTTAGAGTCTAGAATATATCTTTTAAGGATGACTATAGTCACAGGTTTGCAATGAATGAACACAAGAATCTGACATAGACATGATACATTTCCATGTTCAGCTTTGAACACAGGGCTGTTCAAAAATAATAAAAAATTATTTTTACTAATTATGAATAAAAATTCGTATGATAAATAAAATTTTTCAAAAATAAAATTATTACATGTTGTCCTTTCTGCATTTTGTGTTGCTTAGCTGCGGATAGTACCAGCTGGAACTTCTAAATAGGAGAGCTTCATTACAAGATATAACAAACTGTAAAGATTGAAGGTAGAGATCACGTATTTCACACTGTTATATTTAGTTGTGGTTTGGAAGAGATTTTCTAAATACCTTGCTTTTTACTCTTGGAATGAGATTTTTGTAGATGTGTCCATATGACTTCTCTTTGACTGTTTGAAGGGTCCTACATGATGCGAAGGCAATAAGCAGGTTTAACATCATAGGAGGGATTATTACATGGAATATATATTCCTGTCAGGATCACACTGATACTGCCTGTGTTCAGATATCTGTTTACCCAAGGTTCACTGTAGGTATAAGGTTATCCTGTCAGGAAGTGGATCTGACTTACACTGTCAGTGCACTTTACTATGTTCTCTTGCAGCTCCATCGATGGCTTTATAAAGAACCTAATTAAAGATAACAAGAAATGACAGTGTAAAACCTCATGCATAGTTGTAGAATCACAAGGAAAATGCTTAGAGTCATAAAAATCACTAATATTTCAGAATATTTTGGTTTGTGTGTGGTTGCGGTTCTTGACAAAGAGCCAGTGGAGTCAGAGAGGAATATCTGAAAGTGTAATTTTTATTTTTTTTAAGGAAGTTCTAAATTGAATTTCTAATTCTTAGAACCATAATGTCATAGAATAATTTAGTTTCAATGATACCTTTTTAAGTATGTCCAACTCTGCACAAAGTCAAGGAAACGCAGGTTGCTCTGTTGCTTTCTCAGGGAGTTATGAATCAAGTTAGTCTAACCCAAGCATAATTTCCTCTTCTGCAATATAATTTCTGTGTCTCAAGGAACTATTTTGAGGGTAAAATCTCTTCTGTGAGGCATTTGTCAAGCTTTCAGTTGTTTTGGTCTCTGTAGAGACAGCACCCATTTCAACAAGTAGAGCAGGTATCTCCTAATCTCTTGAAGGCAGGAGAAGTGGGCAAGAGAAATAGGTACAGGAAATAGAATTCTGTAGCTGAATACTGAGAGAAATATATTTTAAAGAGAAAAAAACACAGAGTGAGAAAGACAAATGGCTCCTGGAAGAAAAACATCAATAAGTATACAATAATTTAAAAAATCTATTCTTTTGATAATGATGTTTTTTGGAACATGAGTTATTATTGGGTAAGTGAAGAAGAGGTAAAAAATTGCACTGAAACAGTCAAGTCCTTACTTACTTACTCTGTGCAACTGTTCACATGAAACTTTATTTTCTTTGCTTTATGACAATTTTCATGCTGCTTTTTTCTTTCCCACGCTTGATGCATTCTCTCCATGCTTTCTTTGCTTTTTTGCAGAGCAGGAAAGGCCCATTCAAGCATCAAGTCCATCAACAATTCCCCAAAACATTTATCTCAAATTAGAGGATTCTTTATAGCCAAAAGGTTACAAGCAGTCCAGCTGTCCTTTGGACTGTGGTTGTGATTATTCACTGAGTTTACAATAGGGTCCGAATGGCAGCCCAGTGATTGTTGTAAGATTTTAACAATCTCCTTCATTTTTACGAGGTGTCCTGTGTTTAAGATTGGTATTGCTATTACCTAAGAGAAGAACACAGTACATGAAAGAAAAAAAAAACAACACAGAGCATTGTCAGGTGAGTCTGACATATTTGAGGAGGAAGACACAAGGAGTTTTAAGAGAATGCACAGGCATAGCAAAACAGCTTGAAAAGTAACCAAGTCCTCTGAGAAATATTGAAGGGTTTGGCCAAGAAAAACACAAATAGGTGTGTGTCATAAGTAAGTCTGAGAGGTGTTTAAAGATCTAGTTAATAGGTTGTTTCTATAATGTAAATACAAATGCCTCCATAGCTCTATATCAATTTGAAACTTAAATGGAAGATAATTATTGCAGGTTTTGTATTGCTCAAACCCAGCTGGAAATTCTACATCTAGATGGCTTAAAATAAGCATTTTTTAAATTACTCTATTAATTAACGTCCCCAAATCAACTGTACTTAGAGGCTGTGACATTTGTTTCATATCCACAAAAATGAATTTTATATTGTCTCTTTTCAGCTTTCAACACACTAAGTACATTTTTTTCCATATCTTTACAGCATAAATGAACATTGGAAGTGTTACATGGGGAAAGTTAAGTCTTGTTAATTGGAGTTTGAGAGAAATAGCATTGTGTTTGGCAAAAGTAAACCTAAGACTGGAATTTTGCAAAGGGATTTGATATACCTGGCAAAAAGGTACCAGTAAAATAGATAGGAATGTTAATATTTAAATATCATTGGTGAGTTTCCGAGTTAATTAAAAATGCCACTAATGAAATCGCTGCGCCTCTTAAAGCTATTTTTCTTCCATCTTGGAAAAGAAAATAATTATTATACTTGACATATACATTCAAGGATACCTTTACTGTGATAACAATTTCTCCAATTTTGCATGAATGAAAGTTTAGGTTCTTAGCTTTAGTAGCCCAAGAATTGGAGTTACTTCCCTCAAAACCATTAGACACATATGACTCGTTTAGATCATTTTGCTTTATACCTTACACATAAGAGATTTTTGTTCAAGAGGAGCTGAGAGGAGAGCTTAAGAGAAGAAAAACCACACATTGCTTGTAAAGGGAGATCAGTGTTACAAAAGAAAATGTGTTCTAAAAGGGCACACTTGAAAATACATCTGGAGATGCCAGCCTTCAGGAAAGAGGAGGCTTCTTAAGGTTAAGGGGTTTTATTACTTTACTCTGCAATATGGATACACCCAAAGTGACAGATACATATCCAATAGAAGCAGTTATTCAAGTGAGAGAGGAAAAATCACACAGAGAGTTCCATTTCTCTGTATCTGTATTCCTCCAACTACAATTTGTTTTCTGCTTTTATTGACAGGCTTCCATGTTGCAGTTATCTTAGCATGCTTTTGCTATAATTGACTAACTATTTGTCATTTGGGAAATAGTGGTAAGGTCAAAGAGGACTATAAAATAATGCACATTCTCATGAGACTAGCATAAAGTTTCTATTTGCAATTTCAACTTTTTGTCTTGAGTGCTGGTGGCCTAAATAAGAAACATATAATTTAGAAATGCAGCTTTTAAGTGCAAGAATATTAGAATGTGGGTGAATATTTATAGTCACACTTATTCCAAAGTAAAAAAATTTGGGAAGTTACAGGGAAGAAAAGATTCAGAAAATTAATTCTTTGGAATAGTAGGGTGAACATGTTTACCAAGGTGTTGCTATCTGAAAATGCACTGCACGCTCACAGAATCTGGTTGCACCATATAGATGATTTTACATATCTTTGGGGAATGTAAATTTGGACCTGGCTCAGTTTTCCTGTGCCCAGGCTCCTCTAACTAAAGAATGTTCAGTTCTTCTGTTTTTAATACAGTGTACTTCTTTATTACAGCACTGTGAACGTTCACTTCTTACTCTTATAGGTGGTTTTTAATTTATATTCCAGAAGGAGAGGAGAGGAAATTATTTTAAAGTAATTAAGCTGAAACCAAATTTTGCCCTGTTAACTTTTTCATCAGTCAAATTTCATGGCCACCTTGGCTGTTCTTTGCTATTCCAGTAGCAGTCATGACCTTAGCAACAGAAATTTAAATAATTAGCATAACATACATGGAAAACGATGGAGGTGCTGGGGTAGATGTGATTGTTAAGAAGTGGATATATCTGATGATCCACCACAGTACTATTTTAGTATTTTGGTGGGGACGACCTCATGTAAAGAGTCACATTTCTAACCTGTCTGTACATAGGATGATATTGTAGGTGTGTGTAGAGCTCCTAAAATACATTTAAGTTCATTATGTTTCTAGTGCACACAAAGGAAAAAGATGGAGAGACTGGGGGATTTGAACCAGGTGATCTTTAAGGTCCCTTCCAATCTAGGCCAATCTATGATCCTATGATTCTATGATTCTATAAAAAGGTGAGGCACAACTGATCGTTATTGGCTTTGAAAAGTCTGTGTGTACATGGCTCCTGGTGACAATGGCATTGGCAAGAAAGTGAGATAGGCAGTCCAGTTTTGCATCTGCATTCTGGAATGCATATATAAAGTAGTTGGATTATGCTGTAGACTTTTATCAAGTCTTACTGGTTCAGTTTGATATGACCTGTGTAACTCCAGCACAGCAGTCACAAAAAATTACTGAAGATTTTTGCAACACACCCCACCTACCTGCACCCTCTTCCACCCCAGTTCTGCTCTGTACAAAGTATGAGCACAAATACAATCCTGGTCCTTGTAATGTTTCGTATTACCTTTCTCCAAGAAAAAAAATATTATTTATGCATTTTTAATGTATATATTTTCCTAATATTCCTTAATCTAAGACATGCAGAGCTTTTAATCTTTGCCTGGACTTTTCTGATCTTCTCAATTTTATTTTCTTCCAACTTCTGCATTGCAAAACACTTCATAAAAGCACAAGAACTGGCTATCCAGTATTTCTGTATCATTAAGGAGGCTTCCAGTAGAAATCTTTTGCATGTGTTCTTACTCCTGCATAACTGAAGAAGAGACAGAATTATGCTTAGACTTTTAGCTTGAGCGAAGCTTGAAAATAGTACTCATACTCACTTTGAAGTTGAAATTTCAAGGAACCTGTAAGATTTGAACACTTACTTCTCAATTTTTTAATGGGAACTGGTCAAACTGATCCCACAGGCAGTTTAGGAAACACTAGGCTTAGATTTTATCTATTTCAATGTCCTGGGTTGGAAAGTATGAAATAAAAATTAAAGAAAGTAAAAATAGTAGAATTATAAAGAGACTTACTAATATATATAATTGTTTTTAAAAGTGCATTTGCTGTTTATTTAGTTGCTAGGTCATCACCTGAGATCTACACAGGATTTACATTAATTGATTGATATTGCAGTTGTCCAACTTATTAACTGCTCTGAAAGCCTTTCTTACTCTTCATATGATTTCCACTGTTATTGTGTGCAGTCATTCATAGCAAAAAATTACCCTCTTTATGTAGTCAGTGTGCTTTATGAGGTGAGGAGCATTCAGCAGACTTTCAAACCTTCAGCTCTCACTGACCCAAAGGCAGATGAAAACATTTGTACCTTTTAGAAAGTTTCTCACATTTAGACCAGGCATATGTTTGTCAGGATGAATAAAATTTTTGGAGGACAGAGGATGACAAAAAAGCATAATTAAAAATATATGGGGCTTTTCATTGTAATACACATGCTAAGGTTGCTATTCTGTGAGTCTATGTGTGCACGCACATGTGTGTGAATGTGTGTGTGTGTGTGTGTGTTTGTGTGAGGGAGAGAGAGAGAGAGAGAGAGAGAGGGAGAGCACAGGAGGCAGAGTTCCACATTATCTTAAGAAACATAATATGATGTCTATTTCTTCATTACAAATACCCAGCGAGCTGCCAGAAAGTAGAGTGAGAGGTGAAGTTCTGAGACAGAAAATTCTTGCTTTCCCCAAACCAATAGATGCACTTAACTTCCCACATAGGATGTTCATCCATGTTTAGTATTGAACAAAATGGGTGTGAAATGTATGCATAGTATCCTAATGAGAACATAAGCATATATATAGACTGTGGCAATGAAGGTTAGATTAAAGTAAAAGAGATTTTCCCCTTAATTCTTTGATAAAGTTCTGTTTTGCTGATTCTACCTTGTCTCGAACTCAAGGCTGTAGGTTTACCATTTTTTGTTGATCAAATAAGAGAGCTAGTCTATTCTTTAATTATCATTACAACTTTAAGACTGGAGCTGGTAGAAGAATTTATGTCATGTAGTGAGAGAACAAGGGGGAGAGCGTTTGAATTGAAAGAGATTAGGTTTTGATTAAATATTAAGAAGAAATTCTTTACTGTGTGGCTGGTAAGGCACTGGAACAGGTCGTCCAGAGAAATTATGGATGCCTCATGCTTATAAGTGTTCAAGGCTGTGTTGGATGGGGCTCTGAACAGCCTGGTCTAGTGGAAAGCGTCCCTGTCCATAGCAGGGGGGTTGGAACAAGAGGATCTTTAAGGTCCAATCCAAACCATTCTATTTTTTCATGAACTCTAAGCTTTGTAGTTGTTTTTCTTCCTTATTTAATGTAATTCTGAGCAAAGCTCACCACTGAAACATTAAAAAACTAAAATGTAAGGATTAAAAATCTAAACATCCACCAAGCACATAAATGATCAATAGTCAAAAGAAAATAGCCGATTTTACACTTAGATGAGGAATTCAAATACATTTGTAAGTATATGATCATACAGAAAATACTCGGGGACCATAAATAATAATCAGATGACTTATGAGGCTACATAGACTCATACGAGACTTGGAAATTTCCAGTAAGTGTACTGCAAATAACCTATGAATTAAAAATAATGGATTAAAAACTCCTCTCCAAAAAAGTGTAAAGCAGACAGAGTAATTTCCAGCATTCAGCTCTATGTGCTGTAGAGTGATATTTTCATTGTTTTCAATGGAACTAATTTTACTGCCAAAGGACTTGTTTCAGGAAATTTGTATGTGACTTAATTTCTTGTAGCACGATACAATCAGATACTTTGTTAATACATCAGAGACGAGATTAATGTCTATGTGATAAGAGAAGCAATAATAACTTCAAAAACTAAATATTGTTTTATTTTTTACAATGTGAATTTCAGGTAAGTGCAGAGTCTATAGAACTTAGGTCTTCAGTCTAACCATTACTTCAGTATTCAAAAGTGGTTCTGATGTGATTTAAGGGCACCTTTTCATTATGGTACTTTACAAATACTTAAGAAAATTCAAGCCTTTTTTCTAATCCTGCTATAAAATTCCTTGGATTTTTACTCACTTTTTAAAAATCACAGTGATATAGGTAACCTGGTTTGCTAACATGTACTACATACACGTAACTTTTTAAAATTTAAAGTATTATCACTGGATACTTATTTTTCCAATCCTTTGGAAAATTTCGATTTACTTCACAGTACTTCATACAGTGACATTGGCATCATGATATCAAACTGGCACTGTGAAGTTTGCAAATATTCCAGACATCAATGTATATCAGAGAAAAGATCCCAAATCTGATTATATTTAGTGATGATATATACAAGTACCATGCTTGGCAAAGATGCTTTATGGGCATTCACAAAAGGAGGAAGAACAAAGCAAGAAAGACTACAGAAAACGATAGATATGCCATAATCTGAATTAAGGTTTATAAAACGTTGCCAAAAAGGTAAATGTCATTCTGGGAATGGCTTGTGGAAAACTGACAGCTCTGAGTGATATTTTTTCTTCTTTCCTCAGTCTTGGCAAGGCTTCGCCTAGAAATTAGGTTTGGACACCATTTTCTAAGAGAAAACAAACAGAATGTACAAGTAGCATGGAAATAATACATTTATGCCCCATCACTGTGAGATAAATTTGACTTAATTTAAACCAAAGACAGTTAGGTTAGATGTATTTTTTTCCTTGCTGTAATAATATGTAAACATTGGAGGAGGCTACTCTAAAAGGGCTGTGAAAGTTAAAAACTAAGAATGTTTCAAGTAACCCCTGCCTGAAAGCAGAGTAGATTGACCAAATGACTGACCCTCTGAATTATCTTTTTAATGAATTACAGGTAAATAACACAATCAACCTTAGAAAAAAGCCAATTGATATTTGATCTGGGTTTAAATATGTTATCAAGTTTTTTACTCGTTCCAGCCTTTCAGAAGGAATATAGGGCAGAGAAATATTTGCAGTTCTGCAGCACATAGATTAAATCTATTTATTAAATATAAGTTTCTTCTTTTTTATTTTTTTCTTGGAAAAGATCACATGATGTGAAGTTTTGTAAGCTTTTGTGAAACACATTAGTGTGCTGACTAATGGGACTATTCTTTGAAATTTGAGTTCTTTGAATTCTCTCCTTTCACTTTTGCAGACAGATGATACATTTTTCTGTAGCTCCTGGAACTGAAAGCTTTCCATTTAATGATTAAAACTACGCTTTCTTGGAATGATATGAGCTTGCCATTCTGAGAATATGATGACAATAATACAATTGTGATGTAATTACAACATGTTTGGCTTTGGGAAGTGATCTCATTTTCTGAAAGCCATGGGTGCTCATAAGAGTTACCAGTACAGTCTCTAAACTTACTGTTACAGATGGGAAAAGGGCAAAGTTTGTCTGGACCCCTGTGCAGATGTCAATAATCAGACTCTAGCTGTCTTTTTGGGCATCTTGTTTCCATTTTCAAAATATGAACTAAAGGATCTTGAATTGTTAAAAATAAAAAATACCGACCACAACAGCTTATTTTCTAGAAAATGTTCCATATATTGGTAGATGAGTAAGACAAGTAGGCAAAATAAAATGTTTCTGGTACCTGAATATAGATAACTTCTTCCAACATTTTGTTTTGGTTTGTTTTTTCTTCTCCAGGAATATATGCCATTTGCCATTTGGAGGGGGAAGAATTCAAGAGCAGATTAATGTTTGAACCTTGGCCCACATTATTGAAGACCACTGTTATGAATGGAGCTGAAAAGGGGTCATTTCAAATTGAGCAGTGATACTGCTCACCATATCATTCTTCTGCTTGCTATATTAAACTGTGTGTCTCATTCAGCTTAAATGTCTACAGCCAGGAAGACCATTGACTTAGTTTTGATAATGAAGACAGGGAAGAAGAAACAGCATCTCTGAGCATGTACACACCTTTCATGTGAGTAGACAAAATGATCATTTTCCTGTAGTGCTCAAATTATGTTAGATAATACAGAAGAGAGGAAGGAAAGCAAAAAGCTAAAGTGGGGGAAAAAAGTCATAAGACAGAAGCAACAGGGTGGTAGAACATGAGCTTAGAATGTCTGATACAGCACTAAAGAGTATCAACAATTTCAGGCATCAGTCTTTCACTGTTTCCTGTTACTGCCTCTGCCTGTTCTCCCATTCTTTGGGAGGCATTGTCATTTTTGTGGTGAATGGAAGAAGCAATCTCTTCCCTGTTCAAAGTAGTAGGTTGTGTTTCTGACATCCATCTGAAGGCCACTTTCATATTGCTCCATAATAAGGAAGCAGCAGAGCAAAAAATAATAGTAAAAAAACCAAACCAGACAAACAGAAACATCCCCCCCAACAAAAAACAAAGAAACAAACAAAAAACCCAAACAAAACAAACAACCCAAAAGAACAAAACAAAACAAAAACCCAAACAACAACAACAAAAAGAAAAAAACTAAAACAAACAAAAAAACACAAAAAACACAACAACAGCAAGGGAAAACATAATGACTGATAAAAAATGATGAGTCAAGCTGAATGTGGGAATATCCTTTTCAGATGCAGGCAAGAGATTGATTGGATGTGGTAAAGATGAGATATCAGTGCCACTAAGAGAAAGCAGGAAAAATGATACTGTCTGAAGACACCATGATTGGAACAATGGAAAAAAGAAACAGTGAAGTGATAGGATGAGATCAAGCAGTGGAACTATGAGACTTTATTACTGCTTGACTGAATGAGGAGAAAATATCCTTCATCTGGAAATTGCCTGATATATGTTAAAGTAGCAAGGGCAAAATTACTATGTAGCACAGAAAACAGTTTTTGATTCCTTCCAAGAGAAATCATGAAATCCTGGGTCCACTGAAATTCAAGCAGGCATCTGTCATATAATTACAACCCAGAGATGTGAGTCCTCCCATGTTATTGAATATTTGCCTATAGATTTGTGTATCATACAACTAGTCCTAGATTGTCATTCACAAATGTTACTGTAAATCTGCATCCTGTCAATTTTATTCATAGAGTCAATCCAATAATTTCATGGAATGTTAAGAAATTCTTAACAAGACAAACACAGTTCCAACTCAGTCAGAGCTGCAGAGAGATTCCTTGATATGAGGAATCCACCTTAGTGGCATTTTTTGTCTCCCTGCTTGCTTTCATCAGATGCATGTAGAGTTTCTTTGTAGTTGATCTTACCCCAAGAATAGTACAGGGATAGAATTTTTGCATGGCTGACACACATCTCACCTTGCTCATCCTTAGAAGCCATGTATATGATGACTTTCATCAGTTTGGTGATACCTTTACTCTGAAGCACTTAAAATGATCAATTTTTTATTATGGAAGAGGCAAAGCTTGCCAGATTCCATTTCCTTGCATTCTTCTCTGAGGCTGTATAAGACACAGTATACCTGCCCACATTTTCACCACCAGGTTAATGTTGCACACTTTCCCCACCCTCAGAGGTAAACTCCTAGATAGGCACCAAATAGTTGCAAGGATTATTTGTCTCTGTCTAATTTTAGGTTTCAGCTGTGGATGTCTCTTCTTTCACTGTGCTTTTGACTGTGATTTTTTGCCTAAATCAACAGTTGCTGTGAGAATATGCTTGGTAAATTATGCAATCTGAAGCCAAATTTTAAACTGTAGATACAATATAGCAGTTAAAGCTCTGGAAAGGGATTGTAAGCAAAGGCTGGGTTTTGTGAATATATTAGCCTTATGACAGGAGCAGAATAATACAAGATTAAAATATATTCAAAATGATGCAAGAAATACATTCTAGAAAAATTTATCCCTAATTCTTCATGAGTGATGTGCAGAAGTCCTCTCTTCCCTTAAAACTCAGAAGCAATAAACGTGGTTCACAAAATTCAAGGAAATATAAATTTGTGATACTAATTTGCTGATACTGGATGTAAATTTGTTAGGGAAAAATTCTTGTTTTATGTACCTGTTTTCCTGGGATCAGCAAAAACTCTTGGTTAAAGGGGCCTGGTCTAGTCCAGAAGAGGATGGTTCACTGGTCCACTGAAGAGTATGAGCCGAGAGCTGAGCACGGGCAGGAGAGTGCTCTCTCTGACAAAAGAACAGCCCTGCTGCAGGAAGGCAGGGCCCTGAGGAACAGCATCCATCAGCAGTCCCACATTAGATGAGATAATGGATCAGGTCTGGGGTGATTGTAGGGATTCAGCAATGACAGGAGACAGGGCTGGATCCAGGTCTATCTGGGAACCCCTCGAACCAGGACAGCAGGAGGGGGTCTGGGCCCAGGGACACCTTCATTGTAACTCAGGTTCAATAAAACTGCCATGCCCATGAGAAGAGTGTCTGGGTGAAGAGCCAGGTGAGGCTGCTTAGGGTAGCTAAAGCCTGTTAATGTACTCCGGGCCCTTGTGTAAATCCCGAGTAATCCAATTCACTTCAAAGCATAAGCAATGGAATTTGCAGTAATCAGTCTCTCTCAGGGAAATTTTCAAGCCTGCTATGCGCTAAGAAATGGTTTCAAAAAATTATGCATCGTTTAATAAATATTTATGTAGCTTCTTATTGTGTGAAGTATTATTGATGGACACCAAATATTAAAACAACTCCCACCGGATATTTGAAGGAGATTATTTTAATTATATTACTATTATAAATTATAATTATTTAAGTATATTAATATTAGAAATGCTGCAACATGGAAATTTATTATATTTGTAAAGCCATATTTTGCTCCCATTAATACTCCATATTTTGTAAAAAATTCAGACATATTTTATCCCAAAGACAGTTTCACTGATGCTTGCTTGAAATTAAAATATCTAAAATATCATTGATTTTATATATAAAGTCTACATTTAGACAGATGTGAAGGGGTCTAGCTATGCTGTCTAGATTGATGCTCAGTGCAATTTGCAATGGCAAGTGAGGTTCATTGAACAGTGCCTTTAGAAGTCAACAAGTTAAGTACCTACTCTAGTGGTTTCTTTCTAAAATCCATCTTCATCTTTATTCACCATAGCTATTTTTATTAGACCAGTCCCTTCAATTTTAATCTTTATACAGTAATTTAAAAAATCTTATCTTTTATGCATGGCCTGATAATTTTCCAACGTACTTCTGGCAATATTTTCTTTTGTTGCCTTTCAGTGCTTACCCTTTACTTTTTGTCTGATAGAATATTTTCCAAGGCTTGCTTATTGTCCCCAACAGAAGATGTGTAAGTTTGACATGCTGACTAATTTCAGAAGTTTAACCAAGCATTGAAGCTACAAGAAAATATGAATAATGGCTGAGAATTATTGAGACTGATTAATATACATACTGAAGAGCTGAAATGATAAAATCATAGAATGGTTTGGATTAGAAGGAGGCTTAAAGATCATCTAGTTCCACCCCCCTGCCATGGACAGGGACACTTTCATTATACCAGCTTCCTCAGAGTCCCATCCAGCCTGGCCTTCAACACCTCTAGGGATGGGGCATCTACAGGAGCTCTGGGCAAATTGTGCCAGTGCCTCACAGTAAAGATTTTTTTCCTAATATCTAATCTAAAACTACCCTTTTTCAGTTTGAAGTAATTTCCCCTTGTCCTGTCACTACATGCCTGATGTATTGTTTGGGCCTTAGGCGGTCATGGCATACTAGGCTGGTTGGTGCCACTGCCAGGCAGATTTTGAACTTTTATTGCAACAGACTTTTATCATTATTTGATGTCATACACGAAGTTTCCTGTCTTCCAATATAATTTACATTTCATAATCCCCAGCACATAGTTTATGAAAAGTAATTCATGGGATATTTTTCAATCAAGGTTATTTTCTGGTTCAGACTCACTGTTCTATGTTACAGAGCATATGTTTTTTAAAAATATTTTCAGGTTAATTTATGCTATAGCAAAACAAATAAATCCACTAGAGGGCAATAACATTTTTAATCTAGCTGAAATAACAACATTTCATTTGACTAAAAAATTTAAGTGAATAAGGAAAAGCACAGGAAACCATTTAAGTGACAGGGTGTTTGTAGTGACTCCAGACTGGGAACACTACTCATCCAGCTTCTTCAGTTTTCCTGTTCCAGGCAGACAAATGAACACCCTGGAAAACATCTTCAGATGCAACAGTCATCTATTCCATAAGGAGAAAGGGAAATGTCAGAAGGACAATTTTGTAAGTAGAGAATTTCAGGGACTCCATTTACCTGGTGTAATTGAATCTCAGATATCAAGCTCTTCAGTCTTTAAACTCAACAATAATCTAGTTAAATAATGATACTAGTTAAAATGTCCTTTATTTCCATAAAGAAGTTGGAAAAGTAAAATACTTATCATCAAATCCGTTTTTGACCTGTTAAGTACCAGAAAGACTTACCAGCGCCTTAAAAAGCTATATTTTGGCAGTATACACTAAACTTTACAGTGTGAGAAAGAAAACATGAGTAAAGAAGCAGAGAAAAGATAGAAGGGTAGTTAGGAGTCTCTTTCAAAAATGTTTTCACAATAATTAATGGCAAAAAGAATATTCCTAAAAGAATATTCCACTCATTTCCCCACCTCATTCCTCAGAGCGTTGCTGCAGCTTTCTAGCATGTAAGTTTCACATCTGATGAAATGAGTAGTGGTTTCTACAGTAAGTGAAAAGCTGATTTTAATACATGAAATTATACAGAAAGTATGCAAAAATGATGAATACAATGCAATTTCAGACTTGTATTGTGTAAATTATACTAAAGGATTAGACATTTTACAGGTATATGCATTAGCCTGCTCATTTGTATTTCTGGATAAGTCTAATGCAAGGCCTTTCATTGTTGCAGGGCTCGACACGAGAAATCAGGCTAACTCCAAACACCAGTCATGGAGCAGTGCAGGCAAGAGGGCAAAAAGCCCTGCCCTTGTTTATTCTTACATTTATATACATATTTACAGTAAATCATGGATTGGACAATAAGGTGATCGACCCTCCAATCCATAGGTCCAAGACACAATCCATCAATTTTCTCCACCTGGGGAGAAGGAATGCAAACAATCAGCCGGATAGCATAAACAATGAATATTGTTTATGAAACCCAAGTGAACAACAGAGCACAGTGTGAAACCAAGATGACACTTTCATATTGATATTGTGAAAGTTTTGGTGGAATGGCATATACGTTTAATCTGCAAAATGCAATAAAACACATTGATACTATCAGCAGACTATTTCATTTATATAATGAATTAGTTTATTAGTTATGTAAGCAAAGCAGAATAAAAAGGCAGAATAAGCATCCGTAAATTAACTTTTGACTATATTAAGTGTTGAACTGAATTATGAGTGATGTGTGAACAATCTACAGTAAGTTTATTTGTAGTGTCAATATTTGTTTTCAGAATATTCATAAAGATAGGATTTGAATTAATCTAAAAGAGTGTTAAAGCAATGTTAGGCTCTCATATTTGTTATATTCTCATTAATTCTGCACTTTGGCAGAACTCTGTGAAAATCCAGTTCTGATAAAGCTCAGCAAAACTAAGTTTAAAACTGAGTGTAAGGAATTATTGGTTTTCAGTGAACTTTTATTGAGCACATACATTTTTAACAAAGCAAGTACTGAGTAAATTAAGAAAACCTAGCAAGTGTGTAATGATAACCAATAGGACCATGACTGTGAGAATGATCAACTCCCAGTCGACCCTGAAATTGTGCAGAATCTGCTGCTCCAGCTGGATCCCTACAAATCTATGGGTCCTGACGGGATTCAGCCAAGAATCCTCAAAGAGCTGGCTGGTGTCATCACAAAATCTCTCTTAATGATTTTTGAGAGGACTTGGGAATCTGGAAGGGTCCCACAGCTGACTGGAAGCTGGCCAACATAGTCCCAGTTTTAAAGAGCAAGAACGACCCTGGAAACTACAGTCCTGTCTCATTCTGTGCCTGGTAAAGTTATGGAGATTATTCTGAGAGGTATTGAAAAACACCTGAAAAGCAATTCAGTCATTGGTCACAGCCAGCGCAGCTTCATGAGAAGAAAGTCCTGCTTGTCAAAACTGATTTCCTTTTATGACAAGGTAACCCACCTGGTTGATCAAGGGGAGGCAGTCAATCTTTTTGGATATCAGCAAAGCTTTCAATGCTGTCTCTCACAGAATCCTTCCAGGTAAAATATCCAGCCCACAGCTGGATAAACACATCATGTGATGGGTGAGCAACTGGCTCATAGGTCAGGCACAAAGGGTTACAGTGAATGGGGTGACATCAGACTGAGGACCTGTCTCTGTGGGGTTCCACAGGGCTCCATACTCAGCCCTGTGCTCTTCGACAGCTTCATAAATGACTTGGGTGCAGGACTGGAAGGGGGTACTGAGTGAGTTCACAGATGGTACAAAACTGGGAGGAGCTGTTGACTCCCTCGAAGGCAGGGAGGCCTTGCAGAGAGACCTTGATGAATTAGAGGGCTGGGCAATCATCAACCATATGAAGTTGAACAAGGGAAAGTGATGGAGTCTG
>VZTX01004505.1:88970-182110 GCA_013400915.1 Pardalotus punctatus | reverse complement strand
TGTTTGGACAGACTGGGGAATGAGATGCTGGAAGGCAGTGCAGGGAAAAGAGATGTGGGGGTCCTGGTTTATGGAAAGTTGAATGTGGGTCACCAGTGTCCTGGCAGCCAGGAGGGCCAAGTGTGTCATGGCACAGCATCAGGCACAGCACATCGGGAGGGGATTGTCCTGCTCTGCTCTGCTCTGCACTGGGGCAGGCTCACCTCGAGTGCTGCAGGCAGCTTTGGGTGCCACAATATGAGGAAGACATTAAGCAATTAGAGAGTGTCCAAAGGTGGGCAGTGAAGATGGTGACAGGTTTTGAGGGGAAGCTGAGTGAGGAGCAGCTGAGGTCACTTGGTCTGTTCAGCCTGGAGAAGAGGAGACTGAGGGGAAACCTCACTGCAGTCTGCAAGTTCCTTGTGAGGGGAAGAGGAGGGGCAGACGCTGATCTCTTCTCTGTGGTGACCAGTGACAGGACCAGAGGGAACAGAATGAAGCTGTGTCAGATGAGGTTTAGGTTGGATATTGGAAAAAGGTTCTTCATCCAGAGGGTGGTTGGTCACTGAACAGGCTCCTCAGGGAAGTGGTCTCATCACCAAACCTGACAGAGTTCAAGAAGCATTTGGGCAATGTTCTTGGGCACATGGTGTCACTCTTGGGGATGGTCTTGTGCAGCGACAGGAGTTGGACTTCATGGTCCATGTGGGTCCCTTCCAAATCAGCTTATTCTGTAATTCTGTAAGACTCATTGGAGTGCAATGGCTAAAAGCTTTTAAACAGTCTATTGGTGTCCTTCACCTAGCTGTTTTTAATTTGATGCTTATTTCCACAAAAGACACTACATGCTTTAGCATGCACATGTAACATATGGCCCTCTATTTTCATGCCAAAAAATCAGACTTTCCTTTAGGCTTTGTCACCATGAGAATTGATATATTAACCCGTCTGTTCACAACTACAGAAGAGAAGCAGCAACTGATGCTCTTTGCAAACAATGCCAATACACTCTCCAAGAGTTAGTGAGCACCAGAGAACTTTTTTTTAAAATTCCCTGCATGAATGTTGTCTGTCGTCTACAAAAAGTCAAACCTTAAAAAAGAAGTCTTGAACAGAAAACATCTTTATGTCTTCATGGGTACTTTGAAGACCCTTCAGACTCAGGAACTCTGACAACACTGTTGCATAGTTAATTCCAAACAGCCTTCCATAACAAAATATTGCTCGTTTGTTTGAAAAAAGGGAAAGAAGTTTAACAGAGAAGACAAGAACTAAATTTGGATACTTTATAAAGGCTATATGTAGTTTTGTCTAAGCGCTATTCTGTTTGGCATTATAAGAAAATTGTCCTCTCCACAGAGTGTTTTGCTCCAGAGAAAAATTGCCATTACTTGTGAATCCTGGGAACAGCAGCTAAGGAAATTTGAAGAAACATTATGCAGTAGTCATGGCACTAGTCAGGTCTCTCAGAGGTCTAGGCCTTTGAGGTAGACGACGTGGGTAGGAAATATGTATTAAGTAAATAAGACAACATTAACAAAAGGCGCATGTTAGAATATTCTTCTGAGAAAAATAGTAGCATTCGTTTATTAGGAAACAAGTCCAGCTAGCCTATGTTCAGTTATAAAACTGATTTTTCAAATTATTTTGAGCAATTAAAGTAGAAATAAAATGTCTTTAAATTTCATCCTAATATAAACAAAGCTTTAATGATACCTCTAGCTGCTATATACACATACACTTCTGTGCAAGGTCTGAAATGGATTAAGGAAATAAACATGCATATGAAATCAGTTTAAATGGAAATTTTTTCCAGATGCCAAAGGAGATGCTGCTAAAATGCCTGGGATGTGACATCAAAGATGATGAGTAAATGTTGTTTAGTAGTAACATTGAATTAATTCTGAAGATAAAGTAGCATTGATGTATGCTCCAGGAGGAATTCACACAGGAAACTGTAAACTAGAATATCTCAACTGTTGCACTAGATGGATGGGAGAATATATTCTGCTTGAGCCTTCTCTCTGGTACACCGTAGGTGCCCTGTTATGCCAGGGCTGCTGAATTCCTTGTGCCTTCTGATAGGTACGTGGAAGCAAGGGAAATAGAATATTAAACCATCTTTTGAAATTAATCTTTCAGCAACTTAGGAGAAATATTATTTTCACCATGTTTTTAAAGGGACCTTAATTACTCTAACCAAGATCAGAATCCAAGTAGCACAAATAATATATAATCTTATAATTTTTTATTAGAAGATTGAGTTATTTTTAGATTTCTACCAAATATCCCTTATAAGGCAATTTTAAGTGGCTTAGTGGGCTTTCTTTTTTGGAGTTACTAACACTTGCCAGGAGGTGGAGTAGAAAAAAGGATAATCTCCACAGCTTTCTTCTTTGTCAGTTAGAAAGTTTCCTCCTAAATGAACAGGACTTTAACTTAACATGCTGAACTGCTTCTGGAGGAAATTTTCAACACAGATTATACAAGAAGCCAAAGCACAGACATAATTATGGGTATAGCTATCATAAAATATACTTAGAATAAATTATGCTTTTCTTTCTGAGGATGAGCCCAGATATGTAGGCCTTCTCTACACAGTATATGATTTTCTGGAAGTCTGAAATTTTGCTATTATGTATGGTAGTTAGATTATTAAATAATTTATTTCTAAAAATTCAGAATGAAAATCCAGTGAATCATAGACAGGGTGGTTGTGATCCAATTTTGTGCTCGAATCACAATCTCTGCTAATTTTCTGTGTCTGAAAAGTAATACATACATTTTCTCAAGTAGCTTGCCTAGCCAATAGAAAAAACTTTGGCAAAAAAGTACAAGGAAACATGTTGATTTATAAGCTAAAGTAGTCCTTTAGGAATTTTTCATTTTGTTTCAATGTCTTCCTTTTCTCCATGTGATTTACTAATTAGTTTCCTTCAGAAAACTGATGTAAGAAATGACATTGGGATAGTTAGAAAATCCTTCCTTTAGAATTATTCTTCAGGAAGCTCTATCTATGATGAGATGACTCTGAAAGATTAAAAACATTATTTCAAGAATTCTTGATGCCTTGTAGTTAATGCTCCTCAAAAGTGCCTGTATTTTCCTGCTGCCAACATAGTTGAAGGTTTCTCATATCTTTTCCAAGACCAGCTTTACGTGTCTAAGGCACAAGGAACCAGACAAATAAGAAACATGGTGTAAAACCTTAACCCAGGGAGATACAGAGGATGTCCAAAATGTGGCTGTGTCCAGCTGTTACAAAACACTGCCTTTACTTATGCAGCCCTTGAAGGTTTTGTAAAGTTGGTTACAATGACAGACTAAATTCACCAGTGTGTCCTGCTCTGAAAATGTACAATAACTATCAGTGCAGTTTAACTGGGGTCTGAATTACTTGGTATGGTAAAAAGTCTGATCTCAACAGTTAAAATATTTTTATTTTTTAAGACTTGCTATTTCACATTTTCATGTCATTAGAAGTCATGAAAGGAATATTCTCGGACTTCTTATTTCAGTTTTCTAATAGTAATTGTTTGGCAATTCTTTAAATGTAATGTGAGTAAAAGAATGAAAGGATCCCTATTTTCTTTCCTGATGAGCCTCTACTATTATTTCCCAAAAGAAAGACAGAAATACTAGCAGTTTTTTATAAACTTAAAGATTTTTTCAATCAGGTATTGAACTATGCACTCAATATGCTTGGGCCATTATACTCAAGTGATCTCAAGTTGACTATAAAATAATATTATTATCCCAAAAGCCTTACAGAGCAATGTCAGAATGATATAAAAAATAATATTTCTGAGTAAGTTGCTCTGATTTAGATCCACTGATTTTGTCTCTTTGGATTAAAAGTAACTTTGGTGATTCTCTTTGAATAGGATTTTGAGTGTTCATGTTAAAAGAAATGCTCATTTCACTTTATATACAGATTTATTTTCAAGGTAGAAAGTAGCTGCGTCATACTAATGAAATGGAACAAATTTTAGTATTTCCGTTATATTTTCACTAAAGTATGTGTGTTATTATGAACAAAGTAACAGATAAAGCAGCTTTAAGATTTATTTTCTCCCTTTTCTGTTCATAGTACTAGGTTAAAATAGTAATAAGAATAAAAAGATCCTCACAACAATGATATCTGAATTTACCTCTTAAGGAGACAATTGTCTCTCCACAGACTGAAATTTATCATCTCAGCTTAACAAATGGATGAGAAGGAAGTTTAAAATGCTTTTATATATCATCCTATATTCTTACCTTGGTTTTTTTCCTGTTTTTTTTTGCTAAAGATTAAATGTCATAACATCTAGTTTTATTAATTGTCTTTCACATTCAAAGTACCCTAAAGTATGTTCAAAATATTGAGACACAAGTTGGTCCTTTCAACTGGTTTGTAAGAAAGAGTACAGTGTGTCTGGTAAAAGGAGGGGGGTGAGCTGCATATCTTTTTTGGTGTGATGTGTACTGACCTCACTCAGAACTGTCCTTAATAATTACTGTAGGCAGAGTTTTGCGAGAGGAGGATGGCTTGAGCAGGCAACCCAAATGTTATCCCTCCCAAGGAAAGGGAAGTATTAGCGGAAATTCTGCTCTAACCTCCCAAATCAGCCTGGCACAGGTTATCGTCTGAAGTACAAATTAAAGGGAAGAATAGAGAAAATGCAGCCAGAGCACTACATATATCTCCTTCTTCATCTCCAGTCATTTTTTTGGCCCCACACAACATCAGGGCACATAAATGTCCAGCTGGATGCAAAGTAATGTACTTTGATTTTAGATATTAATGTCTACATCACAGGAGAGCAAAATAATTGGGAAATTGTTTGGGAAAGAACCCCCTGACATTTTAAACTATCACAAATTTATATATACCAATATCAGTTAATTTCTGTTGTCCATATTTCCTGAAGTTTCTGCCAAATATTTTGACTTATCAGACACAAGAAACCTTTAAACAGTACAATGTAACCTAACAACTTTGGGCAGCACCACCAAAATGTTCAAATGTAGTGGAGACATGACTCAGACTTCCCATCTCACCATCCTCTATCCTGGGAGTGGTTTCTAAGTTATGCTTCTAAATTACTTCTTCAATGTAATCATATTGTCATCCTTCCTGTTACTGCTGTATTGTGGTCATAAGATGTTACTCAACTTCTCTCTGCAAGTATCATATAAGTGAAAACACTTATCTCTGAGTATTGATATCTAAATAGCACCTTAAACACAGGAGGAATTGACACAAGCGCACAGGGACAGAAGGTAACTGGTCTCTGCTGTCTGCATCAAGGTTAAACACACTGATAAACATCTCAGCTTGTGGCCAGGACGGTATTATACTTAGAAGAGTAGTGACTTTGTCAGGATATATTTTTGAAGGAAGAAAGAATACAGCTTATTTACATCTAGACTTTTTGCTGTACATAATAAGTAAATAAGTAAATTAGTAAGAATTTTCTTAATAAAAAATAAATTTATCTTTAGAAACCTTATGTGTTTTCATCTGTGTGCTGAGTTAATGTAACTAAAGTAACTAGTGTTATGTTAGTCTTAGTGGCAAGGGGTTGTCTTGTCAGTTCCAGTTAAGCCAAGTATTTGATTAGTGCACAAGTAAGTACTTTGGAACAAATAAAAGTGGAACTATGGAAAGATTCAGCTTCTAGAGATCCTTACCACTTCAGAAACAAGGATGGCAATATGTTATTTTTACATAATGTTTCATGTGGTGGATTTTGCCTTTTCTCAATTATATTTTCACGGAGGTGAATCAACAAGAGTGCCTTCTTGATCATTGATACATATTGGTGTATGCACATCCTCAGTTACAAACAATTGACCAAACGTTTATATAGTGATGTCAAAAAAGAGAGTCATTTTGAGAAGGAAGAGAAGTAGCATTGAGATTTTGACCAGGTCAAGCAGGAAGGAGCCTATGCAATTACATAAGTACTGATTCAGAAAGATGTAAAAATTCTGTCATGTACTAGCACAGGAAACAACAGCATTGTGAGGCAACAGCAGCAAGAAAAGATGGCAATGAGCTCCTCAAGAAATGTAAGGCGATCTGCTGGGATTCAAGAGCTGAGGCCACAAAATATTGAAGAATAACTACATTTCTGGAGAGTAAGACATTCGTGCTGCAGTTGAGGACATTGTGTATGCCACTGCAGTGCTAGGCACAGAGCAATGACTGTGATTATACCCTAAATTGTCTGCCCTGAATTTTATATTGAAGTATTCAAAACTTACTGGTGGAAGAGCAACTAATGCTATGTAGCAAAAGTGCATGCTCACCTTTACCCAGTAAATATGTACTGGCTCAAAATCCAGATTGGGATTAGGTGAGTTTATTACTCTGTAACCAGTAAATCAACAATGTGAGAAAATCATATTCCTTAGGCTATTGAAGCCCCAGCATATGATGAATTAAGTGCTGTAAACAAACAAAGGAGTTTTACAGATGGATCTTGTAAAATTACCACAGGGATCAGGAGGTGGTGAGCCGTTACTTGGAATCCCTCCATGGGAGGAGCTGCCACCTGTGAAGGGACTGGAGGCTCTAGTCAGTTTGCAGAAGTAATGGCCTTGAAAATAGCCTTGGAACATGTTCAGCAGCATCACTGGCCCTGTATATGTACATAACATCTTCTGGATAGTGACTAATGCAGTGTAAAAATGTCTCAAAAACTGGAATCATGTAAACTGGCTGCAACAAGCAGGTGAGCCTGGGGAGAGGGGAGGAAAATGTTGGTGTTTAATTGTGTGTTTTCCTTTCTTCTTTTTAGTACCTGAATCTGTAATCAGAAGTTTCTGTTTATTGCCAATAAAACATAAGTAAAATTCCTCTAATTGAAAATATTTTGCCTCCAACAACTGTTGTGCAAGGTGGCACAAACAAGATTCTTAGAAGATAACTCTGAAAAGCAAAATACTGATCCCATCAGCTTGCTAGCATACCTTTACTTCTTGGAAATGTTAAGAAGGATACTGAATAGAGGGACAGAGCTCAAGGAACAAATATGCCAAATTACTGAGGGGGCTGTAGAGGTAGCTCTTGCAGATTTAGGAGCAGACCTAATAAAAATGGATGTTTCATGCTGGACAAATATAGACAAGTGGCTGTGTATGGAAGATTATTTTGCAAATGTTTAAACACCAAGAAGAGTACAAACAGTACAGAAGACATATAGCCTCAACAAATTCTCAACTAGACCTGGAAAAGATCAGATCGGTATTTAGGAAATATTTGGATGCCAGAAGATTATTTTCCAGTTTATGAGAGAAATTCTATCCAGAGGGCAAAACATGTAATGAGAAAACTAAAGATAGATTTCTGACCTATCTGACATTAAGTCAGGAAATGAGCAACACATTACAGAAAAGTTCTAGTGGTTCAGTGGCATCTGGGCATCTGAAAACATAATGGATAGCAGTAGGCATGCATAATCCCTTGGAAAGGCATCCAAGAAACTGATGACATGGGCAAACAAACAGAAAAGGATCCTTACCTAGTAGTGTTGGATCCAGCAAAACATCTTCCCAGGTAACAAAACAAAGTGTGATGAGCTAGAAAAACATTTTTATCCCCTGAAGTCATCTGAACCCCATCAGAGAAATGACAGACTCTGTCACAGTTAGGAGAATGCCAAGCACTGTGGGCAGCCCTCTATAGCAAGGAGGATCTACAGCTGAGCGTGATCATGTCCGACTGTCAAATTGCCAAACAATGGCAATAGCCCGTGTTCCCATGGAAAATATTTCCTGTAAGGTGAACACAGACTGAGATAACAGTGGAGAGAAAACTGTGGACAGCTGCATGGAATTGGCAGACAAACAGTATATAAAGGACAGAAGGAAAGCAACTGAGTGACCTAGAGTGACCTGCTATGAAAAATGAATATGCCTAATACATCTACAAGGGTTACATGAGCTGACAAGTCCTTGTAGGTACTACAACTATTTCCAAAATCAGACTTTCAAAGATCAAAATCTTTTTAACATTGATAGGAGTTCTGAAAAGGTTTTTTTCCATTCTGATTCAGAGATAATCATCAACCTTTTTTCTCCAATAAGAAATCTGGATTTAGCCATCTTTATATTAAACCCATTTCAAACTGATGGCAAGATCTTTCATTTTTTTTCCACCAGATTTCATTTATTACTTTGTTTTAATGTCTAAGGTATTACAGTAGATAGACTTTCTGAAAATGAACAAAATGAATAGCTGAAACAATATCGGATGTTTCCAAGTGTGAGTTATTTAACAATACATTAATTTGGTGCAGATTCTTCAAGCAGTTAGAGCAAAAACAAAGGGATGAAAATCTGTTTTATTAATTATAGCACAAATAATCAGAATTTCAAATTTTCCCCTGATTTGATTTTTAAGTGAGAAATGGTGCATTTATCCTATATAATCAGTATTAAGGAAGAATATAAAATAATCTTCTATATATTCATAGAACACTGTCATAAATAGATTATCCGTGTTGTGGATTCTAAATTTAATCTAGGTAGAACTGGTTACCAATGTAAGTGACAGAATTACATCAAAGTAAAATTATACTATGTTTGTCTTCACAGTATCAGGGAAGAACTTACTAATTAACACTACTTAGAGATTTCAGGTTTTACTTAATTTGTATGAGGGAACTCAAAGCAGTTTCTTAATTTTATCTCTACCACTTTAGAGTTTTCCACCAATGGAACTTCAGTGTTTTAAATGGAAATTAGCACTGGCAGGTTAAATTTGATGGGAAACAGTGAGATTACATTTAGAAGGCTAACACCTTCCTTAGCCTCCTCTCAGTGAGGCTGTAAGAGAACTGACAATGTGATAGTGCCTGTTTCACAGTTTATTCACATTTTTTCAGGTAGCCTTACTGAATGGAATCTCTCACTTAAATGAAAAATACAATAGATCCATTGTAGACAGGCAGGATGGATGAAAGAAATGGTGCAAAGTACTGTACAAATAGACCAAATATGTATTTTGCAGTGAAGTATATGGTGTGCTGGATGTGAAATATTAAATTAGAGCTTTTCAAAATACAGCCAGAGCCACGACACTTAGGCATCAACCCAAATATACCTTCCCTATCTGTGAAGTTTCTAGGTAAAACAGATCATCCTTTTTGACATACGTAGGCTTGAAATATGATGGAAGGTTTTTCTTTTGTTTGGTTTTTAAAGTAGGCAGTTTTACCTCTTTTGGTTATTTAATTAAAAATTATGCATATATTTTCAAAGCTATCTGTATGATTCTGGATATTCTTACAAAATATAAATCCATGCAGGGAGTTATTCTGGTTAATGCTCTTTATGGAAAGATATCAGAGATTAAACTTTAATCCTAGTTGCCATTGTAAATAATATTTCTTAATACTTCACAAACAGATGATCAGTTTTAATATAATTTCTGGATTTTATCTAGAATACCTAACCTTAAAGTAGGAAGATAATCTGAACAGATAGTTTACCAAACCAATAAATTTATATCATATTATACTTCAAAATTAGTTACGTCAGTTAATGGAAGCAATTAACTGCTGAGACAGTTCAGCAGGATCTGTGTTAGATTTTCCTGACACAGAATTGAAAACTGAATGCATTCCTAAAAGTCATGGTCTAATTAATAAATTATTTAAATTACATGTGGTGCATTTATATTCCATTCATATACACAAGATGTAATTATAATGATACTTCTCACTTGAAGTACTCTGAAAAGATCTCTTACCTAACAACATACCTGTAAATTCTCATCACAATAGGGATGAACATACTTCCATCCTAAAGAAAAAAATTAAACATCTGTTGGTGCTGATGGCATGCTGTGATATGGGAGCATTTATGTGACACCCTTTGCTTCCATTCTCATTGCTTCTAGTGCAACATTTTGGCTACCAATAAATATTTGAAGTACATGAAAACATAGAAGTATCCCCTGACGCAGCATTTGAAAACTGTCTCTCTGGAAAACAGTTTCATATTTTATGTTAGCTGAAAATTTTATTTTTAATACATGTATATTAAACTTTGATTTTATGGGTTTTTAAATTGCTCATTCATGGTTGTTCTTGTGAGTTCATAGATGTAATATAATACAATGTGAAGTGAGGAGGGAAGAGTTAACAACCTTACAGTCAGTTTCTACTACCATATTTTTATTGGAATGAATTATCCATTTCACTATATCATTACAGTGCTGATTTAGAGCCTTAAAATGTAATACATAATTTCCCTGAGTAAAAAAAGAAGTGAAGATTGGAATACAGCTTATCTGCAAGGGAAATAAAGAGTTTGAAATAAAGTAGGAAAATGTGGGTAGGTTTTTTTTTTAGTAAGTTAGTACTTTTGAATGCAAATTTTAAAATGTTAAAAATAATTTTAATTGCCCTGGCATTGCAATAACATTATTGGATTAGTCATTAAGTCAAGCTGGCAGCAGATTTTTTAATACCTTTCCTACTTTGCTGTATGAGAAAACAGATCATTTTAATGGATATTTAAAGCCTCAAGATGTACCTAATACTGGAAAAGCTTCAATGCAAAACTGGCAAAACCATATAGACTTCCTAATTTTATTCAAAATTGTCTCAATGTGGCTAATATGGCAGACACATCTCACAAAAGAGAGCTCTTGTTTAGCAGTGACAGCAATGATGTGGTTGGCTCCATTTGTGCTGTGTCTGTTTTCCCTACTTTTGATATTTTGAAGTTACAGAGCAGCTTATGTAGAAATTTGCTGTTTCCTTCCAGTCTGGAAGGCTTTAATTGAGGATGGTTAATGGGATTGAAGAGTAGTTTGGAAACTAAATAATTGATAAATAATTCTAAATTAATTGATTCCCACTTGTTTGTGTTTTTCTCCTCAAGGTTGGACTAACCACAGACTGAGCTACAGAAATAAATAATGAACTTCTCTGAGGATAGATGGAGGACTAGATTTAGTGAGAGATTTAGGTACATGAAAGTGTTTGACAGCAACTAAATGCACCTTTCTGTGTAGATTACCCAGATAGCTCAAAAAGAGATTATTCGCCTGTGCTAGCATCCCAAGTTACTTGCCTAGATTCTGAAAATGTTCAGTTTTGTTATCCAAAGCTCCCCGTACCTGGAAAATAGGATGTTATGCAGTGCGGTACCATGCACAAAACCACAAATGTTCGCTGGCATAGCAGAGCATACAAAACCCTGATAACTGTAAGCATCTTGAAATCTTTTGCATTGCGTGGTATTTACACATTCTTGACTCATAAAATCATGAACAATGATTCATTTATCTAAATAAACAATCAAACTCCAAAGATTTATTACTCTTAATTACACTGGGCTGTGCTTACTGGTGTCCTTGTAAATGGTGCCTCAAGCCTAACATTTAAGTCACTAACAAAACCCTTGTTAGTGGTTCAACACTAACAGCCAACAGTCAAACTTTTAACCCCATAGGAAACATAAAAAGCAATCAAAGCACTTGAAACTTAAATAATCAATGAAGGTCAGTAAACAAAATATTGATAACTACAATATTAATTGCAAATATCAATTTTTTTAACTTTTTAATTATGTAGAATCTTAGGCA
This sequence comes from Pardalotus punctatus, assembly GCA_013400915.1. Lineage (NCBI taxonomy): Eukaryota > Metazoa > Chordata > Aves > Passeriformes > Pardalotidae > Pardalotus > Pardalotus punctatus. The sequence goes on along the minus strand of VZTX01004505.1, from coordinate 170,544 downwards.
GGAAAAGACTCACTTGACTGTACTTGAAAAACATTAGAGATTATAGGATTCAATATGCTGTGTGTGTCAGAAGAGAGGCAAATTAAGCTATATTATACTGAGCAGTTATTGCTGCTGCAGAAATCCAGTCAATTTTATTTTAATATATTCAAGTTCAGGAAAAAGATAAAAAGTTGGTGAGACTCAATTGCAACTTTAAAATAAGGAAATTACAAGTACAGCATGCCATCTTATCTGTCACTTCGACTCAATAAATGTCTACCCGTTTCTGTGAACAGAGGAATGAGTCTGATGTAAGAAAACATAAGTTTCTTGACTTATACAAGTTTGTCTAGGCAAACTGTGTGTGTAAAACAACTTATCCCAGGATTTTCAGCCCCTTTTCAGAATTTATACCTGAGTTCATCCTGACCCATCTCCAGTTAACTGGAGAAAGTGCTTTACTCCTAAACCCTCACAATGCTAACTCCTCTTCCTTCAATCTGTACATTTGAAATGAAAATCCAATGAGGATTCTTGCTTAAAAGTGTATAAAGGATAGTGATTTTGACCTGCTTCCCTTCCTAACTTCTGCATTTGCTCAACAATGTAATTTATGGATTGCCTAATACATCATAAACAGTGTGAGAGATCAAGGCTCTTAATTTGTATTTTAGATTCTCAGACTGGTAGGTCTGACATGTCAAACCAATACTCCCCTAGGGTTTAAATACAGCTGATTTAACTCAGACAACTATCTGACACCCCCATGTCAGATACTTAATGCAGTAAGATTTATCTGTACTGAAAGCATGTATTTGTCCAAGGGGAAGTACCTAAATTAGGCAGATATGTTACTCATGAGGAATTCAAAGACACCAAAGACACCAAGACTCTTCCCATTAACCAAATGGATGTGAGCTCTACCTCTAGAATTTTGCATGCTCTTATACAACTAAAATGGAAGGTAAACAGAGAAGAATGCCCTAAGAATACTTTGGGGTCTAGCTTGCCAGGCCCTGCATTTTGAGTTTTTTATATTGTCCCATTTATGTTTTATTCCAGTCCTCAGAATCATTTAGTCATCCTCACATGACATTCTGTATTTAAAGGTTTTTCAATTCTCTATCATCAATAAATTTCATTATCACATTGACACTTTTGTGCCAAGTCCCAAATGAAATATTTAAATAACATCAGACCCAAGGCTAACCTTTTAGGAACTTCACCAATAAATTTCTTCTATGAAGAAAAATCTAATTTCAGTTCTTTTGCAGATTTCATTGGTCATTTCTTACCTATCATACAGTTCATCTATTTTTTCTCATTATTCCTGGTTTAATGAACATCACATGTGACACTGCATTAATTTCTCTTAGTGAAGAGCTGATTAAATCAGCTGCATTTCTCTAAATGGCTTAGAAACAAAGGACCATGACCCATTATATTAAATCAGCTCAGAAATTATATCTCAGGAAAGTTTAGGGTAAAAGGATAATAATTTTAAGATATTCATCTAAAATGAGAAATTATATTCTCAGAATTCACTCAGAACCCTAACTGAAAGACTCCTTATTAAAACAGGGGAAGATAAACCAAAACAATACTCTCCGGAAAAAAAAAAAAAAAAAGTAAAAAATTAAGATTTTTAAAATGACAGTTATTAACTGAGCTATTTTTAGTGATCTGATATTTAGATATCAGTCAGCTGGGTACCCTACTCCCTTGGTAACTGGAAATACTGGTTTTATAATATCATATGATGTTTTATTTCTCTCCTCCTTGGTTCTTTCTGACAGTGTGATGAATTATATTGGTGTTGCAGGTTATTGAGTCACTAAAGTTAGAGCACAAACTTATTTTTATGACAGCACTAAGATATTACTCTGCCTATTTCTTAAAAATGAAGAGTCTTTTTGAAGCTGCAGCTGTTCCTATATGCCAAAAAAAATCCAGTTTCTGTGGTCTCTTAAGAGAGAAATTATTTTCTAATACACGTCACATCCACGTGTCACATAGGACATCAATAAACCCTGGTATGTTTCTTTCTAGGTCTTCATGTCAATGCCTGAAATACAATACTGCTCCAGAGGAAAGGAATAACCAGAGAAATACAGATAAACAGAGGACTCTTGTGATTCACAAGCACAGAAATGTCTTACTGGGTGCAGTGCTGAACATGCTCTGTATGCTATTTTCCATCCAAGATAGACTGAATTTTTTCTTCTTCTGTGAGCAAAAGATATTAGGACACAGATGTGTAATAATGCTTATCAGACAGCAAAACCAGAAGTGGAAAAGATCAAGAGCAATTTATTATTCACAAAACAGAGGATTGAAATTTAGGGGTGATCTCTGAGAACTACTATATTGGAAAAAGTGGATGAAATATTGGTTCCACTGAAGTTGGTAAAATGTTGCCATCAATTTGAACAGAGACAAAATTCTGTTTTCTTGCTTTTGACTTTATTTTCACATGTCCCTCTTTTTGACTCCCTGGACAATTAATATTAATAGTTTCATTTTTCAGTTTGGGCTAGGAAGAAATTTGCATATCTCTGTGTCCAAAGCACTTGAATCATCTCACAATATTTTGATTGATTATTTTTATACTTAGATTTATTCCTGAACATTGCTGTGGAAAGTCTTGGAGCATCTGTGAGAAGCGTGATCAGGTGAAAAGCAATTGCACAGATTTGACAGAAATTCAATGGGAAACAAGTATGACTTACTGTCTTTTAAAATGTCTGTCTCTAAAGAAAACTGGTGCTCTTATGCATGATTTAAAGTTACCTACCAAGATGGTCAGAGAAAAAAGCCTATAGGAAGAGGTTAAGGAAGGTTTCTTGGACTGTCAGAGGGAAGAACAACAGACAAGGAATTAACTACTTGGAGGGCTGTTGCAAACATGAGGAAGCAAAACTCTTCTCAGCAAATGTTTCAATAAGTGGCAACAAGATCATTCAGCATAGACAGGAACACAAGAAGTCTCTAGGCTGGCTTCCTACTCAAAGCATAGTCAGCTGTGAAGTTGGACCCATTTGCTCATGGTTTCACAGTCTGGTGTACAAACCTTCAGGGATGGAAACTGCACAACCTCCTTTGCCACCCTCTTCGATTTTTGGATTGCCCTCATTGTATAAGAGTTTATCCTCATATCCAGTCTGAGCCTCTCTTGCTTCAGCTTATGCATGCTGTGCATCGTCCAGCCACTATGAACCCCTGTTAAGAGCCTGATATCCTGTTCCCCCTGACCCCCCTGTTAGTACTGGTAGGTTGCCATTAAGCCTTTTTGAAGCCTTCCATTCTCTGGCGTGAGCAAGTCCAGCTCCCTCAGCCTTTCCTGATAAGGCAAATGCTCCAGCATGAACCATTGAATCCCTGAATTTAATTCACTTGTTCAGAATATTTTTATACTGGGAGATTCAAGACTGAATGCAGTATTCCAGATGCAGTCTCATGAATGCTGGGTAGAATGGAACTTCCCTATATGCGTTTGCTGTGCCCCTGTTCATTTCATCCAGACCACAGTTGGCTGTCTTTGCTGCCAGGATGCTCTTCTGGCTCATGCTCAGCCTGCTGTTGATGAAGACCCCCAGGTCCTTTAGAGCAAAGCAGCTCCCCAGCCAGGCTCTTCCCAGCCTATATTGTTTCCAGGGCTTCTTTTGTCTAAGGAGCACAATTTTACATTTGTTCTTGGGGAATTTTATAGGGCTCCTGTTGGACCATACCTTCAGCCTGTCCAGGACACCTTGGATGGCAGTCTACTCTCAACCATGCAAGTGAACTGCTCTCAATGGAGCTGTTTGCTCCATTTTAGTGTGTTCTGAAAACCTGAGGAGATTGCACAGTCATTTCTTCAAGATAATGGTGTTAAACAGAACAAGTACCAGAGCAGACCCCTGCAATTCTTCACTTTTTACCACCTCCAGATAAAGCACAAATCCGTTAACCACTACTCTCTGAGCCCAGTACCCTCCAATAGTCTTTTTACCCATCTAGACAGAAATGTACTAATTTGGATTCAAGAATATTGTGTAAGTCAGTATCAAGACTTGCTAAAGGTAAATGACATTTACTGCTCTCATCTCATTCACAGACCTTGATATTTTGTTGTACAAAGCAATCAAGTTGGTTAGATGTGATTTATCTTTGGTAAATCCACACCACTGGTTCAAATTACCTCCTTCTCTCTCATGTCTCCAGGAAAGTGTACCAAAATTACTTCTTCCATTATTTTCCTAGGGACTAAGTAGGCTGCCTGGCCTGCCACAAACTGAGGCTTGTAATACTGAGGTTGGTGATAAGGTAAAAAATTTGATAAGGAGTAATGCAGTGCTGGAACAGATGATGAAATTTCCATCTCTGGAGTTTGTCAAGACTCCATAAGGCAAAGCTGTTACTGACCTAATTAAACACTGGTGATCTCCCATATTAAAGAATTGTATTGGATTACATGACCTGCAAAAGTCTGCTTAACTAGCACTTCTCTGATTTTATAGCCCTTTGATATAATTAATCCTAAAATTCATAAGGTTTTGAATATTCTATATTTGATGGAATGTTGAGATGCATTTATTGTTCTTAATAATAACCCTATTGTCTTGTGAAAATTTACTTTGTGTTGTGCCACAATCACATTTTTATAGGAATCAGATTAAGCCATTTTATGGCTTTCACGCAGCATACATAAGACTGTGTTTTGCCCATTGCACATTATTTTTTAATTACTCTGGGTAAAAAATAAGTAGTTAAGGATGCTCTAAGGCAACATTTTAAGTACAGCCAAGAGAGTGTTACAAAACATTATACCGAAAATGCACAGTCATTTAAAGTCTGCTCTCATATGAAGTTCAGAGCTACTCTAATAGTTGCAACAAAGAAACTAGGCAGCATTGTCCCTCCTCAACCACCTTAAATCCTATAGAGACACCGAGAGAAAATTTTATGTTCTACTGTGCAATATGAATGACTACATTTCAAACTACTTTGCATCCAAGGATGACCTAAGTACCTCACAAATGTTGTATCCCATCAACCATATCATCCAGATTTCAAGAGTGGCATTCTAGTAGTGTTATGACCACTCAGCATCTTGCAGGATTATGCCAAATAAGTTCCATTCAAGAAAACTCTGTAGAACTGACTTTTTGACAATTTCAACAGAGAGGATGCTGTTCTAACAAAGTTGTATTTTCCATCTTTTTGTGTCATCATCATGTTCAGTAAGACCTATGTGCAAATTACTTTATGTTGCTTAAGGCTTTTATATGGAGACACTTTTTTTCAGGGCTTAAAAGTTGTGTTATTATACCTTGATTGGATCTACAAAATCAGAAACTTACTAGTTATTGAAACTAATGGGAATAAAAACCTAGCAAAAGACATAAAAAAATCTCAGATTCTATAGTCATTTAAAGAATTAAATATACCTTATCACACAATCTGTTAACATATATTGAGAGGTTTTTTTAGCAATTAAGCATGGCACTCTATATTTATTTTTTCAACCTGATTTTACATTCTTATGTATTTGAGTGCTTTAATAAAACTTGTGTGAAATTTGATTTCTTTTTCAGTGTATCATATTATATACATATAATTTGTTGTCCATCCACGGATATGGCCACAGAAAGGGATGTCATCTTTGCAGTATTGTACTGGCATAGGATAGCGTTCAGAAGAATGTGATATATTCATTAAAGGCTCAAATTAGGTTGTCTGTTTTCATCTCTACTCACTACCCTATTTTCTCCATGATTTACTTTAATTTCCAGACCTTGGGGAAACATCAACCAACCGCTTAAGAAAATAAAATCAATGCACTGAAAAAGTATTTTCCATCTTCCACATTGCAGACCCTAGAGCTACATCCTCATTTTCTTCTTGGAAATAATGATCTCACAGAAACTATTTTTAAGGCCTGGGTTCAAATCTTGATGAGTATTAAAATGGAATGAGCAGAAGTTTTCCATCTCTTGCCTAGAAAAAACTTTGTTGCACTTTAAACATACATATTAACACAGAGTTGTTGCCTTTGTCAAGAGACAGAAAATAGTCAGAGTTCAAAAAGAAATGGTAAGCAAGAGCCCAGTGTTGCAAAACAGTGGTGGAATTTCAGTGGTGTCCTTTTGTTCCCGACTGTGCTCCCTAAGGAGGTCAGATGGGGGCTCTAGGGGAGCCTAGGGTCTGTCTATTGCCCACACAGATCTCTCTGGCAGTCAGGCCTGTTGCTCACCTGCTGCTGGGTGCCAGACGATGGCAGATGCTGCCCCAGCATGTCCTGTGCTGGGTGCCAAATGGAGCCACCTCCTATCTCTCCCAACTAGTTATATCCAGTTTGTTATCAGGCCAATCCCTGTTGCTTTAGTATTTATCTCGAATCATAGATTTTCACAAAATGAACCTAAACCAGGTTTTTAAAGATCAAAGCTGTCTATATCATCTGATTACCTGCTAGGAAATGATAAGTCTAAACCCTCTAGGATCCCTCAGTTTGGGCAGATTAGTGGCCCTTGAAATCCTAAAGTATCAGTGAACAGCAAACAAACATTTTCTCATCTGAAAGTTATATTGTGAGAAAATTCTATAGCTTGTTGGGCAAAAATAAACAGATTAGTGCCCCATGCAACTGATGTTTTGTACAGCCTGGGCATTGACATAACAAGCTTATGAAGTTGGGGCCAGGCCAGTTCCGATTCCAGGAACACAGCAAGAGATTGATTAAAGTGAGCTTTATACCATCTGTGGTCAGGTTATGCTTGGTACAGTTCATATATCTGCAAGAGTAGCAATAAATATGCCATTAGAGAGGACAGGTTTTCATGAATTGAGAAAAGAAATAGGAGGTGACTAGGAAAATTCCTTCTGCCTATCCTCAAGGATTTGAGGAGTGGCTGCCTGTCACCTGTGAGAGAAGATCACACACAAAGGAAAGCTAGTACCGGGAGATGCTCCCTCAGAAATGAATTTATGATTAAAACTCAGATTCATTCCAATATTTATTCAATTAAATTTGGTACAGGCATTTTGGCAGAAGTTCAAAGTCTACATTAGCAAGACAGTAGCAAAATATATATCTGGTTAGGAATGACTGGCTCTCAACTGCGTCATTCTACTAATGAAATTGAAAGTAAAGACCAAATTATAGCCAGGGCATAAACAGGCACAGTTTAATTGTCTTCAGTGGTATGGTATGTATTTATGCCAGGTATAAGTTTTGCCACAGAAGGTCACTCTGTAAATAGTATTTTTTTCTCTCCACACCTTTGGCTAATACCAAGCAGCTGTAACTCCCACCACAAAAATTACTTGATTCCATGTACCTGCCATTTCTGATCCATCCACAGCATAGGCCTTGTGCCAGCTCCTGCTGTGGGTGGCTTGGCAGGGAGCTCCATTAAGATCTGAATTACCAGCACACATAATCACCAATGTCAGTTGTTAAATTTGAGGCAGCTTTTTATCAAAGGAAAAGGCAGAGAATATAGGTCGTGATTAATCTCCTGTTTAATGTTTTGTTATCTCAGTCATCCAATTGAACTCAGAAAATATTTGTTAGTGCCTATAAACATTTTAGCACTGAACTCATAAAAGTTGGAATACTACAGGAAACACTTTCCATGTTTAAGAGAAGGCAAGTAGATAGCTGAGAACAGTAATGTGTATAATTTTAGCAAGTAAAGTAATACTGTGTTCTCAGATTGACTTACACTGGAGTAATTCAGATGCACTTTTGTTTCCATTTTCACTGGGATTTTGATATAAAATTTTCCAAAATGGGTTATGTGTGTATATATCATAATAAAAACATAAGGCATATTTCTAATAGTAGTCTGTATTTGTGAGTTTCTCAGGCATGTGTGATGACTGTTGAATCTGTTCTGGAGCTGTATCTTCTCTTTAAAGGGTACCTAATCCATTCTATGCTATTAATTAATGCTATCATTATTACATGAATTCTCTGATGGAGTTTACCCCTGCTTCTCACTAATGTCCTCACCAAATCCCTTTAATATGGGATTAGACAGTAAAGCTAACAGACCAAGCAGCTGTCATGGACTGCTAATATCATCTTCTGGCATTCTCTTTTAGAAGCTGTTTGATTATAAAGGAAGTCTAATAATCTCACGTTTTCCAGGAGTGTCTTTTCTCACCTACGCTTATGACAGAACAATATTTTTCAAACTGTATAATACCAGAAGCATTGGATGTATCTCTGGATATTCTTTGGAAGTCTTGGTTAAGAATATTAACCTACTTGTTACTTAATAGTTTTAAGCTTTACTCCTTTTTTGATCCATTTAATGTCATTTTTGTTGGCCAGAATAGCTCTTAAAATGTTAAGTATACAGTTGCTGTTTAGACATTAACATACACAACTCCCTTTAGCTTTGTTGATATATGGATTTTCAGATAAATATTTCATTTGACCAGGCTAATTCTAGTCTCTTTTTTTCTGGATTTTGTGGTTGATCTTCTTTTGCCTATGAACAAAGCCATATGCCAGCCTGAGGATGATGTGTCTTTTTGATCATTTAATACCACAGAATCTTCCTGGGAACCCTAAGCCATAAAAGAAAGACATTTTACAAGTTATGTGCCTTTCATGTTCTTGGTCTCCTACTGATAGATGTTTGACTACTCTGATCATTTTAAAGAAACATTTTTAAACATTAAATTTTCCTTTGCACATCTTAATAGACCTCTTCTTCTTCTAAACTTAAAATTAGAAGGTCCAAAAAAACACTTATTTTGGACTCTGTGAAGCAGTGTCTCTCCATTACAAGCTGGAAATCCATATGGCTGCTTTATTTGATCTTCAGTAACAGAATCCTTTCAGATTTATTTATCTTTTTAGACAAAATTAAACAGATTAAGATAAGAAGCCAAGTTCACAAGAAAAAGCTATCCATGGCTCAGAGAGCATGAAGAACTGATTCTGTCGTTACCATGGTGAATGACAAGGCTCCCAAATGCAGGTCCAAGATTTGTCACAACTTTTGCCACCTCTCCTAAGTTTACCATCACTGAGGACTATTCTGAGTGTTTGGGTCATAAGCCAAAGGTGGAAAACTGTCAATTCTTAGGTTAGTTTTAGGTTCAGTGTCCTCTTCAGCTTAAGTGAGTAGAAAATGCATGTCATGGGGAAGGCCAGCAGAACAATCCCATTACACAGAAGCTTAGGTAACAAAACTCACCCAGCCACAGACAGAATTGTGCATAACATGTGCATAGGTTTTAAATTAATCTCAAAATAACTGTCTGATAACATGTGACTCATGAATTTTAGAAGGGCTTATAGCTCTATGGGTTTTTTTCATGGAGGAGGCAAAGGGATGTGCATCACATCTCCAGTAAAACATTGTTTTGTGTTCAAATATTTGCTGTGCTTCTGCAATTGTGAGAAATAGCCACTGGGTGATTTCTAAGCACAGGGAACACAGTTTTTTTCCCACACTTCAGTTTTGGGTAAAGTTGAACTACTTTGTGTGAATTTTATCAAATTTCGACCAAGGCCCACATCAGGTAAGAAGATTGTAGCTCCATTGCCGAAATTTCAGAAAGGTAATTGCAAGTGGAAATAGAAAGAAGTGAAGGAATGGAATCATTACTAAAAGGTTCTTCTTAGACTTGCATTTTATTTGCAAGAGATCTTGAAAAAGCAGTCATATAAACAGAACTGCCCAGTAGTATCTAATTACATTACCAGGATACACTTGTCACTGAAATTACATTCTGCAATAAGTGCAATAATAAATAATATCAGAGAAGGATCTGCTGAAGAAATTCCAAAGGCTGAATTGCCATTTTTTGTTAAAATAATTACATCGGGAAGAGTTTCAAAATTACAAGAGGAACTATTCACTTAAAGCATGTAGAAAGGATTAAACAGTGGTGGTGGTGCTCCATTGAGATCGTCTTTGGCCCATCCTCAACATAGCTGAGAGTATGTGTGCACTCACAAAATTCTTAGCTCAGCAGAAATTTTCTACATTAAGTTTTGATGTGTTCTTTTTAATTCCCCCTTAAGTAACATCTATTGGGAGACATATTTCATGTAAGACAGGTTTTCTTTCTTTATTTTTGCACCCTCAGCAGCTGCTGAAACTGAGAAATGAAAGGCTAAATCTTAACCAAATGGGAAAAAAGAGTGGAGAATATAGGCTACCTGTATGAAAAAAATATGTTTGGGGGCCAAAAATCTGTATGGCACCAGACCTGACATAAACTTCTCTGTCCCTGGAGTAGCTCATGACATTTGGAGCCATGGGATTGTGCATGGTGTTTGTCCATTTTGCTGAAAACAATCCACACCCAGAGGTTCTTATTCACATTCCTGTTACATAGAAGACATTACCTTTTTATTGATAGAAATCAAAGTGATTATTTATATGCCTGAAAGAGTAGAGAGCTAGGGCCAAGAAACCTTGTTTTTCTAATTTCCTCCTTTCTGGAGTCTTCACATGAGGAGTTATCATTAAGCATATCTAGTGCAGGAGGCAAATAATAGTAGTCCGTTATCTGTAGACTATTATACCCTACCATGGAAAGAATGCTTGTTCTTTAAGCTAAGCATTTGAGATTTCAGATTGGAGGTGGAAGTCCTCTAAAGTCCTATTAATTTATGTCATAGAAGTAGACAGACAGACCTGTGCACTGTAACACTGCCAATGGAAGAAGCTCTAAAAGTTGAATTGAGAAGCTATAATTCCCTGCAGGAAGCTGTATATGAGTTAAGAGGGAAACTGGATTAAGATACTAAGAAAACTGTACTTATACTTCCTCCTAACTACTCCTCTGGGGAATAACTAAGATGCTGATCTTAATAAGACTTGAATCTGGAATGAAATTCACACAGCTAAAACGATTTTTTTGGGGTAAGAGCTCTGGCCATACTTGTGAGATTCCTGTGGTAAGCATAAAGAAATCAAAGAGAAAATGTGCATCTATGTTGGATCATGTTCCATCTACAGTTAACTGCTCATTTAATTTTGAATTCCTGTTTCTTTATTGTCTTCACTTAATAAAACACATTTTATTTCTAATTTCTAAAAATCCAAACAACCTCAAAACATTCTAATAGCCTTGGTTAAGAGAAGAATAAAATGCAACTAGGGAAATGGAAAGGATGCTTGGTGGAAATGTCCCATTCTTAGGTTAATTTCATTGAACAGTTAAACTATGAAGTTTTTATTATACATTTAATTCCATAAGAACATTTATTAGTATTTTTTCAGTGGAAGCTTTAGTCTTCATTATTGTTGTAAAAGCTAGTTTGCAAATTGGGATTTTTCTAAAAGTATTTGGAATATATTTCAAATACAGAAATACTATTCCATTAGATAAACATGTCATGGACACCTTTGAAGCCAAATGAAAAAAACTCCTAAGGTAAAGATCACAGTAAGCGATAAAATATCTCTACTGGATTTAAACACTGTAAATTTATTACCCTCCTGACCTTTGAATACCTACAAGATCATCAATTTAATAACTCCCATGTCTTTAAAAGGAAATGGAAAAAGTCTCAATTATCTGGGAAAAGAAATATTGTTCTTTTGAAAGCACAGATTGTGTGTTGATAGTACTGCTGAATACAAGACTGCAAATTAAAAATTAAAATATATCACAGAAGAAAAATGTAAAACCCATTCATATATCATATATTGTCCAATATTTTTCTGTAGGAGACACTTTATATGATTCACCAGTTACAAGGAAAAACATAGTTAGAATGTCTGTGATTTTCCATAAATACACTACTCACATACTGCTTTCACCTTTTCAAAACCCAAAAGCATTTCTGAGTTATATTCAGAGGTGACTGAGTCTGGGCTATCATTGAGTGTGAGACAGTAGCATACAGACCAAGGTAACCAGGAGTCATAAATCCAGACAGTTTGAGTGAGCAGAGACACCACACTGCATCTCCCATGCTGTGGCAACAGGAAGATGGTTACAAAGGGATAAAAATACATCAGGCAAATGGCTACTGTAACCAATATTCAAGCTTCTGCTTTTCCTCTAAAGCTTCAATGCTATATTAATATGTTCTTCATCAGCACATCACCCATTTGAAAGTATATCAAGCTTCATGTGCTAGAGGATGGCAGATGGTCTGGTCAGTTCTAGTGAAAAGGTCTAGGAACCTCTGAATTGAATGACCCAACTCCGAGTTTAGTGGAAGCTGAAAGAACAATGAGAAATTTCTCCAGTCAAGTGATGCTTCTTTAAGAGTCACATAAGAATTGTGTGTGATGGAAGTGACTAGTGTTTGATAAGCATTTGGAGACCCTTACATGAAAAATGTTATTTAAATGATAATATAACTATGTATTTATTCATGAGAGAGGCTGAAGTGGGATTGGCTTTCTGTCAAAAACTGTCAAACAGAAATAGGATTCCTTCTGGATAGTTGTCTTGAGGATTCCTCCTGCTACCTCAGAGATTTATGTGGAAAGAGTTGCCAGTGTACTAGAGACCAGTAGGTAATACACAGGACTAGATATGGAAAGAATTATTTTCTACTAATACCTCTGACCTCAACTATTTTGTGACTTTTGATATATTGTCATTCACCCTTCTTTTTTTTTTTTTCCTATCTGTTGTCAAATTTTTCTTCTTTTGCAGATTTGTAAGCGCAAAGGAAGGGGAGGGGGCTTATGACATCTAATGACCCAGCAGCACAAATAGAGATATTGCAATAATGTCTCTATAGCTTTCTAGCCACCTTCAACCTCGGTCTAGCTCCTTGTCAGAGGTAGTGACTGTCTTCTGGTACATATTTTTGTGATGAAATAAAACATGAAATCTCATGATTCTATGGATGTTTTTGCACTATTACTACTGCTCTTATTATCACTGCTAATACTATTCATAATTATAATAAAATTGTTATGCACATATTCAAATAAAAATTGTTTAGCTGTACATTAGTGTCTCAGACTACAAGTTCACATAATTGGGAGATCTCCTGGCCATATTAATATGTCAAAAACAGACATCAGTCTCAGTTTGGTCACAGAAAGAACTATAATGCACTCTTACAGGTCTTGATCTGAACAGCAGGGTGACCAGGAACCCCACCAGATTTATGTAGGTAGTAAACTAATTCTTTTCAGAATGTGAAGCCATAGGCCATACGTATTTTTGTCTTGAGAGGTACACTGAGAAATATATGCATGAGGAAGATTGTACAGATTCCCTTTCAGTTAGCTGCATGTGCCGGTAAAATAGTCATATTCAGAACAATCAGATTAATCTATAAGTCCATGAAAAATTCATGCTTTGACTTTTCCTTTAAACATTATGCTTTATTGATTTTTAAATGTCATGAAAAGGACATGTAATTATTTAGCATAGAAAAAAACCGCAGGTTTAGATCTTTCAATAAACAGAGGAGACAGAATACTCATAATAAGAAATGACAGTTTGCAGACCTTATTTCATAAATTATGGAAAAGAGAAAAGAAGAAAGTAATAACAATTTAATGGCTATAAATCAGCTAAAGGAAGATAATACAAAATATTTTCTGTGATTATCTGATTGACTTTGTTGTGCATTTCTGTTAGTCACATTTTCTACTTTGTGGGTTTGTTTTTTGCTTTTTGGTTTTTTTAATTTTTTTTTTATTAAAGCCAATATAAATTACTTTTTGTGGCTAAAATGTTTGCAGAGACCATAAGGTCACTTCTATGAAAATAACCTGAAATCTAAATTTATGTTTGCATGTGTAAGAATTTGTAGTAGAGCTGCTTGGGTGCCTATCCAATCAGGAAATAAGAACAGTACCATATGACTTTCTTGATCAAGGCATCCAACACACAAATAATCTGTGAAAACAACTCATATTCAGTCCCTAAAACTAACAACTTTTTAACGAAGCAATTTTAATTCTGAATATTTTAGAAATTTGAAAGAACTGCAATCTGCTCATAGATATGGCATAAGAAAAGGATTTAGATAAATTATTCATAACAAGACATTAACTCATCTGTTCTAAACAATATCCATCAATAGCCAATGTTCCTGAAGGGTTTTATATAACACCAAACTGTATAAATATAGATATGAGAGTGAACTGCTCTATATTATGCTTAAGAAAATTAAAGAAAAAACTTGTTACTTCAACCTATAACCCACAATTTAAAAACAAGTTAATAAAGAAACTTTTACAATAAAATTTCCAGATTTTCTTTGCATTATATTATTCCACAGGTCAGTTGCATAAGGAGCAGTTTGGTAGCTGAGTTCCTGATTTGACAGTGGTTGAGTGTCACCACCCTTGATATAGATAAAACAAACCAGCCAAAAATTCAAAATTAAATAATGTCTTCCCCAAAGTACTGAAGCTACTCTAAGCTAGTGAATATGCTACAATATTGGACAGGATAAAAATAAATTAACTGTTTGACCATGCTTCTGTATAAGAACAGACAATATCTTTTCTTAAAATGCGCAGAAATAACTTCCATAATAGAAAATACTATATTGCAATAATATTATAGGGCTTCAGTTCTGTAAAACAGTAGAAATCTCCATTATTCAAAGCCTCATCAGATGGGACGTGCATTCACATATAGACTGAGACGAAAATTGTATATTTATATGTGCAAGGTCAGGTAGTGAATCCACAGTTGTCAGTATGACCTCAGAGGAATATGGACACCCGCAACAGAAATAGTTCAGGGATCAAAGATCATAACAATTTGGGTTTTTTAAAAAGTAATAAAGCCAAAATCTGGGGCCTGATATAGCACATGGACAGCACTTAGGGACTTTAGTTCTTCTTTTGCCCCCCATTCACCAATCTCTGCCTATGAGTGTAGAGAAGCAGCGACATAGGACAAATTCTGGGACATCCGACCTCTGTTGTACAATTAGCTCAGCATTTTTGCTCTGATTTTCCTGAAAACCCCAAAGTAATGTGGTCCATCATTCGCTCTGGAAATGCCATACTTCAGGTGGAAGATAAATGTTAAATAAATAAACCCCCCAGTGAACATTAAAGGAATCTGGTTTTTGGGATGTGATGTCTGTGACGTGACAACTGTATTAGCAAACTCCCAAACCACTCCCAATAATTTTTTTTTTGTAAAAAATGTTGCTCTGTGTTACTTCTGTCCCTATACCAGGGCAAGGATTATGCTAACAATTGTACAGCATAGATAATCACATTCTCATTCCTGAAAAATCTGTCTATACATTCATGAGTTTGCAGGACAGCCGACTTTCTGGGAATTCTCTGGCAAAAATAAAAGGGTTCAGTTTCTTTTTCTTTTACAATTCACAGACCCTCATACTGACACTTTGAAAACTTCCACATTTTCTGGCTGTAGATAGTTGCTGCATCTCCATACAAAGTTTTACTCCAGCATATAGCATATCTGTTTGTTTTTTCATGATTAAACACAGCATCTGTTGAAACACAGGGAGGTTTCATTTCCAGAACAACATTTATCATTATTTAGTGTTTACTGTGGGAGGAAAATCATCATTGTATGGGTAGTAGAAACCAGTAATAAAGAAATATTAATTGCATCATAAATGAGATTTGTGTCGCACTGAGAGGTTTGGTTTTAGGGCAGCTACACTGTGTGGAGAATCTGTAAAAGAATAGGTTTCCCTAACTTCATACTGTCAGTTATAGACTTTAAGAGACTTGTAATAGTACAGTTTGTGTTAATGTTGAGGAATAAATATAAAGAAACCTTTCTCTGATTGCCTTGTTGAAATTATGCATCTCTAGTATAAGGAAGATGTAGCACTTGTAACTGATACTCCCCAGGGCATTATATTTTCAATTTTACAAAAAAGAAAATTTAAGCTGAGGGAGAACATCTTTGAGATTTGTGGGAATGGTGCTAGTCCTAGTACTAGTTTATTTATTGAACACCAGACTACAAGGGCATATGACAAATGAATCTCATTGAGGGGCCAAAAATTAAAGGGAAGGCATCTTCAAATATTATTCACTAGTCCCTTAAGGAGTTTCTGGTCCTTTCCCATGCCATTTCAGATTTAAAAAATAAAAAAACCAAAACATTTAGTAAATTATCTTATTAAGGTTACCCAGGGGCGTGTGTGTGTGTGTCTGTGTGTGCCTGTGACAGGAAGGCTTGGGGGCTGTGTGTGTTATAGTAGCCTTTTTGTCTTGTAATTACTCGAAAGAGTCTGAGGCTTGTCAGACAAGTGATATTTGTCTGATTTAGGTAAATGATGTTAGGTAATGTCTGAAAGAGCAGAAGGTACTTGAATAGAATATTCCATCATATAGCATACATAGTAGATGGAGTCACATATGGTAAGAGCTTTGAATTGTAGCTGCCACTGAGGCTGTCAACACAGATGTTCTGACATGATTGGATGGGGGAAGTAAGTTTGATTGCTAAAAAAAAAAAAAAGATTTGGAGAGGACGTATCCTGAAAAACTAAACTAATTGCTAGTTTTTAGGAGAAATGAAGATTTTTTTAAAAGGTTATATTATCTAAAATACTTACATTATTTTAAAGTAATCAGTAGGAGGATTATTACATTCCTGGAAGAGATGGAGAGGGCACCTTGAGCCAGAACTACCTGTTCTTAAATGCATTGGGAAGGACACTGAAAGTGTGTAGAAACTTCAAGGCAAACACCAGCTCCTTCTGCATTAGATTGTTTTGCCAGGAAGGATTAATCTTGCTAGATAAGTGTGCATTAAAAAAAATTTGTGATACCTGGCTTTCCCAGGGTCTTCCATTCTTCAGTACATTCAGATTTTATCATCATTCTAGCTTAGATAATGCTTCTGTTTCAAGTTTTGCATTTTTCCTTTGTGGAGAAAATACCACAAAAACAGTCTGTTGGTTTGGAAGTCAAAATTTGATGAAAATTTCTTTTTTTTTTAAATTTTTTTTTATTTACAGTGTAATTAATGTCTCTTTTATAATTTTCATTTTAAAAAGCTTTCTTGTTCCATTTTTGTGCTGGAGTTCTCCCTTTTTGGGAAATGAGATGAATATATGTTTGCTGTCTTCTATGCATTTATTGTCTTCTGTGGTCACTACAGAGATTCCACAAGGATACAGGTGAGGTTAACTTCCCAAAGGGATTTCACACCCAAGATTGTAGATTAACCTCTTTCTGAAAAGCAGAGAGACAAATCAGTAGAAAATTTCACTCAGAAACAATTTTCCAGTTTCTTTAACTTTCTTGTAGATTTTATTAATTTGCTCTTTGAAATATTTTCCATTAATGACTTTGAGCTTGGAATCTGATTCTGCCAAGGTCATTCATATTTTAAATTGCCAGCTGCTAACTCTTTCAAAGCTGTTATTTACAGTTTGTCAGAAATGTGAATTTTGCTTACATCTGTGACAACTTCTCATTTTTACTTTCTAAGGGTTTGGGGTGTTGGTTGTTTTTTTGAGGGGTTTTTTTGTCTTTTCCAAAAATCAGTCCAGAGTTAAACACCTATGCCCAGTGCTCAAAATATGAAAGACTGAACCTAAATGCATGCCTGTTTGATGGATTTACACCATTCATCTACCTGCAGCTGGATGAGAAAGAATGAGATCTGCTGTCATCTCATTGATGATTCACATTCACATTCACATTCATTGATCACAGAAAAGATGATGCTGACTAAACTGTAGCAGAAATCTACAATGCCCAGGTGAAGTCCACTGTCTACTAAAACTGTTTTCTAGTTTATATTCTATTTCATGAATGCACAATAATGTTGTGCCTGTTTAGAATTGTAATTTTTTGTGTCAAAAAATCTTGCATTTCATGGGATGTATTGCTAAGAAAAGAGCAGAAAATCTGATTTTTATATATGTCACATGCAAAAACAATTGTTTTAAGCTATCAGTGTGTGAATTGAAGATCATACTATCAGGAATTTTTGCAGGGCAGTTTGTCCTTAGAAATTCAAAGCTGTCCACATTTTTAGTGTAAATGATTGTGCTTTCCTATAGCATAAAATGGGGATTTGAAATAATTCCAGATATCATTTAGGTTTCCTGTTACTTGTCCTTTTTTCTGTGTGTTAGTTTTTAAATTCAGTTTCTGTATGTGTGTGTGAACTTTTGATTTGTGGTTTCAACTACTTCCCACGTAATGTGAACACAATCATAGAATCATAGAATCATAGAATACCTCAAGTTGAAAAGGACCCATAAGAATCATGGGTCCAATCCCCTGCTCCATGCAGGACGATGTAAAACTAAGCCATATTATTAAAAGCATTGTCCAGACGCTCCTTAAACTGTCAGGCTTGGTGCCATGACCACTTCCCTGGAGAGCCCATTCCAGGATCATCCTCTCAAGGAAGTTTCATTTCCTAATGTCCAATCTGAATTCTTCCAGTCACAACTTCATTCAATTTCCTCAGGGTCACCAGCAATACAGAGATCAGCAGCTCCCCCTCTGCGATGAGGTACGAAGTGGCTTCAGACACACCTTGTAAGCCTGGCCCTTGAGGCCTTTCCACACCTCGGTCTCTCTGCTCTGGACACAGTCTGGTGTTCTTCGAATGCTGTGGTGCCCAAAACTGCTCTCAGTGCTTGAGGCGGGGCTGCAGCAGTGCAGCACAGGGTGGGACAGTCACCTACCCTAACCATCAGTAGTGCTGTGCCTGACATTTCTCGGCCTTTTTGGCTGCCAGGGCACGCCTTGAACTCATATTCAACTCACTGTCAACCAAACACACAGATTTCTTCCCACAGGGCTGATCTCCATCAGCGTCTCACCCCTCAATGTTTAAGTACAAGGGTTTGTTCTCCAGTCTGTCACAAACTGGCTCTTTCCACAAGCAATACAGGGAGTGTACGACGATATTGGCAAAATCGATTTTATATCCATATTATTGGTGTTTGAAAGAGCAGTCAGATATCTTCACCTTTTTCATCCTTTAAGACTGATTCCAGTAAGAAACGTCTTAACTTCTGACTTCACTAAGTATTTTTTTTTCTTTTCTTTCTTTTTTTTTT
This sequence comes from Pardalotus punctatus, assembly GCA_013400915.1. Classification (NCBI taxonomy): domain Eukaryota; kingdom Metazoa; phylum Chordata; class Aves; order Passeriformes; family Pardalotidae; genus Pardalotus; species Pardalotus punctatus. The sequence continues at coordinate 151,589 of VZTX01004505.1, read as the reverse complement.
TTTTAACTGCCTGTGTCTTTTTTCCACTAGAGACTGCTTAAAATAGACCTTTTTTTTTTCTGAAGTGGATGTGCCAGATATTTCTCTGTTATAAGACAGGGAAAAATAACAAACAGAAATACAGTTTAGGCACAACATTGAAGAAATTGTAGTAGAAAAAGATAGTGAATTTGGTGCATATGTTCAAATGAGAGGGAAAACCTGTCTTCTGAAGCTTTCTTTCCTACTGGTCAAAGTTGTGCTTTGATGTTTACACACAATGGAAAAACTCTAGCAAAGGATGCTGTAAAATCTTCAACATCCATCCCAGAATATCCTAAAATTCAAGACTAAAGAAATTAGAGTTAAATCTCTACAGCAAATCAAGCAAGGAAAAAACTTCCATCTGGAAATTGAGTCACACACATGCATGTTGACTTAGCTTCCAGGAAATCCTCGCACTGTTTGCTTGTTCAATAGCCAGATTGTAACTAAAATTGTATGGTCCATTGTAAATGGCTGGGTGAAATCACTGTAAGAGTGGTCTCTTCTGGAAAAAGAAAGACCTGGGTTGACAGCAGCTGTAAGTCTGGATTATCAGTGACTGTAAAGTCTAAGCAGCTGGAATGTATGGAAATGAATTTCCATGGGCTTCAGGGACTCCAGATACTGAGGGCTACAGAGCCAGGATCATGTTGCAGCGCTATTTTCCTGAGAGCTACAGGGTTTGATATATCAGACAAAGTTGCAGCTATGAACAAACTTTGTTGACCTGTGATCTATTGCTGTCACCCAACATAGGTATGGTTCTGCTTTGTCGCAGGCAACTGTCAGGATCTTGCACAGCTGTCCAGCTATCCCTCATGGTTTGGCTCTCCCAGTTCAGTGAGTGAGCAGTCATTCATAGCTGTGGTTTCACATGGGCTCCACATCTGCTCTTCTGACATTCATTCTCCATGGTATCACAACGTGCAGGCAACACACTCATGGCAAAGAGGATCTATGTGAGGAAGACAAAACCAGATTCCAGCCAAAGACTAAAACTTCTGCATTTTCCATACTTTTCACTTATCCAGCTGCTCTAATATCATACCAGAAAAAGCTCTGGAAGCAATCAATATTGCCTGTGAACAGTTCTATAGTGTCAGGTATTACAAACTTGGTAGAGTATATTATATAATTATGAATTAATTTTGATTATCTATAGCAATTAAATATATGAACTGATAACATGAACATGCCCAGCTCCTTTCTCTGACTTGGTGCTAACTGGAAAAAGGGTGTGCTAGTTGAGTCCTATGAAACTCTCTTGAAACTCAGAGAAGTCTGAAATACTGAAAATACTCTGCAGCTTGTATTGATGCCCAGACTAGCTGGTAATCACTTGAAACAGCACAGTATGGGCCAAAACTCAGTCAGACAAAACTGAAACCAGTTAGCACTAAAACAGTCAGCTTTAAGACCCCATAAATGTTCCTTGTAAGTGGACACTGTGTATTATGGCTTGTTTGCCTGACGTTAGCCAGGAAGGTATTATGGAAGATATGAACATATGGACTAGATGTCAGTGCATCCTCAAAATGGGGAATATTACCTCTGGAACTGCATTTTGGTAAATATGGAGATACGAGTTGGTTTTGCCAGCTTCTAAATATTTCTTCCACCCATTGTCACTCTGCAGCAGTTATGCTCTGTAGTAAATGAGGAGTGACCTCCGTACAAGTCACCACAAATGTGAATTCTCCTTCAGTTGGCTCTTCTCCCACATTTCTAGTAAGATTGTCTGCCATTAGTTATTTGCTCTTTTCAGAGGCTGAGTGCAGTAGGAAACCATTCATCACCATGCTGAAGGTCAGTTCAGACTCCTGTAATTTAATTTCTTCATGTGCTTCTTCTCTTTGTATCTGGTCTGTGGTAAACAAGACAGCTTGCTGCCATTCATCAGTTTGACCATAGTTGAGGAGATGAAGTCTTTTGCAGCAGCTGCTTTATGTTTGTCTTGTCAGAATGGGCCACAGATTAAAATAAAATTTGGGTCAGCAATTCCACGGTGCAGACGGCCACCTGAACCAGCATTATGTTACTGCTCTTTTAAAGGAGCTTGTTTCTCAGGTACTGGTCAGCTCTGAAACCTAAGGAAAACCACAGGGGCACAGCTGCTATTCCAGACTGCAAACAGATCACAGAGAGAGAGATGACAGCACTGAATTTTAAATGCACTGACTGTTTAAGACTAAAATAATATTAAGTCTAAGAGTAACAAGGGCAAAAATCTCAGTTGCATGCTCTTGCTAATTTATCAATATAATTTGACAAGTGATAATGAGACTGAACTTGCTCAACCCTACCACTGAGCCATGCAAGCATTAACTTGTTAGTGCTAGTTATTTTCTTTCTCTGCCAATAACTTTTGCTTTGTGAATGTTGACTGCTGTTTTGTTGTTATGCATCAAAACGTTGTATAATATTGTTATTTAATCTATTATGAAAAGTAAGCTAATAGCAGTGTGACTACTTACTGTTAGTTTTTTCCTGCTGCTTCTTAGGATTAAAATTGTTGGTGTGGGCTCAAAGTAGCTGTTTTCCAGCTTTCCTACAAGGCCTAGTTTAAAGATATTCCATTTCTTCACAAGCCTCTCTTCTGTAAGTAGTTGGGACTATCACAGAATCCTTTAAGTTTGAAGGGACCTCTTGAGATCATGTGGTCCAATTGCTCTGCTTGAGCATCTTGCCCAAGACCCTCTCCAGTCAGGTTTTAAGTATCTGCACACAGGGAGAGTTCACAGCCTCTCCATGCCAATGTTTTACTACCATCACTGTAAAAGAACCCCGGTTTTCTTGTGTTCAGATGGAATGTAATGCTGTTTGTGTATTTTTTTCTTTTACATTTGTCTCCACCATCTCTTGTTCTGTCACTTGGCACTATTGAGAGAGCCTGGCTCCCTCTTCATCATTCCCTCACACCGAGTATTTATATACATGGATATAAAGCCTTTCTTTCCCAGGCTGAATCTTTATCTTTGTAGTTAAAGAAGTGATTAAGAAGTGAAATAAAAGTGAAATAAAAGTGAAATAAAATACTCTTTTCCCCAACTGAAATTAAACCTTTATCTGGAGGGATTTGTACAACAATAAGTCAGATTTTTTTTTATTTTATAACACTTGCTGTATTTTTGTTCTTTTTTCTCTTTTTTTTTTTCCTCCTGAGACTTCCTTGCTCATTTTTTAAAAATTTGAATTAGTGCTATTAATTGTAGCTGTTATGTCAGTGTCATATTGTGTCTCTAAACCAAGGAGCTATTTTCCTGGGGTTTTTTTGTTTGGTTGATTGTTTTTTTTTCAAATCTTCACCAATGTTTGTTTTTTTTTTCCCCTACAGAAAATATCCACATCCTGTGAGTTTTATGAACATCACCTTTTAGAAGGAAGACCTGATGATTTTCTTGTAGATGTTCAATAATGTGGCTAATGTTAGGAATAGCCCTGGTAAACTATAAATAAAAAGTTATTTGTGATAGTTTTGTTTCTAAATGCTAATAGTGTGGCATCAGCTCATAAATCATTAATGATGAGCTCCTAGTTATGTGCCAGCATCACAGTGTGATCCAACCTAATACCAAAAATTTACATATTCATGAACACACCCATACACATGAATGGAAAAATGCAGAATACAGGAGAAATCAAATCGTCTTAGTTTTCTCTGAACTGCTATTTGGGAGAATTGCCTCCTCTCCAACATCCTTCTTCCAGGTATTTACCTGTGATATATACTCAAATTTCAAAAAGTTTTCTTTGGAGTTAAATTTTAGACTGTACATAGCTTTAATTTGTCCAAAAGAATGTGTGTAGTCTGCAATGTTACAGGTAATGAATACCTCGTGTAATTAGTGTCCATTCCATTTCTACTTGCTGACATGAATTTTGAGTTTAAAATATGGCTGGCATATGTTTAGTCTAGAACTAATGGGCTTTTATCTAAATTTTCTGTGATGTAAGTTGGAATTAATGTTTTTTAAAAATCTACTCTTTCTTCAGTGGGTATTTACAGTTGTCTGGAAATGGGAAAGTTTGTTTTGGATAGTGGAGGTACTTCAACAGATCAGCTATAAGGGATGACTTGTACCTGCAAGTGGTAAGAACTGGAGGGAAGAAGATGGGCTTTACTTTTTGTGTTTTTACAGAGCTTCACCTTACAGGCCCTACAAAACATCAGCTTTATTGATGTGAAATCAATCAACTTTTCCAAGCCCTGAAAGAAACTAGTTTGAGAGTTTCTTTTCAGGCACAATTATATTCTTCAGAATAAAACCTGAGTAAACATTAAAACAAACTTTTTTTTAAGGTTTCCTGAGGTTTTCAGCCCTGGAGACTTGGAGGGTCTTTTCTTTTGTAGCCCTTTGAGAGTGATACTCTCTTCTTTACCCTGCACAATCTTTGGATCTAATGTGGCAGTAGATCTAATTACCTATAGATCTCTTTCAAATGAGTCACTTCCTACCTCTGTAATAATTTCCACCTTTTTCACTGAAACCATTAATTGAAAAAGATGTGCTGGCTCCTGATGCCCTGTCTCCTAAAGGGCTTTTTCTGTACATGCTGCAGTCTCTGCTTGGGACTTGTTGGCACTGCTGCAATTCAGGCGCCAGTGACAGTTATTTTTAATTGAATATATCTATGACCAGTTATGTGTATTTCTACAGAAGTCTATTATTCAAGGATCCCTAAGCAGTTTTTGCAATTAAGAATTATTAAAATTAATATCAAACCTGCACAGCATGTAACGATAATAAGAAAATTACTATATCTAGCACTCAGCAATCTCTATTTTAGAAAGTAATGTCTTTTAAAAATGACTTGCCAAGAAATTCAGAATGCCTGTTTTCTTCCCTCCTTCTCCCCACCCACCCCCACAAACTGTATACCTGTACCCCTCTCACAGGTATCACAGTGTCATAGAGTCCTTGCTGCTCCACCAGCCAGATGCTGTTGGTCAGAGAATGGAGAAACTCCTGATGGCACCTTTTTCCATGCAGCTGAATCTCTTCCTTGTTATTCAACAAACAGACTCTCTAACACAAGATTCAATATTGGGCCATGTGACAGGTCTGCCGAGGCATGAAATGAAAGTTCAATATCTAAGGCAAATTGCACAAGGAATTTGTTGAGTCACACTTACCCAAAGTATGGCTGGGTGAAAATTGCCAAGTTGTTCTGCAACAGTGGTTTGCATAGCCCAAAAATCTGTGTTTGACAGAGAGAAGTGTTGGGTACTTTCATACAGTGTGCTATAAATGCAGTAGTTAAATAGTAAGGAACAAAAAATCTGATGGAATAAAAAGTCTTTTCAGTGCTTAATTTTGAAATGTGCTGTTTTGTTCTCACCCTCCTTAGACTGCCACACCAGCCTGCCCCCAATAGGACCTTCTTCTTTTCCCTTCATCTATTCTAGTTTATGCTTGAAATTGCAGGCAGAGCCTTGCTAATCCTCTCAACTAAGTATTTTTCCTGCATGGAGAGTCCACAGGGGTGCCTGTCCTTTGGTCCAGGACACCTCTGGTTCTTTCTGGAGGAGACTGGAACATGGTCTGAAACTAGCAATGCTCCCAGCCCTTGGTGGTGGTTCATGTTCTACATCAGAACAAAACAAGAAAAATGATCTGGTAAGGAAATGTGAGGTGTTTTTCATTACCCATGGTCCTTGAATATTTTCATTTTATTCAAATCTATCTTTCATTATTTTTGTGACAAAAGTACTAGCATGCATATTGTAGTGAAAAATAAATTAAAAATTAGTAGATTAAATATCACTACACAGTCCTATTGTATAGAAATTATACAGTTGCATAAATTAATATATCGAAACCTTACAGTCCCATAAATTACTACATTTAATTTTTTCCTAAGGTCACCTTTAACATTATTAAATTCAAACTCTTGACAGAGGGCAACTAATGTGGTAATTTACTCTCCAGATTACATAACCAAGTAACCTTCTAGTGCAATTGCAAGCAATCTATTTTCCTGTTTATATGATGCTGCCAGTGGAGTACGTACAGCAGTTGTTGAACTAAAACCCTGTGAGGCAGCATTGTAATATGCCAGGCTCACCTATGATTTTGCCCTGCTGATGCTCATTTTTGCTTATATAAGTTAGAAGACTTTACCTAGACTACTTTTACAAAACCCACTTTTATTAGAGCAATTTCTTCTATGTTGAACTAATGTGTAACCTTACTATTTAGAAAACCTATTTTGCAAATAATACTAATATAGAATTTTTTGAAGGGTTCAGCTAAAAAACCCCCAACATTCTTATCCTTCCAACTTATCCAAATATAGCTTTCTTATGCCTACTTCCATCCCAGTGATATCTCTGTGGCTTTTAATCCTTTGTTCTGCTGTGTACATCACTGGTGTCCTTACACACCAGGGAAGCCTTTTAATGTACAGAAATCTCCAGAAATGGGATGTGGCAGCTCAATACTGCGAGGTCATTTAAAGTGTTTTCTCAGCTGACTTCCTATTTCCCCAGGGGAAATTACTCTGCAGGATAACCTTCCTTCTTGGTGCAGAAAGATTAAGAATCTTGTCATATATCAAACTGGGATATTTTTTTACATACTCAGGAGTGCTTGAAGTTTAATAGTGCTCACAAAGAACAAGATACCCCAAGCAAGGTTAAGAAAGGAGATAACACTTGCAAGGCATATTTTTAAGCAATGATGTTTCTAGATTTCTGTAAGAGCACTTAGAAGTTCCTAGTTTAAGATACCTGACCTTAGTGCAGTGCTCATTCTCCCACTGGTTTCACCTGGTTCTTTTCTGGGCCCTTAACTATTTTAAACACAAAGGGTAAAATTTACCCATGGCAAAACACACCTCTCCCAGTGGAGTTCAACCAACTGACACAAGAAAAATTCTTATGTGAGTATTTCCTTAATTTCTTTAATTTTTTACAATTTGTTGATTTTTAGATGCATATTTTCTAGAAATATGAGGCAGCAATATTTTCTTACTTTCTTAGGTCATGTCTACAATTTCCTCTTGCAAAAATATTTTTTTGCCTGCAGGAACAGGATTCTGCTCTGGTCACAAATCAGCAAATTGTTCAGCATCTGTGGAGATGCTTAATATCACATGAGATCTCAAAATTAATAAGTTTTCTAGAAGAAATGGGAGATATGTTTGAATGACTCCACCAAGCTGTCTTGATCTGATTGTGGTGCTCCTAGTGCAAAAGTCAAGTTTTTGGGATTAATTTTTAAAAGTTAGGAAAAGCAAGTAAGCTTTTTAAACAGTGGAAGATAATGAAACATTTGTGCTTTATTAAATCTGGACATTGCCTACATTGGAATTAATATAGTAATAATAAAATAAACACAAACCAAAAAAGTTTGAAAGGACCTCTGGATGTCCTGCTCAAAGAAAAAATAAGTTTGAAGTTAGACTGGGCCTGCTGTAGGACTTTTCCAGTTGTGTTTTAAATACTCCAAAGACAGTGATTCCATGCTCTCTCTGGGTTGTTACATTCCCATATGAAAGAATAATATACATACAAAGGCCCATAGAGAGTGCTTGTATAGATTCATAACAGTCTGCATCATGTATTTTGCATGTAGTTTTAGAAGCATGTACAGCACTTTGTTTAATGACCCTCTTCTGACATTCAGCTCAGCTCTTCTATCACTTTTCTGTTCTTTACACTATAAGATGTACCTAAAATCTATTCTGTATACATAGTTTTTCACTAGTAAGGTAGACAATAAATATTTCATAAAAAATCTTGACCCACCCAGAAGTTAATATCAAAGATCCCATATATAACAGTGAGATTATGGTTCCACTGAAGATATGCATAAAATATGGCCTTTCTTTGATTGCTATAAATATGAAAATATCTCTGGCAATATAAAAAGTGTGTATTTTCCATACCCCATTATTTACCTTTATTGCAATATTTGTACTATTTCTGACACTTCATGTAGGAAATTCCTCAAAAATTCCATAAATTTAAGGAATGATTCTGGTAAATGTCCAGTTGTTGTTGGCTTTCAATATGAGATGAAACATAGGACATATAATACCATATAGTGCTGTCCCAAAAAATAAATCTTTCTATTTATGCCTTGGACATCTTTTGATTCTGAAAACTTCTTGAAGTCAAAGTATCACAGCTAGAGCATAATTCCAGGCAATTTTTTCTAGGTCAGTGGCAAAAGCAGTCTTTCTTGAGTTTTAAGGAAGCTTTTAGTAAAATTTCAAGCATTTGATTGAGATTTAAATGAAATATAAAGGAGTTAAGGAACATGCAAAAAAGCTGGAGTGAATGACTGAATATTGCCATAGTTGTAAGAAGAAAACAAGAAACATTCTGTGTGGAAATAGAGGAGAGTTGGGAAACTTGGGAGAAATCTGATCTAGAAAAAGTTGTTACATTTATATGGAAAAAATGTGATGCATGTTTTTCCACTAACTATGCTGTAAAGCAGCCACTATGGCCCCTAAATTATTTCTTGCTCAGGTCAGACAGCAACCTTAAAAACAATTTCTAGCCACCTTTTAGAAGTTAGAGTTGGGCAAGTCTTTTAGAAAATTCAGGTGTTACTGACCTATTTGGGGGGGATAATATTATGCGTAGAGCTGGATATGATTGGTATGGAAGTTGTAGTAATTGCTTCAGTGCAGACACAGACTCAGACTAACTGTCATAGGATCAGAGGATCATTTAATCATTAAGGTTGGAAAAGACCTCCAAGGTCATCAGGTCCAACTTTTTAACCTGGGCCCACTGTTCACCACAAAGCCATATTCCCAACTGCCACATCAACACATCTTTTGAACAATTCCATGGGTAGATTCCATCACTTCCCTGAGCAGTGTGTTCCAGTGCTTGACAGCCCTTTTAATGAAGAAATTTTTCCCAATATCCCAATCTAAACCTTCCCCTATGCAACTTGAGGCCATTTCTTCTTGTCCTGTCACTTGTTACCTGGGAGAAGAGGCTGACCCCCACCTGGCTACAACCACCTTTCAGGCAGTTGTAGAGGGCAATAAAGACTCCCTGAGTCTCCTTTTCTCCAGGATAAATACCCACACCTTCCTCAGCCCCCACTCATAAAGCTTTTGCCCTAAACTCTTCAACAGCTTCATTGTTCTCTAGATACAATCCAGCACTTCAATATTTTTCCTAGTGACAAGTTATTAGATTAAATATATTCATACAGTACTTTTTCTAACATGTCGTATCTCTACTCTCAGAGTCAACATAAAGTTTCTGATTACTCTTCAGCTTCCTTGCTATTTGAAGCTTCTCTACATCAGCATTGGGACTTCCAGAATGGAAGTCTGTCTCTGAAAACAAAGTCTCTGCCTCGGTGTGATCCCTAGTTCTTTGATTTTTAGCACTGCCAAAGAAGAAACCAAGTTGAATACCTGTGTTTCTGAGGTATCCAAGAGACACTTCTCTAATGACTTTGCTGTATATGGGCTTGAACAAGCTGTGTGCTGGGTATTCCTGTAATAGAGGAGCAGATATAAAGAAGGGCCAGATGGGAACATGGAATTACTACAGTGTTTTGTTTTTTTTTTAATTTGAGGTACCAAACACCTATTTCTACCAGAAAATTACAGCTAATGTGGGAAATTCACTCTGCATAGCAGGAGAACAGGCTGTTGTTTACTTTGATGGATGGGGCTGTGAAGATTACATTTATATTTATCAGTTTCCCTATTTGTAAACCTAAAATATTTTTGTTTTATAAGTATAGTTTTCCTGGCCAGTAATGAAAGATCATGTGTCTCACCTTTATTGTATTTAATAGCAATGTGGGGATGCAGAATGTAATGTGGATTAGCTCATGACAGCTGTTAATACCCTATCAGTCATTCTGTAGTGGTTTAGTGAAGTTCTGTTTGTTAGCTGAGATGCTCATTCATTATATCTTTGCAACTGCTCATATGAAGATTACACTCTTTGCCATGTGCATTTGTCTCCCCTGATTGCATGAATTCTGCTTCTTTTTCCACACATTCCAAAGTGCTCAAAATTTGGGAATGATTTTCAGGGGGAAGTAAGCACTTCTCGGTGGTTTCTGTTACAGTCCAGCTTTCAGCAGAGATGCATTCTCCTAGACAAAATGTATTATTTCAGCAAGTTCTCACTTTTGGATAATCCAAGACAACCTCACAAAATAGCATGAATGCAGAGATTTAATTAATTTGTCAGCTATAGAAATAGTGTCCAGAGCACAGCTTCACATATTTTGTAGGGGTCATGCAGATAAACATTCTCATTGTCCCTGACTAGACATGTATTCTTTGCAAGTGATTTTCACTGTCTTCAATCAGGCAACTGATATATACAACACTTTCAGAAGAAAGGGAGGTAAATATTCTTCCACAGGTTGTCTTAGTCATCACGATCTCCAGGTCCCCTATCCATTTTCAAATATTTAGGAACATTTTTAATCAGTAAAGATGTGTGACATTATAGGAAGACAAAAAGCTTTTGAAAACAAAAAAAGACTGTGACCAGAGCTCTAGTGCATGGGCAGTAGAAAACCAGATTGCCTTACTTCAAGTAGTATAAGTTTTAGATACTAGAAAAGTTACTTTTATTTACACTGGTACAGATGAACAAGTTACCCTGATACAAATGAATTTTGATTCTGCATTTGTAAGGAAAATAAATGTTAGAACTGTAACTGTGGTTTTGGTGGTTGTTGGGGAAGGTGAAACAGAAAGGTGTTGTAAATATGATTGCTCAAATTCTGAGTATATGAAACCTGTAAGTGAAATAGAATTGAAAGCAAGTTTCGATCTCTAAAATGCCAAGCCTCAGTTACTGAACAACTGGAAAACAATGCTATGGCCAGCTGTCTGTAATCTCCTTTTTGATTAAACAATGCCCTTCTCCTTACCGAGAGTCCAGGGGTCAAAGCTGCCCCTGCTGGCCTGGCAGGAGGGGTCCAAATGGTAATGTAGTGATTCTTATAGGCTGTATGTAAATGCTATAGGATTTGTATCTTGTACTAGATTGGCTACTGTAAAATAGAATATTCAGCAGGGAAGCTGTTTTACTGTACTGTAAGGGACACATCCCTCTCTTGCTCCTTCTCTTCCCCTCGGCCCCTCTCCTCTGCCCCTCTCCGCTCTCCCCTCCCCCCACCCTGTTTCCCCAATAAACCTGCATGCTCTAAGACTGGACTCTGGAGAGCTCTGTCCAAATCGCCGGCACATCGCAGAGATTCCTACAGCACCCACGAAACCGCTACAGGTGGTGGCTTTTCAGTCTCCAGGAAAGTGGAATCATGATGTATGGACTCAGTATTTGATTACCATTTCCTCACTGTGCCTTGGATGGCAATCACTTAAAATAAAATGTAGTATTAACTAAAATTTAAAAACACATGGCAACAACGTAGTCCCTTATGATACAGTTATTTTGAAATTACTTTCAAAAATGTGCACCCCTGTAGCCTAGCATTTAATATGTATATTTTCTTAAGCACATAATAGTATAGACATCCCACTGTAAGACTGGCACTATTCATAAGTGGAGGGAATGAAAATTCAGTTTGTTTTTATTAATTCGTGCAGGAGCAGCCCATGTCTGGTATGCACAACCTACATTCACCAGTTTGTATTTAAACACTGAAAAAGAAATACATTCCCTCTTTATTGCTACAGTTGCTTTGAATTAAAATTGCAAAGAAATACAATGTTAGGTAACACTGAGCTTCTTTCACTTCTCTGTAACAAAAAGTTTTATGAACATGCTGATGTATTTTGTAAACATAATAAATTTTATCTAGTGAATCAGTGGGAAAACATAGCCCCAAGGCTCAACTCTTTTGGTGTCTCTCTGAAATGATACTGCTAAAGTTATTTGCTAAAACTGTCATAAAAGTAAGGAGGAAAAACCTTTTAGCAAGTGCTTGCAGCATTTTAATACTAATGGCATGGCATTTGCTCAAATGAGAACATTTTGGTAAATGCTTACAGAGCAAAAGGCACTGCATTTTCTTTATACAAATTAAAGATAGAGCAGTAAAGGTCATATGTAAAACTTTGCCAAAAATTTCTTAGCATTGGTTTTATAGTATGTGAAGAGGAGAGTCTCTATTCTGCTTGTGACATGAAGGAATGTTGGTTTGACTGTCTTTGTTGAAGTCTGAGGGATCAATGGAGCAAACCACAGAGTGAGAAGAGATGACTTGTACAAAGACAATGATCAGGGTAAACCTTCAAGGTCTAAGGTGACAAAGAACAACCCCAAAATCTTGTCAGCAGATATTGCAGGTTCTCGTGTTCATTGATTTTCCATCCTGGGCTTTGCCAGCTGTAATGTCACTGTCAGTCTAACACTGAGGTGCTGGAAAAACAGCAGCCCATGTGAGTGATATTCCCAAGGCTATATTGGAAAAGCTGAAGGAGGAGGCAAAGGCAAAGAAAAAATATTGTTGTAATTTCTCTTGTTAATGGACAGTAGTGCTCTCAGTCATTTGTGTTAAGGAGAATGTTTTTCCCACTTCTACAATATGTTCCTATGGCTCATAAAGGCAAGAGTTGGACCCAAACTTCATAGTGGCTTGGCAACCTTCATGCAGTTATCTTCAAGCAAAAGATAAGGTCATACCTCCACAGATGTTTCCAACAGGAAAGCCTTGAAGAGAGGTTTTGAATAGTGTTGGTTGAAGGCATTCTGAAATGCACATTAAATATGTCAAGGCTGAACAGCAAAACTAGTGTTTATATTGCTAGTTATGTTATATTTACCTTCTATTAAAATTGCTAGTTTACACAAATTATAGTATACTATATTACAAGTAAATCAATCTTGTCAAATAAAGTTCAAACACAAGAGTTTCTCAGTTTAATCGTAATTTGAAAGAAATCCCTAGTCTTTTGCTTGCTTCAAAATAATTGCTAAGAGCACTAAAAGATATAATTTGTATTGTGTCAAAATAATCAGAAGATAACATGTTTTACTCTTATAAATTGTCTAGCATGATAGATTGAATTTTATACAGAATCTTTAGGCATGACTATCTTTTCCCCAGCTTGGGCAATGCTCTTGCATACTGTAGTCTCCCTAAAGTGATTTAGACCATTTCCATTTTGTCTACAACTCATTTTTAATTAATATTTGATATTAGAATGAATATTTTTTATGTGTCTGTAATTTTAGTGTAACTTTGATACCTGAATTGAAAAACTGCAGCATTAGATGTACTTTGTCAGAATAACAGAATAATAAATATAACCACAATATGTACTGGTATATATTTATGTAAAATTATAAATGGAGCGAGAGAAGGAATGCTGCTAATTATTTGAAAGAAAAATTTAACTAATGGTCAGAAAAACTATGTAGTCTGATGGAAATTAGTTTAAAGAAATATTTAGGTGACTATTGAATGGAAAATATGCTATCAAGCAGCTTTAGTTGAATATGCAATAGCTTTTTAAAGAGAAACAGTTGAAGTCTTCTCATTTGAAATATATGAAGTTTCAAGTGACAGAAAAATAAAAATTATACTGTAGAGAACATTTGCAGCCTGGTAGAGAGACACACAAAATGGTCTAAGAAATGTTTTCCTTTCCCAGCTTCCATGATCCTATGAAAATATTTCTCTAACATTAGAGTATCTATCTGTGAGAAACATAGTGGCAAAACAAGCTGTCCCCTTTCTTCTGTATCAGAGATGGAAGGGGAATGGAGAACTATGTAATACAAAGGGAGAAATGGCTAGACTAGTTATAGATATAAAAATAGCAGTCATATTTGAATCTGCATGTATTATATTGACAGGCACCACACACAAAGAGACGTTTTGGAGTGCTACATCAGGAAGCAATAGTACTCTTACCACTGAAGAACAATAATCTCAAAGCTGCTCTGCTATTTCTTAGCCAAACTCCCTCCTGCTATGAACACAAGCAGAGAGAAAATGTAATAAAATTATGACCAAAATCCGTGAGATATAAACAGGAGAAAAAAGGCTTACTAGGATAGGAAAAGTGTCTCTTACAATTGTTTCGATTCCAATTCTTCCCAAAATATAGCGCAGAAAATGACTGATTGTATGTGTTTTCAGAGGAGGAGAAAATGTGCTGTGCTAAATTAAGAGTTCACACACGGGAAGTTTTGTCCTATTCAATCTGAAATGATCCTCACCTCACAGATATGTAGAGGAGCCATTAGAAGGACATTATCCTGTCTGTCAAATCTTTTTGAACACCTTTTTGTAAACCCCAAAAGAAATAGACTGACTGTCTCAACACCATCATCTTTTTTTTTCCTGCAAAACACAAAAGTCACCAAAATAGATGAGCACAACTGACCAACTGACTGACTCACCATCAACAGATCCGTCACTGCTTGAGACAGTATTTTGGGTGGTTGGAATCTGAAGGCCTAAGTCCCAGATCATAGCAGTAGGTAAGAAAAAAACACTCCAAAATTTACATGTTAATTATTTCCTTCGTACAGTGCTCTGATGGAAAGCTAGAACCATAAGATGTTTATATTGAGTATCTGTCCACAGTCCCATGTGGAGCTCTGAGCAATCTGACCTAGTGAAAGATGTCCCTGTCCATAGCAGGAGGATTGGCACCAGATGATCTTAAACATACCTTCCAACACAAGCCATTCAATGATTCTATCATATTTTTTGTATTACCTACATGCTGCTTATTTCTCAATTTCCATTTGAAGGGAGAGATAATTAAAAATAAATAAATAAATAATGTGCTGGAAATGCATCTTTCTATTAATATTTCAAAATACCTCACATAAGTGAGTAAGTAATCTGATTTTTGTGTTACAGATAAAGACACCATGGAATAGAGAGGTAGTTTGAAAAATAAGAAATGCATACAACTAAAAGTACCAGTGTACACAAGGCTTTTTTATTGTTTAGGTTTCTCATCCCACTGAAAATGCAATTAAAATTCTGACTCAAAAAATGGAGTAAATTAATGCATCCTACCATACTTTTTGAGCCAGCGGTAAAACTTGGAAAATGACACATCAAGCTTATCTAATCTTTCAGTGTGATCATGTTTTATCTAAAATCCAGTATAAAATACCCATTGACTCATGTTTTATCGACACACTTAGGGGAGTTTTAACATTTTATTCAGCTAAGCTGAGTCAGGTCATCCAGATTTTAAATAACAAGCAGACATCTTTCAAATAAATTAGACGCCAGTGCTTACTAGTCAACTTGCATAAAGGAGCAGCAGAGCTTTTTGGTTCTAAATAAACTGAGACCAATTTAGAAAAGCTTGAGGAATAGCTGGTCTCATCTGATCAATTTTATAAAGAGATTTTGAAATATCATTGAAAACCAGGAAAGAAGCCAATGGGAGTAGGAGAGAGAGGTCAAGAATAACAGTTGTGAATGCTGGGTAACTGTCAGAAAAGAGGAAGGATGGAGGCTCAGACTGGAACTACTACATTCAAAAAGGCATTTAATAATAAGTTTATGGATTGGGTGTTTAAATCTACATTTGGTTTCAACTTGTAACACAAGCTGGTAGCCTGATTGCAATTTTTTAATGTTAAAAGTGTCTGATTCTAGGTTAATTTTAAAACCCAGATTAACCATTTCTGTATTAAAAAAAAAAAATCATCTGGAAAGAAAAAGAAATGTATCACCCTAAAATGAAAAGCAGATTGTAGATATTTCTATGAACATATGGTCTTTATTTGTGGCTGTCATTGACCACATTGGGGTTCCAGAGAAGTAATTTGCATTTCGAAAACATCTACTGCATCTGGGTGTTGTTTGCCATATCAAAATATCTCTGCCTGATGACTGCTGACATTGATCCTCTCTAGCCACTGATACAACATTTAATTGCCTTTTCTGTGAGATTTCCACATCCTTATATTGCTGCAAAGAGAGTAATTGTTCTAATGTCAAGTCCAGAGATATTTAAAATCCACTTTTTAAAATCCAAAATTTTAGTTCATACATTAATACACTGACTACTTACATGAAATGAAATAAAGAAAAAATATTAAAACATACATCAGATTAAAGGAAAAAAAGCTGTATCTGATTATCTGATCCTTGGGTGAAGCAGCATGGAATGAGTATAAATTCCCAAATACATTAATCCTATAGTGCAAGAATGTGAAGAGGGAGTAGGTCGTATTGTTACTGTACGAAATCATCTTTTACAGCTCAAGTCAGAGTGAATGGAACAGACTCTAAGGTGAATGGGCAGAATTCATCCAGAAGTTGTACAAAGTGTAAGGCAGTATTATATCATACCGTACCTTATTTATAGCTATTAAATGGTACCCATCTTGTTCTATAGGTGATTCTTATGATTTCAGTTGGGCTGTGGTGCTGTAGTAGACACAAGGGATGTATCTTAAATTTATGTTCACTCCAAAAAGTCTATTTTTCAGTCTTTCTGACACACCTACATATAAAGTTGATATAAAGTGAAGGTTCTATCTGGATTTTGCATTAGCTAGGCTATATCAAATGAGATCAACACAGTATGTATTCAGTCTTCCATTCTGAATTTGCTTGTATCTTTTTAATACCTATTTTTTATAAGTAAAATATATACCACAAAAAAGCTTGTGATAGTTGTGAACTGAAACTGCTGTTTGCTACCTGATTAAGTAATTAATCCTTACATGATTCGTTTCTGCAGTTCCATTTGATCAGACATTGTACAGTTACTTGGAAGCCTGCTTTGGAAAACTTGCTCAGCAGTGTACTTGCAGTTTCTCAGGCAGTATCTTCTTGAACAAGAAAGTCTTCATTTAATGTGAAAACTCTGGATCAGAGTTTCATTCTGGTGTATGTCAATATACTGTCATACACCATATGGGATTATATACACCATATATATCAACAACAGAACTAAAAATAAGTTGCAACCCGTAATAGCAAAAATCCAGGTCAGACACTGCTTTTCTTCATATGGTGCCTGGGAAATATTCTTAAAGATATTTTCAGGAGAGAAATAATTGTCTCTGTAGTGATTTACAAACAACAAACATCCCTCTCCCCTCAGAAAATCACAAGTAACAGAACTGGAGAAAAAAACTACCTTCTAGATTTAAACACAAAACATGAATCTTTCTATTACAAAGAAACATATGCAGAATTACACTCAGACAAAGGTTAACAGAGCTCATTAATCAGAGATGAACATATTTTATTTAAGGCAAACACAAACTTTAATGAGTAGTGGGCGGAAACAATAAAATGCAACTTCCTAGCCAAAACTATTGTGCAGACAGATTTATCCTCACTTTCCTGATAGTTCTAAAGTAATTACTATGAAATGGCAATAAGTCTTTTGTTGATTTCTATATGTCAGTGTTTTAGTCAAGGTCTTAACTTAAAAAATGTGTAAAACTGTATGTTAATGGACTCAGTCCTTCATTTAAACTCCAAACAAAAGCTACAGTTACTTCACAGTAAATTGTAATAATGATAAAGTCATTTTACTCAGGGAAAAAGAAAAACCCTAAACCCCTCCTGTGGAAAATAAGAACCCAGAGGAATTCTATTAATAATTTAAAGATCAATTAGCATTGTGCTGTTAGGAACTTTTATTAATTCTTTAAAGACAGAATATTTTTTTCTGTGCAGACAGCAATAATTCCTATATTGTTTATGAAAGACAACAAATCATTCTAGCTTTTAAGACATGGAGTGATATCATTAATCAGTTGCAGCTGTAAAACAAAGTTGAAGACTTGGCTGTTCAGCCTATTGTATACAGATTAATTTACCCAAAATAGTAATTGCACCCATATTTTAGAAAGAAAATCTGTGAATGGATGTATCTATGCATATTTTTCAAATCCATGAATTATATCATACTAATTGATACATTTCTGCCTAACAGATAGAAGAGTGCAAGGCAATAGTCTTCACCAAATAAATTTATCTCCAAAAACACATGTATATGTAATGTGACAGACTGGAATTGCTCTGTCATTAAAATGCTGAATTTCTCTTTTGCCAGATGCATGAACAGAGTTTCTGTTTACCTGTTCAGGTTGTACAAGCCTCCTGTAGGGGAAGTAGGATTTTTTCTTGCACAAACTGGTGTAAACCTACTTCCTTTATGGCAAGAGTTTGGAACAATTATATGTACTCAGAATAATCCAATGGCACTGCCAAGAAGTTAATTCCCATTTTCTTGAAGCAGCATATTCTGGTGATTAAGAAGTCTACATATGTGTGTAATTTAATATCAGGATGTTCAATTAGCTACAGAGAGGTGACCCTTGGAAGTCGTGCCACTAACTCAGTTGAGAAACACACAAATTCAAAGCCATTTGCAAGTCAGACTACATCTGTTAAATTGGAAGATGTTATTAGTGCATAGAAGGCATGTCTATGTTGTTACGAGCAGCTTCTGGGTTTAACCCCAAGAGAGGTTTAGGTGAGATCATGTGTCCTGCCTGGAGGCTGCCTGGTGAAAGATCCCATTTCTCTCTTGCCATGCCAAGTTTTCTGGCTTGCTGGGCACATGGAGCTGAGTGAAGCACGCGAGTGGGCACATGCTGAGTGGTCTTGAGGAAAGCCTCAGGTGTTCCTTTCAGCAGGCTGCACCCTTACACAGGAGACCTGGACTATCATGTTTTGAACATTTCTCTTAATTTTGAGGCCTACAACTCATAGTGACAACCCATAGAGATAAAATCTATTTTGTGAGTAGGATACACATTTCTTTGCAAATAATAAGACTGGTATGTTATAAGATGCATAATTAAGAGCTGCATACATTAAACTGTTTAAAAAGTGAAGGAGACCTTATTTAGCCTTAAGTTATAAGAATAAAAAGTTTTACAGCCCTGAAATACTTACACTGTAGCAGAACTAGGAATAGAGTTTCAGGGATTGATATAATATTGTCTAAATGTTTTTAGTAGTTTCATAATAGAATTGCCTAGGAGAAATACAAAGAAGACAGCATGGTGACTATGCAGTACAGTAGAATGGTCATTACAGGTAGGTCATCTTTTAATGTGCCAAAAACTATGGTTAAATATTTTTTATGTCATATTTCCATTTTGGACTAGGGGAATACCAGTGTGGTGAGATGACTCCTTTTGTTCCCAGTCTATGACACCCAGGCACATTTGTGGCTTGACTCTGTTTTCTATATTCTGCTGTGACAGATGGGTACCTAAATGACCCTGCAGTGACCACCTTTAGATCCCTCAGTTCTTTTTCTGAACCTGTCCTCTAACTCCTTTGTCAGTCACAGTTATTTCAAAGTAGCACAGTTTTAGCAGCAATATATATATAGATTAAATTCTTGTTTGGGAAAAAACCACCATTTTGTTTTGTAATGCGAGGATGAAAAATTGTGTCACCTTAATCTGTGTCACATTTGAGAGATTTTCCATGTAATGTATCCATATCTAAAGTATCTGTTAGCATTTTTGAAAAGAGGTATAACCCCATGACCAAATGAAAAGTATTTAATTTGAAAGTCATGCTGTTCATTCACTCTCATCCTCATTAACCTTTGTCACGTTCTCTAACAGCAGGAGGTCAGGAATTTGTCATTTCTCTTCCTGAAAAGTCATTAGCACAAAAAATGAGACAACATTTTTGTTTCTCAAGAACAACACAAAAGAGAAATTAAGCAATTTGTTACATGAATAAAAATATCTAGAAACAGTTTGCAGATATAAAAACTACCCACTAATATAACTAGTAGGTAGGAAGTCTGTGAATACCGATCAATATAGAATATACAGTATTTAGTTACATACATGGAATGAAAGTCTAATTAAAATACTAAAAAATTATAGTTGTTATGAGCAATTTTAAGCAATGTGCTCAAGAAGAAATTTCAGATGTTGGCAAAGGTATTTAGAATTTGTGTTAGTCTCATGTTCATGTGGATTTCTTGCTTTGAAATATATAAGAAGAAATATGAATTGCAAGTGAATCTTCAGTAATCAAAACGGTTTGTCCCATAGTTCACCCTAAACTGAACTTTATATTGTATTACAAGAAAAGGTTAACATTTTGTTGCTTAAGAAGATGAATAATTTATTCAAAGCAGAAAATGAAGATTAGCTAAATGTAGGTCTTATTTTTTGCCTGTTTCCTAGTTAGAAATTCTTCTATTTTACCGAGGATAGTAATTTAACTTAATTTTCTGCTGTTCACATCCAATGTGTAGTTCTTTTTCTCAGCTATATGTTTAGTAGTCTTACCTTATTCTACAATAATTCATCTACTTTTAAGAGTACATATATCTGAGTCATGTGGCCGCATGTGTGAATGTGTGTGTTTCAGAAGAAAAAAACCCCAAGCTTTATACTATATTTCTGTAACAAGACTTAGTTCCTTGAAATTCATATTTGAAG
Organism: Pardalotus punctatus; assembly: GCA_013400915.1. Classification (NCBI taxonomy): domain Eukaryota; kingdom Metazoa; phylum Chordata; class Aves; order Passeriformes; family Pardalotidae; genus Pardalotus; species Pardalotus punctatus. The sequence continues at coordinate 131,230 of VZTX01004505.1, read as the reverse complement.
GGTTAAAATAACCAAGGGGTGTTCAGAGTTTGGTGTTTGATTCATAAGGATATTTTGTTCTATGCCTCCCTATAGACCATAGAATCAAGAAATTTTTCCTTAAGAATATAAGTACATATTACAAATAATAAAAATCAAAGTTGATACAAGCTACTTACCTACAAGGAATAATCCAATAATACAATTATGTCAGGTATTCTATGTAGTAGCAAGGCCAACAAGGCATTATAAGGTAACATCTTTTTATGCACACAGCACTACCTGTCTGTGAATAGCTGAGGCTGTAATTTGTTTCTCACATCTATAAGAAAAATATATAGTTTCAAAATTCAAAGATTAGTGAAAAAAGAAAAAAAAAGTCAAATTTAGTAGTGCTTGACATGATAGGCTAGATGAAAATGTACTGAAATACCTATTTTATTATGGATATTGACAAAGGTGCTTTCCCTAAAGACAAATTGTGATTCTGAGGGAAAGAGATGTTAATTGTCTACAGTCCACAAGCTCAAGACCTATACAAATATTTACCAATCAGGGAATAACTACGACAGAAGATATTTTTTCTATAATTCATCTGGCAGTCCCATGCTTACAAATATCTTTAACTTCTCCTCTTTACAAAGGAGTCATGCTTATACATGCAGTGAGGAAATAGTGTTCTCTTTACACCTAGAACTACCTGTAACTGAAAAAAATTAAAATTCTGTCTTCTAGTTATATATTAAAATCCACTTTGAATAAAAATAGGTCTATATAATAAAGTCAAAATTATTGTTATTAAACAGCATTTGCAGTGCATTGCTTATGAAATGCACAAAAGGGAAACCACAGTCTCTAAACTCTTATTATAATACAATGTTTAAGAAGAGACCCTTTGTTTTCTGGTTTTTAATGTTAAAAAAAAAAGGATGGTTTATGCCATCTTTATTCTAATAACTTTAGTTTGAACCTTAAAAAGGTAATGTTTTTTGACAAGGCAAATATCTTCGTAGGAAAATGTCCTTTCTTGTTATGACATAAAATATTTTAAAAATAATTTATATATCTCTAAGTGTGAATACTATTATGGCTTAAATCTTATTACACATTCAATACTAGTGTTTTAACTTCATCTGAACTTGTTAAATCTTGAATTTATTTTAGAGATATTTTTTATTTTATTGATAACTTTTTTATCAGTAAAAAGTCTTAAAACATTTTGTTGTGAAACATTACAGGAGTAGTTGAGAAGCTACCAATACTAATGTGAAAGAATTTTTGTGTAGTTTTGAATTCTACTGCTTGAGTAAATGTTTGACTTGCATTACAAGGATAGACAACAGAAGCAAGAACAATGTCTGTTTAAAGTGAATGTTAACACTGAAGATTCAAATAAATGACATGAGCAATTGCTCATCTTATTAATAATTCAGGTAGTGTCTTTTATTTTTTTGGGAAAGCAACACATTATACATCAAAGTGTATATTAGCTGTCTTACGTCTTTTACACACCATATTTGAATGAATTTATTTGTCAGTTTTATTGTTCACAATTGCATTATATTTCATAAATTTTGCTTTCTGAAGCAGTGTATTACATCCTTGGTCAGCATTTCTGAGCAGTAAAAATGTTATATAAATAAATCCAGTGCAATGACATCTGATGGATGTTGTAGACCTACTATAGATAACCTTTGGTTTAGACACTGTATTTGCTATCTCAGAAGAATTAATTCTAATTGAATCTTTGTAATTAAATTTATTTATATCAGTAATATTATGTGATGAAAATAAAAAATTGAAACATGTTTTGCTAAAAGTGTGCTTGTTTTCTGTGTGTCATTTATGATTTTACCCGTTTTTGGCTACAATGGGAGAATTTTTTTTCAAAATAACCCCTAATAACATTTTTGGCAACTTTGCAAGATACACTAAATCAGTTAGAACTAGGAACATTTAAAACTGTAACTTGTACACTTGTGGCTACTCATCTGACAAAAAAATGACAAATATTATAAAAAACAAACCACCAAACCCATACAACCAACGTTCCCAAACAAAAAATTAATCAAGATTATTTAACATTTCTGGTTACCCCCTGATACGCTGTTGCAAATTTTAACTAATGAGAGTAAAAAGGTAGTGAGATGTGATCTTAATGGAACAGTTTTCCCTGCTATACCTTGCACCTGGCTGCAACTTCTTGTCACTTCACAGCCTTGAATAGCTCCATGCTCTTCAGTGCTGATCTTGCACAAGCTGAAAGCAGCATCAATTTTCGCATAGATTGTGACAGAAACACCATTAAGTCCTTAGACTGTGATGGGCAAGCGTGCCTTGAATGAAATTAGTTCTGGAAAACTTAACAGACACTTCATGGCTGATTAAGGAACAACAGCATCATCCATTTATTTGCTGAAAGATACTAGTGCTGACAAAAATCCTTCAGGTGGGTTTAAATCAGGCATATAAGACTTCTATTAAGTATATCTACTATTTCCTTGAAAAAATTAGACCACTGAACTAATAAACATGAAACATTGAGGAATGTCCCCTGACAGGAAAGCTCAAAGACAGTCAGTCAGAAAGCTCAGCAATCTGTTCTGTCTGAAACATCCTCTCTCACTGGACATAATAATGAAATTATCAAAACTTTCTCCCTGGCTACAGATCACAGTAGGCTGAGAATAAAACCTTAGGAATAGAACCATGTGCAATGAATTATAAAAACATGGTTCTGATTAGGAAAAAAGAATAAAGTAGCCTCCAAGTCAGACAGTGTTAAAGATGGGTTCTGAACTACGTGGGCCTTCAGTATGGGGCAGAACAATGTCTTCTGCATTCTCATGAAAGCATAAAAATTTTGTAATTTGGAGTTTTGTAGAAAAAGATGATGCAGAAGAATATTACTAACCAGAGAAGTGCCCTTGGGAATCTGCTTCCACAAATGTGTGCCTGTTTGCTCATTGCCTTCCACACAACGGAGAGCTGCTAACTTTTGCAACCAGGGATTACTCAGCAGTTCTGTAGGCTTGCATAGAGATGACATGCCATTGTCCTTCCCAGAGAGCAGGGAACTGTCTTCTCAGTGGCACAGTTCTAGGAGACCTAAGCATTGATAGGCATGCACCTCCTTAGTGCTGTCTCCCTATCCAGAAATGCATTATTTCACCCCACATTGTCTTACAAACAGTCTTACTGATACTGTTAGCCTGCAAATAATGGTACACCATGTGTTCGCCTATTTTTGCATGGAATTTCATGGGTTGTATTCATGTATTTAAGGAGTGGTGGTTGTCTTTTATGAGAGATAAAAAGTAAGGAATAAACAAGATGTCAGTGTACTTTCTTCAAACTCAATGTAAGAAGTGGCAGACTGCTTTCCAAGGATGCTGAGAGAGTGAGTAATTTAAATGCCAAGTAGCAAAAGTTGTCAAGAACATTTCATACAGGTTGACTGGCTTTGAATTGTAATATTTAATTTAATTTATTTCATTATATAACTGCTTTAGGAACATGTCTTCATTTCAACATCTCTTGTATTTTATCACTCACTCTCTAAATTTTTTTTCATAGAAACTTTAGTCAAGGTGAGATATCTGTATTGGGTAAAATGATAAGAAGGTCAGCAAAAGTATCAGTCTTTAAAAGCTATGTTCATTTATACTTCCTGAGAAAGTATTAAACTTTGCTAATTTACTAGAGACTTTTCTTCACAGAAAGTGGGTTTCTTGATTCAGAATTTTCTGATTTGGATTTTCTGAGCACCGACCTTAGGTTAATGGAAAATCTCAAGAACAACAGCATACTTCTTTAAAGTCAATAAATTGTCTATTAAATGTTCTGTTTTTCATGGAAAAGTAATTGTTTGCTGCTTCCTTGTGCAGTTTGGGAAGACGTACACTTCTGCTGCATTTTTACCTTCACAAAGGGGGAAAATGTCTCCTAGCAACATGTCAGGTTTGCAGCCTTTTATTGTTAATTTTCTTTATGTTGAGGCAACATTTTCAACTCACCTTACTTCAAAATTGTCCTTAACGCATATGAGGCCTAAACATCTCATCCTGAAAGAGATAAAAATATAAAGTCTGATAAAATCCTGTCAGAGACGGAGCACAAAAATAAGCATCTCTTAGATGTAAGTTGGTGTTGCGAAGTCTAGTTTAAATTTCATGATTTAACAACCTGAAAAGCACCTTTATTTACTTTTATTGTAAACTAAGGGCTAAACATTAATTTCTGCCTGTTTATTCTCAGTTTTCTATCTTTTTGATCTCTAGATTCACACGTCTACCATTTAACTATGAGTATGCAGGGTTGTTTTTCCCTTACAACAACATCATTCCAGAAATTGTGGCTTTAGAAATGTTATATATCCCATTAGGTCAAATTGTATGAGGTGATAGCAACTGTTGTAACAATCGCCATTTACTAGTCCAGATCAAACAAAATCTAGTCATGTTAAAATTTATTATGTTACAATTCCAGTAAATTATTTTATTACTACAGTGTTACTCTTAACAATCTGCTGTGAATTTCTGAAACATTCATTTATAATTCTATCCAAGATAATGGTTATTTTTATGACAGGAATCCTTGATGATTTCCCATGTGGATGATGAATAGAAAAATTCAAGAAAAAGGTCAAAAACTTCTGATAAAATAAATTTCATCTCAAAATGCTAAAAATCTGGAATTAATGGAGAAAATGAATAAAATATTCTGGTTTTTTTTCTCACTTTAGGGAAAAATATTTCAGAATATAAACCATTTTTGCTTTGTTTCAAATTTTGTGAATGCATTACAGTAACACAGACACTAGCAAGTTGGATATTTAAATACTAATAAGATTAAATATATTAATTTAATATATAAATATATTAAATAAATACTAATAAGATTAAGTGTATCTTGATGTCTAAATACTAATATTTATATGGGAGCTTGGTGTTCAATACCTTACAGAAGCTAGTGGAGACCTAGGAGTTGGTTCAGTTGCCCAACGAGAATGTTTTGAGATCCCATGGGAGTCCTGCCTGGCCTGCAGATTTTTCTGTAGGGCATTGCTCCTGTGCCATCTCTCAAATGCCTTGTGAGTATGGTTTAGATACCATAAGACATTTAAAATTATACCAGATTCTTATATGTTATCATTTGCTCATTATTTAACTGTTGTACAACTACTGATCAGGAGAAAAAAAGCTTTGGTGCCAGATGCTTGATGAAATTTTCTCTTTGTTTTCTTCTGTTTCTTCTTTTCCAATAGCATGCCTTCTATTTCTCTGGCTCCTAGTGCAGTTCAAAAATCTAATGTCTCACAGTGGAACTTAACATGCATAGTAAACATAGTTAAATGTGAAATATTAGAAGTTTCCAAGTGTATTTTAATCTTCCAACACCACTCAGTCAACTGAATGAATAAATAGATGCTATTCAGGTACAAAAAAGAGTTTTGATTTGTAGAGATGCCATATATTTGACCCTGGAGAAGAAAATTTATGAATAACTCCTTGTCTGTATTCTCTATCAAGATTCATTGAGCAGGAAATTAACTCCAAAATTATGAAAAAATAAACAATAATAAATGTTCCTTTTATACCACTGATTAATGAATCTGGAAAATTTGCATCAGGTTCTGTAGTGCTCATCAACACTGTGTGTGAGAAATGTAAGAAATACACTCCAGAATTTGCTTTATTTTCTTTGGTACTATTCAGCCCTCCTTAAATGTTGACAAATTTTCCATTTGACTCCATATGGAAATATGCATACCTTACATGCTGGGTAAGAGAGAATGACAAAGCAGCAGTGAAAAGACTCTTCCAAAGACAGTAGTCATCAAACTATATCCCTGTAGAACACTGCTGTGAATTACAAAGCTGTCATATTGTTTATCACTCTATGAAAGCGTGGCTTGCCTGTCATCTTGGAAAAGCTGAATCAGAGTATGGAGAGCAAGGATGAGAGGCTATGAACTGATGAGGAAATAATTTCTTATACAGTTTCCCACATTGTTTTTTTTGTCACAATCACATTGCTTGCAGTTGCTCTACAAAAAAAACCCAACAACAACAACAAAAAAGTTGCCCATAAGTGTAGTTTCCTAGACTAAATGTCCCCTATCTTCCTGGAAGCATGTAATCGGCAATACTTTCAATATTCTTTCAATATTTTCATTCTCCTCTGGATAACTCTTGTCAATGCCCTGCTCATATCACATAAAAGGACATTTCTGTTTTATTTTTTCATTAATATTCTTTTTTACATAATTTGTGAAGTTTAGAATCATAATGGTTAGTTTCAGTCCTCCTTTTCCTCTTGAAGATAAGCAAAACAGGAGGTATATTTCCAGTATCAACGTTTTAGCTGGTGTTCCTGTGTCCTGATAATACACTCTTCTTCCTCCTCATGCTACCAAGTGACCTTCTCTTCAGACTCACAAATAGATGGCTCTGTAAGAAGGCCTACAATGGCCAAAGCTACAATTTCTATTAAGTGATGTTCCAGAAACAGTATGAGCAGTATTCATGGTGGTGGGTGCACAGCATTGGGTCTGTTTCCTTTTAACAAGGATTGTGTCTTGGTTTAGAGAATAATATTTGCACTTTTAATGAATAAAGGCTCTTTTCTATATTATATAATCATCCTAAATCTTCATTCTCAAAGAATGTTAGTACTTTCTTTCTTTTTTTTGCAAAGATCAAGCCAATAAACAGATTAAATTAGAACTCCTTCCAATGAGCTCTTGGTTGATTTGCAATTAGCATGTGTCACACCTCAGTAATGTCAGTTCAAACCTTTTACTCTAATTAGGAGAAGATAATAAGATATGACGTTTATTAATATGGTGTGTTTTACGTTTCTTGCAGTGAGGCACATTTGACACTGAGCATGACAATGAAAAAGCATCTGGTATTAAAGTAATATAAAAGTAAAATAAGCAACATATAAAAAGCAGTCTTACATAATCAAAATAATGCTGCAAATTGAATAATATAATATTTTAGCTAATGTATCATGCACTAATATAATATGACATGCCAGTAGTGTTAATGCTTAATATGAAATGACGTGATGTCTAATACAGAAGAAAAACAAGTTTTAAAATGTTGGAATTTCCTGTGCACCAGAAAATTTGACTGCCGTCTGGCTCTAAAGACAGAAGAATGGTGAGGGTGTGAAGAAAAACTGAAAAATAGAAGGAGGGGAAATTTGAAGGAAAAGACAAGATGGTGTGGCTCATACTTTGGGATTACTGAGATTCATCTCCACCAGAGATTTATAATGTTTGGTAACATCTTCCTGCATTGAGTTCTCCCCAGCACTGAGCACATGCTGGAACAAACAGTGTCAGCCTGATCTGTAAGAGGCAGGAGCAAGGAGCATGAACTGGCTCAGGGATATATCATGCCTTCACAGAGCAAATGACCCCGTGGCTTAAAAAGCATTAGAAGCTACCCTGACATAAATACTCATTATCATAACCTACTGAGAGCTCAGATTAGGGGCTGTGTAAATGTGGTCAAATAAAAAAAATTAAAAAGGGAATTATTCTACCAGACAACTATCTTTAGTAATATTATAGAAAAACAGATTAAAAAATGCTTATTATAAGACCCAGGAGTAGCAACATAAATTTCGATAACCAGTTTGCAAATTCATCTCTAGAGATGTGCATATTAATGATTCACAACATAAGGGAAATTCTAGTTTAAAGGGGAAATGCAACTTAATACAATATTCTGATCAATGAAAAGAGAGATTCCTGATCAATGAAAAGAGAGATTCATGGACAGGTATGCTTTTCATATGTTTGTTCATTTGAACGTTTTCCCTATTCACAGTGAAGTTTCTCTGGAAATAACATGTTCAAGGTCTCTACTGGTGATAATCTCAATTTTGAGGAATTCACATTTATTTCCTAAATTATCAGTCAGGGTTGGTACATAATGTGTTCCAATTCAGTTGTATTAAATTGAGATTCTTTGCTATTTCTACAATATGTAACTCAAGGACTTTCATGTCACCTGTAGGAAATCAAAAGTAAAATTAACTCTTGTTTTGTTTTTTAATTTTTTTTTATACAATGAGTACCTTCCAGTATCTTCAATTTTAGTCTGTTCCATTGCCATATACCTTAAAATCAGGCAATGGAACACTTTGTTGTGGTAGACATTTTGAATAATACTGCATTTTCCAACAGACTGACTGGCTGCCATCTTGGAATACTGAAGAGTCTAGGGAAAATTTGAGAGTTATAAAGATATTTTACATTAGGCTGAATTTTAGAGATATCCTAGGTCCATCAAGATGAAGCTGCCATTCTGTGTCTCAAATTAATAAGAGAGTTTTCCTTTTAAACTGGTATATGTATATTCATAAGTCTCTTTGGGTTATGGAAAAATGAATTGTCAAAAATTCAACTTTAAAGAAATCCCATTTATTTAACAAAGTATTTGTTGATACAGTTTGTTATATTAACAATGATATATACATGATCAACTGATAATCCAAAGAGAAAGACAGAAGGCTGTGATTTCTGGATATTAAGGATTTTTTTTCTCTCTTACCAACAACACCTGTTTTTATCCCATAACAGCAAGATTTGGTGTAAGCATCTGATGTCCATTTGAAGGAAATGGGCTTATATAAAGGTTGAATATAACCCAATAGTATCTATTTTGATTGGATTTTTGAACTTAATTAAAAACATCTGATTAAGATCTCAATTATATTTGTCATATTTCATAAAAAGAAGTAAGAGTATTCTTACACTTATTGCCTTTTAAGATGCAGCTCTTAGAATCTAAAAAAAGTATTAAGATAAAAATAGTTGCATTTATTCACAAAATAATAGATTGTGAGTAGAATTGTGGTGGAAATATTTTAACACTATATTTATATTAGTATTATAAGCTATTAAGCACCTAATTTGTAAAGCTGTGCTTGTTCATCTATTATCAGTCTTTGCAGATTTTTGTTATAGCATCAGGAATAAAGTAATTAATAATAATAACAACAAAAATTATATAAAAATACAATACTGTAAGAAATAGTATAAAGACTATATTATAATTTTATGAGGTAAACATTCATCATCCAGTGAAGTTTGCTTGTGCAGTGACCGTTAAATATTTCTAATTTACTATTGTTCATTGTAACTAGTTTGGCTCAAAGAGGCAGGAAATCTCTGCCTCAGAAAATGAAAACTTATATATATGGTTGACATTATTTAATAACTTATTTTCTGCATAAGGCTTCATTTACTGGAAGATATGGGCAGTATTACAAATTATGATGCCCACAGAGTGTAATTCAGAGGAAGATAATTCCCTACTTTTGTGTTTCATCCAGTTGGTCCCCTCTATATATATTTCAAGGAGGTGAAGATTTACAACAAATTTAGGCTTCAGAATCATTATTACCTCTCTCTGCATAACATTTAAATAAGAAACTCTTTGCATGCTTATCATTAAAATGTATTCATCCTTAGTGAGTTCTATTTTTTTCTGATTTTGTTACAGATTCAAGTTTCATGCTAATTTTCCTTGGCTTTCTTAAGAATCCATTATAATAAAAATTTGTTTCAAGAAAGTAATAATTTGGATTTTGTAACTGTCATTCTCCAGTCAAAAATGCTTTAGAAGAACGGAATTGACTATTTTTTTTTGTTTATTTTTATTTATGCCTAGAATTGTCTTAAGAATTTCTTTTAAAAGTTTAAACCAGTACATTCAATTATAAATTCTTTAGAGGAGATGAAATACAGGTTATGTGGTTAATAACAGGACAAATATTCAAAATAATGTATAGCATAGTTTATTTTGTCTCATATTTCTTCAGATTATTTCGGTTGTTAATCTCATACATGCAGAAAAGAAATCTTCTTGGGGTTCTGTTACTCCTACTCTGTGTATTCTTTTAAAATAACATCTAATTCTATATTCAAAGTGGTAAGTTTTTATTGCCTACATGCACAGATTTTCAAAATCTGTATTGGCTGAATTTTAGTAAAACAGAACATTTCCCTTTCAGTATGAAAATAAGACATTTTGTTCTATATCACTGTAGTTGTCTTACCTGCTTTTCCTAAATCTCTTCTAAAGAGCTTTCATTTTGGTATAATTTCAGAAATATAGGAGGTGGTTCCTTATGCTTCCACAACATTCTGTGAAAATAATTCCCTTCAAATTTCTACAGGTTTTGCTCCTAGTAGTAGTAGTATGTGAAATTACGTTGTAGTGCACTGCCATAGCTATTAATGGCAGCCTTTTCATGTACAGCTTCTAAAGCTGAGTCACTCTCATGGCGGATGCTTTTTAACTGTTTCAAGTTTCTGCAGTGCTCTGTTAGTTTTATTTTCTTGTAACAGAGCCCTGCAATGGCAACATTACCTGCAGAAGAAATTCTGTAGAAATAAAATACATTCAACATACATAGTTATATTTCTTTCACACACATCTGTCTTCACACTTTTATACATAGTACTGTCCTAGATACAAATCTAGTTTAAAAAGTCTTTAATATGATATTGTGAGTTATAAATTACAAAAAATAATTTCAGATGCAAAACATTACATTTAAGAGCATTCTTTATTACGATTTAAGAGGTTTAACAAATATAAGATAGAAGAGTAGCTAAAAGGATATGTTTTCAGTTAGCATATTATGAGGGGAAGAAAAACAGTTTAAAAATAAGTTTCTAAAATAAAAATAGCTCAACATGTAAATTGTTCACCTTCATAAATATTTTTGCAAAAGAATCTTCCTAAACCTGTTCTGATGTTTCTCCCTCAAAAAAAGGGACTATTAAACTCTGGAGAGAATTGTTCACAGCAATGATCCATAGAGGCTTCAAGTAAAGGAGAGGCAGAAGAGTTCAGTAGCTCACAGAGGTGCAAAATGACTAAAGTCTCCATAAAGTATGTGTCTGCCCTGTAAAGAAAATTGGGTTACTCTAGACATCAAAAAGCATTTCAAAATGCTCCTCTAAGAAGAGCACTGTATAAAGAGTTTCCCCTAACTAGAAAGTCATAGGTAGAAGGATTTGGGTAGAATTTAAGTTGCCAGAATATATAAAAAAAGGAAAATAGTGATTGATCTACTGAAAAAAAACCGAGCTAAAATATATTTACTTTCCAATACTTGTCAGTCAAGAAGGCATCTTGTTCTAAGTCTTACCTCCCCTTATCAACACTTATTTGCATTAACAAGTTTTAGTTATTAAAATGATTGTGTATGAGGAAGTATTGCTTTCTGATTACATTACAATAAAAGTCTGTGGTTTCAAATTTAAATATCGATTATGTTACCACATTTAAACTGGTCTGAACAAACACTGTGAGCCCTTTGATTCAGGCACCTGATTTCCTCACGAGCCTGCACTGTGTGCTCCCGCTGTGTTTGAGGGCACCATATCTGCATGCTGCTTTCTGCTTACTGTGATTTTTTTAGATATTGAGGAATATATTGACTGATTGATGTTAGAGACAAAGCTGTCTTCCATTCTCTGTGAAAATTGCTGTTTTCAAAGCTGTGACACAAATGTCTGTAATTGACTTGTGGTAAGTTTTTTCTAAAGGAGAGAAGCTTGTTTCAGCTTTGGCCATTTGAATCTATGGCTCTTGTTTCATCTCTCTGTGTATCTAAACATTTCTGCTGTCATTTTTTTCCCCTCAAAGGCCCATAATATTTCATTTGGTCCAAAGAATGACTTTGGGATCCTTGGGATGGGTTTAAATACTTTAAAAATTTGGTTTATATCACTTTGTATCATTCTGAAAGCCCAGTCAGGTATATTTGATCTCTATACTTACCCATTTAATTGTGCTGTAAGAAAAGTAAAGAAGAGAAAATGAGAGACAGAAAAAAACCATCTGCAAACACAATTTTATTTTCTATGGCATCTATTTTACATTTTAAAGCATTAAAATGGAAGAGGCATAGTATCCTTCAATGTTACTTCAGGTGATAACAAATCTGTGTTCTGACACCTAGCAATTGGTAATCACCAGTAATTAGTTTCATTACAGCAAGATCTGTGTAGATGGCATATGCAGTTGAAATTCAGCAGCAAAGTTGGCAGGGAAAGTGAGTAAAAATGAAATGACTTTTAGACTATGCTTATGAAAATTAGTTTGGGTGGATAAATATGATGGAAAGTAAAAGAGGCAATACTTTTGCAGAAGAAAACACAAAATTGGATATAGACACAACAATGTGAGAACATCCACAGAAGAGGGAAAGGGGATGAGAAGGAGATGACAAAACCCAATAATTGGAAAGGAAATATTGAAACTGTAGTGGGAATTAAGTCAGATATATGAAAGCAAAATATGAAAGAAAAAGGAAGAAAATATGGTTTACCTTAGTTCCTCCACAGAGATGATCCTCAATGAGTGCTCCCTCTACTCAGCACCTGATGCCAATGCTGCAATGGGTACTGCAGACCCAGCGTTCTTCCTCCTTTACATTCATCATTCTCCAGACAGAATCATCTACAAGTCTTCTCATCTGAATTTTTTGCAGCCTGGTTCCTTCTCTGCCCTGCAATATTCTCATGCACACAAAGACCACAAGCTCTCTGATGATTCCCACTTTCTTCATGACCAGTGGCAGATCTGTTTTGTCTCAAAGCAGTTACTGTCTCCATTCCATAGGATGCTTGATACTTTAGCTTCAAATTGCCTGAGCCATTACAATGATTAGTCATTGTCAGCAAGGAGGTGGAGGTGGTTGGACTAGAAAATGTATCTGTGCGATGTGATTGACATTCACCTTCAGAAATGGTTTTCTTTTGGAAGGTGTTCCTGATACCTTTTCTTATTCCTTTTGCTATCTTCATGGCAAATGTTACAGACAACAGGAATCCCAAAGGAAGATTGTTTCCCTTTTACATTGTAATATGTTTTCCTGTTTGGAAACATCACCAACTGTGTTGAGAACAGGATGTTTATCTTTCTCTATCAGCTTCCCACAGCACAAGACTTATAGATTTATTTATCTTTCTCTCTGGACTTGGGTTCCCATCTCACACATGGAGAGGTGTTCTTGATGTCCACTTACCAAGTGGAATAGAAATTTGTTTCTCACACTGTAGATTGTAATGTTGAAGTAGGATATGAGCAAATACTGTCCAGAACATCTCCAGTACTTATTTAATTTATTAAAGGCAAGAATTAAATATATACCAGGGTTATCAAGAATAATAAATACTAAGTTAATATATATTAATATAAAGTTCAGAAATACTGTGATAAATAGTCTCCACATATCACAAAACAGCTGACTTTAGCGATTATAACAACTAAAATCTATGGGTTTCAGTAATTTACAGAAGTCACCGACACTGCCTTAGACAACATATATCTTTTGTATCTTTAACAGAGGTTAAGTGTGATAAGCAAAGGACCTTCTATCATTGTCATGATGAATATAGAGCAGTGAGAAAGTGTAGACATGCTCTTAATCAACTGATTGATGCTTTTGACACATTTCAATTTGGGCTCAGTGAGTTTGACAGTTGAGATCTAGCCAAGTGAATGTTTCCCAAAGTAATGTATATTTCTGCTTTTTCATACAACACCTTTTTGCATTTGGTGTTTGTATGACTGTGGGAGAGATTCCAGCAGAGAGTTTCAGGATCCTTTGGTGCTATGTGTAACAAATAAGAAAAACAGAAACTTTGAATGACTTACCAACAGAAAGAGCAGAAAGGGTCCATTTCATTGGATCTTATTCACAAGCAAAACCCAGTGCATTCTTTTCTGTGATCCTTGCTTTTCTAGCATCCAAACCTTTTGTAGGTGAAATAAATACACTAGTGATATCTAGTAAACTATCAATAGCCTATATTATTTGCCTCTTTTTCAGAATAAACATCTAAATAAACAAAATTTGAAGATTTCACTAGCTTTTTGAAGGCTGGTTCATGATTATAAGTTGTCTTTTAATAATCTGTCTAGAGAGGCATGATTTGACTGTGATTTGATGGCCATTGGCCAGATGGAAGCCCTTTTGAAGGCAGTGAGCTTTTGGATGCATTCAAATACTCCAACATAAAATTTGGCTGCCAGAGACTCTTGACTGAGAAATTTTTGTGCCCAACATCTTGTGCCTTGGTTTCTGTTGTTACAAAATTGATAACGTAGATTTTGACAGGTTGCAAGATCACTAAAAAGAGCAAAAACAGAGCAATTTGAGTAATTATCTGTCCCTATTCACAGTTCTATACCCAAGAATCAGCTGTACCTTTTCCTGACCTATGTTAACACCCTAAAGCATAAAATTTAGATGCTGCTGCCTTGCTGAGAACATCAATAGGGGAAGTTAATCTGATTCATAAAGTGATTATAAGAAATATAATCCCACTGGAGAGGGGTTAAAAAGAGACTAAAGTGGGGCCTTAGAACTTATAAGAAATAGAACCTTAAAGAAAAAAATATATAAGAAATGTTAATTTATTATCCTATTAAACAGGTAAAAATAAATATGTGTTCAAGTAAAATCAGTGAAGTAACACTAGCATGAAAGCAGAAGAGAGAAATCAGGTTTAGGTTCCTAGTCTTTTTGATGATTAGAGGGACTAACAAAGGAGTTCATTAAGAAGTAACAAACAAGTCAATAGGGATGATAATAGCTAAAATGCTGAGAAAAAAATCACAGGACTCTTAATAAGAATGTTTTTCTTTGTCGATTTCAGCATAATTACAGTGTAAAACTCGATTCATATAATGTAGCATCAGCTAAATTACCTCAAAACCAAAAGCAGTTAACTGTTTCCCATCAAAGATTAAGAGGTATGCATGAGGGAAGAGATTCTGGAATTATTCTGTATGGTTGAAACAGGCCTTCAAATATTTTAAAACCTTGGTGTTTACTATGCATTATCTAGCTTGCCCTGTTTTTCTGTCAATTGTTTATTTGACATTATGTTTCATTCTATTTACTTCCTTTATCTTATTATGAAAGAATGAAAGACTAATGCAACTTGAAAAGCCAAGTTTTGTGACATGGAAACTAATTAGGATAATTATTACTAGTAAAAAACAATTTCTTCCACAAGTGGGTATCCCAGCATGACCAGGGACAGAATATCTTCTCTATTTTACTTTAGGTAAATAAATAAATTGCTCAAGGTCCTTTTGATAGGATGAGGAGATGAAAGAGACATCCTATTGAGTCATTAGGAGGCTTATGAGAATTCTATACCAAATAACCTGCATCCCAGTTTGATTCTGGCCTGTAATTTCCTATGCTTTACTTCAACTGACTATTACAGATCCCATCACAGGATTAACTCAATCTGTGTTTACGTGTGCAATAGCAAAAAGATTAATAACAGAGGACTCTCTTGTTGCTTATCAGTCTTTCCAGAGTGCAGGCAGAAAAAAGCTCCCCCTCTTATAACCCTAAATTAATACCTCAAGTATCCAAAAGTAATCATAATACTGCACATTTATCTGATTAAAATAACTCAGAAGATACATTAAAATAAGGGATTTATATTAAATGTAGACAGTCCTATACCTTACATTTTATTACAGAGTAAATGTAACTTTGAGAGTCTTAGTGTTGGTGTTTTCATTTTAGTACAATTTCTCTAAGTCTATTCATTTCAGGCCAATCCATCTCTGATAGCCTATTAAAAAAAAAAAAAAAAGGAAAGTGAGGCCTAACTGAAAAAGTAATGGCTCAGAGGCTTTTTTCTGAATCCATACTCCAAGATGAATTTAAATCACACAGCAGTACTCATTTAAAAATAAAGGTTTTGATTCGGGCAGATCAGACGCAGGGTTTTCTGATTTATTTTTAGTTCAGCATTTGTAGGGCTTAATTGTTAGGCATTCCTGAAGAAAGTGAAGTGCCTGTTTCTGTACTCATGTCATTTTGCTGGTAGCACCGCACATAGCAAAATGTACCTTGCATTTTCTATTATTAGGAAAAAAAGCCTCACCAACAAGATATGGCCAAAGTTTGAACCACAGTATTTATTGTAGAATATATGCCATGCACTAAATTTGCTCCTAAATATCAATAAAATTCCATTTTAGAACAGTAATGGGGAAAAAAAATAGTTTTCCCATGCTCAGTCATTATTTTAAATAACTTATTCAGTTACAACAGAGTGAAAATTTAAATCTGGCTTACGAATGGTTGTAGAGAAAAACTAAACATGGCTAAGCTGAAATACTCTAAATCTCATATTGCTCAAAATTGAACAAGCCTCTAAATCTCATATGGCTCAAAATTGAACATACTTAGTACAGAATTCACCCTTCCACATCTTCACTCGCCTGCCCCATGTACTCCTGCAAAGAGTAACTATTCTGGTCTCTTTAGTGGCTGTAAGGGGTTGACCATGGGTGGATGACTGGTGCCCACAGAAGACACTGTATTCCTCTCCTCCTCAGCTGGACAGAGGAGAGAAAAAGTCTTGCGGATCAAGAAAAGGACAGGGAGAAATCACACACCAATCGCCATCATGGACAAAACAGACTGACTTGGGGAAAAGGAATAAATTTATTACCAACCAAATCACAGTAGGATAATGAGGAATAAAACCAAACCTTAAAAACCTTCCCCACAAAAACACCACCTACCTTCTTCCTGGGCTTAACTTTACTTTCCATTTTCTCTTGATCATCCCTGTCAGTGTCACAGGAGGACTGGGAAGGGGGGCTGCAGTCAGTTCATCAAAGGCTGTTTCTGCCATTCCTTCCTCCTCAACGGGAAGACTCCTTACACTCTGTCCCGACAGCATGGGGCTCCTACTACGGGAGACACTGCACCATGAACATCTCCAAGGTCAGTCCCTCCCACAGGCTGAAGTTCTTCATGAACTGCACCACAGGATTCAGTCCCTTGGGAACAGGCTGCTCTAGTGTGATTCCCCTAGGGGATCAGAAGTCCTGCCAGAAAACCTGCTCCACATGGGCTCCTCTTTCCGTGGATCCACAGACCCTACTAGGAGCCTGTGGGTTTCCTAAGGGGTCACAGTCTCCTTTGGGAACCCACCTGCTCTGGTGTGGGGTCCTGCAGGGGCTGCAGGTGAATCTCTACTCCAGCATGGACCTCCATGGGCTGCAGGGGCACAGCTGCCTCACCATGGTCAGCACCGGGGGCTGCAGGGGAATCTTAGTTCTGGCACTTTAGAGCATTTCCTCACCTTCCTTTTTCCCTGGCTTTGGTGTCTGCAGAGTTGTTTCTATCACACATGCCAAGTCCTCTTTCCCGGTGTGATTGTACAGGATTTTTTTCCGGCTTCTTAACTCTGTCATCCCAGAGGGGCTACCACTGTTGTTGATGGGCTTGGCTTTGGCCAATGGCAGCTCTTTCTTGGAGCCAGCTGGCATGGCCTCTCTTGGACATGGGAGGAGCTTCTAGAAGCTCCTTGCAGAGTGGCCTGCAGCTACCTGCTACCAAAATGTTGCCACAAAAAATGAATACACAGGCCTTGAGCAAGAGAGAAACAGAAAACAAAATCCTGGTCAAAGCAAGGATGACTGGATTTTCAGAAAGCTTGTCAGAGGTTTTTATGAAATATTTTCTTCTGAGAACCAAACTGGCTTTTTCTTTCAACATTTTTCCTGTCTTCCACCTAAATCTCCTCCTGTCACCTCTAATTCCATCAGATACATTTCCATTCAACAGCTCTCCTTAAATTCCTATTTCTTTCTCTGTAGTTTGATTAGTCCTTGGATATTGTGACCCACAGCATTTACTTCCATTAACTAACACAGTTTGCTGGTATCACTGTACCTACTCTGTGCTGAAGAAATGAATGTTTAAGATTTTATTGTCTAGTTAAACTGAAATCTTTTGGGTAAAGAGACTGTTATATTACAAAGTATATAAACAAAAGGACAAAAAATTGCAATGTTAAGGAAAACAGAGGTTGTAGAGAAATAATGGCATTTCTAAAAACGCCAAAACAAGCATTTCCTATACTGTCTTATGTGCCTTTTTGTGTACTTATTGATTTTGTGTGATTGCATATGTCCCTATAGAAATGCATTTTCTTTTTGTTTTTTCAGTCTCAGGACTTAAGTACTGAAACAAGGTTGCATAAAGAGAAGCTGGTTTAGTAACATTTTCTCCAAAAGATATTGTAAAAATTAGGCATCTCTGTTTCTTCCATGCATTCCCCATTACATACTCAAACATTTAAATCCTTTGCAGCATTGTTAAAATTTTAGCTCTACAGACCATGACCTTGTTAATCTGTATAAACCTGTAGCAACTGGTGACCTGTACCAGGTCTTTAAGCTCTATATTAACAGAAAATTTCAAAATATATAATGAAAATACAATAGAATATGCACCAAATTACAGAGGTACTACAATCGACCTAATTTTAGATAGCTGTCAATACTATTAATAGGGCTATTAATTTCAATGTAGCTACTAATACTTAATATTAAAATTTAAAAAATGTTAATGGTAACTATATCATTGACATATGATAAATCAATACAGAACTATTAATTTTTAGAATCCTATTCTTATTCATATATTTTAAATAAAAATTATATTACAGTAGAAGAAAGAGCAAAAAGCGCAGCACCACGCTTAATATATCTTATGCAAAATCCCATCATCTGGGTGAATTTCTCCATGAAGTAATAAATTTGTTTTCAAATGCTTCAACAGATTTTATTTATTTCAGTTTACTACTTGTTTTTTGTAGGGTATTTCTTTTGTTGAAGTTACTAATCTAAAAGTGTGCTGCTTGCCAGGAGTTGTCTTTTTTTTTAGAATAATAGACATTCTTAAAACATATTGAGAAATACATTCTAATCTTTTCCTTAGTCCTAATCTTTTCAATAAATATCAAAGAAGTTTAATTGCTTTCAACATCACTTTCTTAAAGGAAAGAAAAAAATTCTGTATTTGGCCCTATCTGGGAAAAAAATTAAAATCTTTACCTGAGTAAAAAAGGTCTATGAATGATTCATTTTAAGAGAGAAATTTTCCTTTGAATTTTTTTTAACAATAAACATTTCAACAAGGGTTGGTGCTGAAGCATATCACAAAAGAGAATCTTCTGGCTTTGCTGTCTGTTTGTTACAGAAAATCAGCTCAGAGAGTCTTGTTCTCCACAACAGGAACTTTGAGCATTTCATCCATTCTAATAACATAAAAAGATATTAGGACCATAGGCACTAACTCTCTACATTCTTGATGAGCTTCTGCTATTACACACTTGCTTCATAAATTATCTGTTGGCCCTAAGCCACATTCAGCTTCCACTTGGTTCTCTGACCTCTAAATTACCAAAGAATCTGAAATACAGGAGGATTCAGCAAGCTGTATTTTGTTATCATCCCAGCAGCTGAAGTCTGGCACAGCAGCATGACATTTGATTGGTAGATTGCCACCTAATAAATTAATGTAATAGATAATAGGATTTAATTGCTTGAGTCTCTCCTTTCTGTAGCATCAGCTAACCTGACGAGTAGCTTACATTTTTGCTGACACAGTCAGCAGTTCTGATGGCCTCTACAGTGGTAATATCACTTTTTGGCCAAGTCTGGAGAAAGGCTTTAAGGGTTCAGCTAACTTTTGTATTCTTGGCTCAGCTACCTGTATAGACCTTATGCAGGCTTCATTTTCTACGCATCCATTCCTTATGTGGGAAAACTGCTCCTAATTAATGATCAATATAAGAAGAGAGAGAAACTATTTTTGGATGACTGTGATTTGGGAGCCCAGTAGCACTCCTGCTCTTCCAAATCCCTGGAAAAAAGTGTTGGGCTCCAAAAGCATTTCTTTTTACAAAATTTCTAACAGATTCTCCTGTAACTCCGTATTTTGAAATTACTGTGTAGACACGTCTTATTTCACACTCTAAAAGGAATTACTTGTGGTTTTGAGATTGCACTTTGTAACTTAGGAAGCATGCTATTTTCTCCTTCTTCCCCACCCTATCATCTTGTGTCACACAAACATTGACACATTTATACTTTGATCACTCCACCAGTAACATTAGAAAGTTGCATCTATTGTATGTAATTCCTCACTGCTGTTGGAAGGCCACGACTAATGCAGGTGAGGCATAACAGGCATTGTAACTGCATCAGACTATCAGTCACTGGCCATGAAGATGTACCAGAAAAATCTGGAAGATAAATACTGTAATAAAAAGGGATACAGGTAAGTAGAGGAAGATCTCTAACAGAAATGGAATCAGGTCTATAGTGATGCACCTTCCCCAGGTCTGTCCATCAAGGGGAAAAGCAATTTAGTCCAGTTTAACAGGACAAGGATTTTTGATTGCAATCTTGTGATTATCGTATCAGTTATATCTACAAGAAGTTTCTCTCTTGAAGGATTTATGTTCCTTAGATCTCAGTTTTTGTAGATGTGGGTGTGTGGCAGAATCCCGAAGGAAAAATGCTGAAAATGCAATATGTAATCTGATCTGATGTCTAAAGCAGATAATGTGTATTTCCAAAATAAGGTGAAAACACTGGGCACTAATTTTGGAATTACTGAGATAGAAAGATTGCTCCAAGTTTTGATGACTGGAAAAATTCCCAGTGTCCATAGCCTTGTTAAAGAAATAATCCTATAAGTTCTGTTTGCTTACCCAGTCAGTCAAAGTCAGGAACCTAAATAAGGAAAAATATTTACAGTAGTTTTTGAAAAGGAGCTCCTGTTTTCAGTTATGTTCACAAGCAACTACAAGATAAGCTCTCATTTCCACTGCTTACTTGAGTGTCTGCATTTGATATTGTGATATTTTTCACAGAAATTTGGCTGTCAAGTGTAGTACATGGATACCCGGCACCAGGAATTTTCTGGTCCTAGTGGAAGAAGAATTTTCTTAAAAAACAGAGTTTTTGTCTCTCCTTGCCATATTTTAGACCCAACTTGGCACTGTTGCTTCAGCTACACTCCTTTTCTGCCTTGCTCTTCATATATATATATAACACACAAATCTTAATTTGTAGTGTGTTTGCTAGCTATTCAGCTGGTAGATGTACCATACACTCTCTTTCCATGGGGAACTGGGATCCATATGAGTAAATTAGTAAATTTTTTTCACAGTGAAATCTGAAATAAAACCAATTTCTAGTTAGGTCTTAAGATAATTCCTTTAAGACCTGGGTGTGAATTGTATTTTTTTAATCTGGAAAACCTTTAATATTGGCCCGGTGTTCCAGGCAGCAAATCTTTGTTTCAACAGCACTTGGGATAGATGCAATCTCCTAATTTGTTCCAAATAAGAGATAAAAATGATTAGCAAGCATTTCTGCTTTCTTGTTTAGAGTTCTTGCAGTTACACTTTTTTTGTTGTTGTTGTTGCTTGCCTTTGTAAAAATTCCTTTTATGAAAATTTACTTCTTTACTGCTACTGTTCAAAACATTTCAAGGAGTTGCAGAAATATCTCTTCTATTAAAATTATTTTGCATCATTTACATAAAGAGTTAAACTTTCTACAAGTACTGTTTCAGAAGTGTGCTAACTATGGTAGTGCTGACCTTAACACAGAGATCAAATATTGGGAACTGGAGCCCTGAGCCCTAGATAAGTATATATATATATATATATATGTATATATATATATATATATATACATATATATATGTGTGTGTATTTGTCATAATTATCTCAGTTGTCTGATTATCATTCCTGTAACTGGGTAAAGAATTATACCAATAGTTTAAAGTGGCTACTATTGACATGCAGCCTTCAAGACAGGATTTGTTAATACTACTTAAGATATTCAGAAATCATTTTCACCTCCCTGTGCTTCAGTTATCTCATCTGAAAACAATAGATATAATAATACATCTTTTGAAATTCACTGCAGTGCTATCTAAGATTTAGTCAATAGATTTGTCATTTTGGAAGCACAAGAAGTATACAATGGAAATGCACAAATAAAACACTTCAGATATTAATATTCNTTGCTTCAGCTACACTCCTTTTCTGCCTTGCTCTTCATATATATATATAACACACAAATCTTAATTTGTAGTGTGTTTGCTAGCTATTCAGCTGGTAGATGTACCATACACTCTCTTTCCATGGGGAACTGGGATCCATATGAGTAAATTAGTAAATTTTTTTCACAGTGAAATCTGAAATAAAACCAATTTCTAGTTAGGTCTTAAGATAATTCCTTTAAGACCTGGGTGTGAATTGTATTTTTTTAATCTGGAAAACCTTTAATATTGGCCCGGTGTTCCAGGCAGCAAATCTTTGTTTCAACAGCACTTGGGATAGATGCAATCTCCTAATTTGTTCCAAATAAGAGATAAAAATGATTAGCAAGCATTTCTGCTTTCTTGTTTAGAGTTCTTGCAGTTACACTTTTTTTGTTGTTGTTGTTGCTTGCCTTTGTAAAAATTCCTTTTATGAAAATTTACTTCTTTACTGCTACTGTTCAAAACATTTCAAGGAGTTGCAGAAACATCTCTTCTATTAAAATTATTTTGCATCATTTACATAAAGAGTTAAACTTTCTACAAGTACTGTTTCAGAAGTGTGCTAACTATGGTAGTGCTGACCTTAACACAGAGATCAAATATTGGGAACTGGAGCCCTGAGCCCTAGATAAGTATATATATATATATATATGTATATATATATACATATATATATGTGTGTGTATTTGTCATAATTATCTCAGTTGTCTGATTATCATTCCTGTAACTGGGTAAAGAATTATACCAATAGTTTAAAGTGGCTACTATTGACATGCAGCCTTCAAGACAGGATTTGTTAATACTACTTAAGATATTCAGAAATCATTTTCACCTCCCTGTGCTTCAGTTATCTCATCTGAAAACAATAGATATAATAATACATCTTTTGAAATTCACTGCAGTGCTATCTAAGATTTAGTCAATAGATTTGTCATTTTGGAAGCACAAGAAGTATACAATGGAAATGCACAAATAAAACACTTCAGATATTAATATTCATTTATATATATGTATATACACATTAACATATCTTTTATTTAATAGTGAAATTCTACATATCACAGCTGGAATTACTCTGTGATGAAGCAATATAATAATAAAACAACTTTATAAGTAGTGATAGAAATGGTAGGAGGGAAACACTCCAACAGTGTACGGACAATACTGGTACATGGCGATTGCCACAATAATTTATGGATTCTATTTTTACACTAGAATAGGAATATTTTTATGATATCCTGCAGTAAAAGGAGGGAAGTGTGCTCTTCTATCTCAGAAGAAATATAAAATGCTATAAGAATTTGTATGAACAGAAGCATTTTGGTCGCATCAAGTCTTAAGAGCAAAATGTATTATTATGCATAACACAAAGTAATAAAAAGAAGTCTCCAAGATTTTCTCACGTTATTTTTACTAACAGCTTTCAAGAGTTATTTATCAGCTTTTAAATTGCTTTCTACTGGTCAGGTTCACGCTGTCTTTCTAACTTTTAGTCTGGAAATGCGAGTGCACTAACCAGCTCCATAGCCTTTTCCCTCCTCTGTTGGGCTTTACCTGACCCAGTGTGGTGAAACTGTGCAACCCAGCTGGGGGAACTGCGGAAAGATATATTTGAGAAATCTGAGGAATATGCTCAGGGGTTCCCCCTTGGTCTGTTTCAAGAGTCGCATCTTAACCTCCCTTCCCTTGCAGAGTCCACTCTTGCTGCACTTGACACTTCAGGAGAAAACAAATTCTAGAAATGTAGCTCAATTTTCTGCACTAGGATGTGTACCAATGGTTTAATGAGCAGCTTTCTTAAAGAAGGGCTTATGGTCTCGGTCTCAGTCTCTGGCTGTTTCCTAGTAAAGAGATTTTTAATTTGTATCCAGATCTTTTCATAGTGGATTTATACATTCAAGCAATCTATATCCATTATAATGTACCAAAATTGCTTTATGACTATAATCTCTACATAAAACAGGTTTCCAAGGAATTCTACTAATCTGAGGTATTGAAATATCATCAAGTGACAAATTTAGAGTTCTGAGTTACATGAAAAATCATATTTAGCATTTCTTTCCCTAATCAAAGATCAAATACTGGAATTTCAACTGAAGATAGAATTTTTTTTTCTGAAAATAAGCTAATTTATTTTGTTCAATTTTTTTATAAGAATGTGATATTTTCACTGTATAAAAGTGAAAACAGGATTAAAATTATTACAGCTGGACTTTTAAAATGCTTTGGCATGGAAAGTAAAGTGCTTAGTTGTTTTCTGCTACATTTAAAATTGTCCACATTATTTAGGTCAAAAATACTTCCATATATCGTGGAGTTCTTTCATTTCTCAGCTGTCTCCCTGAGCCTTCTTTCACTAGGCCCTTTTTAAGCTAGCAAATATGAGAACCTTAAAGATAAGGAAAAAAATCCAAACACAAAAACATAAAGAATATTTTAATGATATTGGAGAATATATTTGTTTTTATTTTGAAGAAAATGTGTTGTTCTTCCTTATCTGTAATTTGTTTGAATTACTAAAGAGTAACAGTAAGAACAAGGACATACAAAAGAACATGTGCATTTAAATGTCTGTGTTGCAAAGCTTCAGACATTGATATATATGGCTTACGTTATATAATTGAGAAAAACAGCAGCTATGTGTTGAAAAAAAAACCCTATTCACAACTGAACTTTCTCATATCTCAGGAGGATAAATTTGAATTTGAATTCTTTTAAGTGTAATGGATGCTGAAGAGTATGTCTGTTGAAGAGATAAGTGTTGTATTTAGTGTAAAGCACAAAAAATTTGCAAATGGAAAACAGTTGTAGCTGCAGAATATGAATTTACTCACTTGAAAGTTCAGTACTTTGATTTCATGGGTAATAGTTTTAAATAGGAACATATTCACAGACTAGAAAAATCATAAAGAGAAGATAAATCCTTTATTGACTTTCTTTTCTAATAAAGTAGGGCAGTTTCAAGGTCTTTTCTTACTGAAATATCACTGTAAAACTGAAATAGACTTTGTCTCTAGTCCAAGCTCCTGATCAGAGCTAGAACAGCTCTCAGGTCAGACCCCTTTGTTCAGGGCTTTACTTGGTTGGGGCTTGAAAACCTCCAAGGAGACAACTTCCCTGGGTAACCTCTTCCACACCCTGGCTCCCCCTGGGGGGAAAAAGTCTTGCCTTATATCTGGACTGAATCCCCCATGCTTTGATTTTCGTCTCTGGTCTCTTAAACTCCTGCAAAGAGCCTCAATGACCTTCCTGTAATTGTTGGAGGGCAGTGGTGAGGCTCCCTGAAGCCATCCTATTCCCCCAGCAGGACAAGCCCCAGTCTCTTACCATCTCCTTGAAGGGAAGTGCTCCAGCCCTAATCATGGCTGGATTGACCTTGTTTGGATGCCAAATGCCCACCCCCACTACTCTCTCAGTCCCTTTCCTCAACAGGAGAAAATAAGATTTAAAACTTGTGGATTGAGATACAGACATGAAGACCACTTACCAATTACTATCACAGACAAAACAAATTTGCCTTGATGAAAATTAATTTATCACAAATTAATTAGATTTGGACCACGAGAAACAAAATAGAAAACCCACCTTCCCCTCATTCCCCTTTTCATCCAGACAACTTCACTACTCTCCCCATTCCTCTACCTTGTCAGCCGTGAGCAACACAGAGGGGTGAGGATTGGAGGATTATGGTCAGCCCATAACTGTACCTCCTTTCATTTGCTCCCTGCTCCAGCATGGGCTCTCTCCGTGGACTGCGGCTCTTCAGGGTGATCATGCTTCAGTGTGGATTCCCATATGAGCTGCAGGGAAATAACTGCTCCACCTTGGTCGTCATGGGTTGCAGGGACTGTTCCAGTACCTGAGCACCTCTTTCACCTTCTTCAAACCTTGTGCTTGCAGGATTATTTCTCACTTTTTCTTCCCCACACTCCTCACTGCCTGTGAGGTTTTCACTCTTCCTGAAATAGATTTTTCCAGTGCTGCCACCAGTTTGGCTGATGGATGCAGTGGGTTCTGTCTGGAGTCAGCTGGAACCAGCTGTGTCCAGCATAAGGTGGCCTCTGGCTTCTCCTCACCAGGGTCACCGTGCCGTTCCCCCCCGGCGTCTGGACATGGGTGGACACAGGCACCATGTACATCAGCTAAACATGTAGATATCTCATTCCTCCTTACTTTCCTGTTATATCTTGTTTTGCTTTTCTCTGATTTTTTTACAGATTTTTATTTTTGTGTGGTAATGATCAAACTGAACGAATATGCTGAAAACCAGACACAGGAACATTTTGGGTAGTAAGTGAAGCTTAACCCTGCTCTAGAACCAGGTGACTCACATGCCTGCAGCATGGGACATGGTGGCCAACAGGCTCAGAGCCCTCAGCTGGGTTGACAGCCAAGTAAGTATTGAGGAATACTTGAAATACAAGGAACTATTTTGTCCCCGGTGATGAATATAAAATAATTAGCATCTCAACTATCACATGTCTGATGTAGCAGATATGTGACAGCTTGTTCAAAAAGTCTTGTCAGAGCTAGAAGTCATTCTTCATCTCCATATTTTGAACCCCATTTTGATCAAATATGAATATTAATAAAGTAACCTATACTGTGCCAGCAAATCATTCATTTCAATGTGAAACATGCAGGACAAAATTATCTTAAGCCTTGATTAAACACTCGGTTCATGTTTGCAAATGTAAACCAGGACTACATGCAAACAATTTTAATATCAAGAGCAATCCTATAGTATTTATTTACGCAATAAAACAACATTTCTTTGACTTAAGTAAAAGTTCGTCTGGAGTGAAGATTAAGGAATGTGAAATTTCATATTCTCATGGAAATATATATATACAGCACCTTTACTGAGCCTGATGACACAACAGGGAAGCTGTCAAAAATCCTGGATGTATTAATAAACTGTTTTTTTCAAAAGGCCATTTTCTCACAGGGACCAAAAAGATAATTCTGAGCTGTTTTACTGAGATCGAGCTATTTCAAAATTGCAAGACAAAAATCTATCACCTTCTTTTATTTTGTAAAACTGGCAAAAATGTAACATTTCAGCTATGAGCTTATGTTTTCCACCACTTCATTCTACTTTACAGTGCTGACAATCAAGATGTTTATAGTGCTATTAATATCAAACCTGCATATGTGGAGTGACTTGGGAGTTGTTTTGATCCAAATTCTACAGAAATAAGTGCACTGAGATCTGAAAATGAAACTGGAAGTAAAATGTAAAATTCAGTGCCTTTAGAACACTATATTAAAGCATGCAATGCATCCTACAACAATAGGAACTATTGATTTAAGTAGTTTAATAACTAGTCATGTTATTGAGCTTGATAATGTTAATTTAGAAACAAGGAAATAGTAATTATTTTCACCTCAGTAATTACTAGGTAAAAATATATGTCTGATATTATAGTGGCTAGTAGAAATAAAAACATTTATTTCTCACTTCAAGGAGCCAAAACACTCCTCTCCTTTCTGAATAAAAAGTCACAAGTAGCTACAATTGAAACAGCTGCAGGTGACTAACTGTAGGCAACCACCAATGTTTTGGCAATATTAATGAGGACAGCAGGAAGGATAAACATCTCTTTATCGTATAATTAATTGTTGTTACTATTGTTGTTACTACTTGTGATTTGAACCTTTGTGATGAGCTTCACACTGTCCTAGAGGTGAGGAAACAAGTTAAGACATTCCTTCCCCTTGGGAGTTAATGATCCGAAAATAACCCACTCACAGAAAATGTTTCTGCCAGGTGAGAGCATTGGTAGGTGGTGGCAAAGAATCATTCTCTGCCAGTTCTGAACTGGATCAATAGACACTAAAGATGTTTCACTCTACCAGACTGATGGGCACATTTCATGAGCATTAAAATCACATATGGATACTGCTAGTATTGAAAGTAGAAAATCAACTTGGTTTAAAAAATCTATAATGGTCTTTTCTGAAATGTCATTCTGAAACACTTTTACAATGGAAAAAAGTCAGGAATTTGAAGACCACTGCTGTGACTTTTCTTTTATATCAGGAACATTAAAAAATAATTGTTCTTTGTCTTCTGATTTAGACTTTGCATGCTACACTATTAAAGGATGCAAGATTTTTCCTATGAGATTTTACTGCCTTTTGGCATCCTCTTTGTCCTGTTTTATTATTCCCTCAGCTTTTCTGTGAATTTTCTGTGAAGTTCTTTTGCAGAAGTTTGTACTGAATAGGCAGAAGTATAGCCATAGGATGAATCAAACAATACAAAGAGAAGGGAAATATTTCCATAAGAAAACTTAAAATGTCACAAAAGGCTAATTTTTTATTTAACTAGGCTATGAGTTTTTATTGCTATTTTCTTTGTTTTTCCCCTTCTACTTAAAAATAAACGTCTCCTAGAAGTAAAAAAATCAAAGTACAAATAGCACTTGCTATAGGTCAGGGAGGACTCTAGAAGTGTGTACATTTAAATATTGATATTATATGATATAACATGGCTCAAATTATTTTTTATTATTATTCAACAAGTGCTTGCCAGTCATGCAGAAATTTTGGTGTAATCTCTCTCTTCATAGTAATAAAGAAGAAGGAAAAACCCTTCAATCATTATATACACTCATTAACAAATAATCATATACTATGAGAATTATTCTCTTTGCTTTTATCCCTTATCAAACACAATTACATAATTACACAGTACAACAAAGATATAAAAATTACATCAGTTTCATGCAGTAGGATTTTATATCCATCTCTTTCCAGTGCAAGACAAAAAAATATGTGGTCTTTTTTTTTCGTTATAGATATCCAAGTAACCAAATAGAGGTATTATGGTGGTGCTGAGGGAATTAATAGATTTCTGGAACACATTCTTCCTTCTTCGTCCTTCATACTGCTGTCAGAATAAATCAACAATATTTTAATATTGAAGAAGCAGGGTAAGAAAATTACCATCTTTTGTCAGCTCAATTATTCGTCTATTTATTCTAAAGAATGAAACCGTCTTTGAAAAAGTGTTTTTGTTCTTTTGATTAAAAAAGTTCCATTCCAGTCTATGGAATGGAAGTGGGTTTCTTAACAACCCATTATAGCACACCAATGCCTTAGAAACAAGGCAGCACTGGTTTGTGATCTACAGAGTATGACATACTTAGTTGTGCAGCAAGAGCCTGCATTCCTAGTGGTCCCTTTTTTATGATTGTCCCCTTGGTACAAAGGTTTCAAGATCTTTGTGGTTAAGTTTGGACACATCACACAGCGAATCAGGTCAGGCAGCCATATAAACAGGTTTTGTGATGATTTTGTGAGAAGCTGTGAAATAAATGCAGCATCCACTAGCATGAGTGCAGTAGTATGCATTTGAGTGATGCAAGACCCAAAAGTACAAAATAGGAAGATTTTCAGAACGATCTGAAACTTTATACAAAGGTGCATGAGCAGATGTGAAGGGAGTCAGAGCACTAGAATGATCCACAAACATAAGCAAGGAAGAACACAGCATTATTACCTGCCTTTCGGCCTTCATTAGTGAAATTATTTCAGAAAGTTCTTCATTTTATTCATAAAAGCCTTTATCCTGAGCTTGCAGCACTCTTTACAAAAAGTGAGAAATACAGTCAAATCAGACTGAAATGCAATAATGTCTCTACACAACCAAGCCAAAGAAAGTAATCAGCTGTAAAGAAACCAAATCCAAGAACTATTTCTTTCCTCCACAGATACAAGCTCTAAGCATATTTTTATCATTCACAATGTGCGAGTATTTCAGCATGTCCTGCAGACCGGGAAATATTAGGAAGCAATTTGCTTATATTAGAAGTGAATGCAAATCATTCTGCTCAAGTAAAATGACTTTGTAGAGGTGGGGTGGGAGAGGATTTGCCATCATCTAGAAAAAGAAACAAGATGTGGAGCCTTAATTGTGTGCTTCTTTGCCTCAGACTGCTCGAGTTTGGTGCTCAGAAGGGGTGGCACTGCATCCCACACTGCCTCTCCTGCAATCTGTTCATGCAAGGACCGTCCATCTGCTGGGTTTAAACAGACCCCCAGTTGCTTATGTGTTTGTTCACAGATGTAGGTAGGAGGTTTGACTGTGGGTTTCTAAAACTCGAATCCAAGATTATGAGACACATTTGCAAACATGCTTGCGTATAGCAGAGTCTTATCTGTTTGCTGGGAAATGCTCCATTGTTTGACTTGCAAATCAGTTCCATTTAAATTGAAACATGGTAGTGATACTTGTGCGTATAAAATTAAATTTACACAATATCACTTCTATTTAGTCAAGAACTGTAAAATATACAATGACAGAAAACATTAAAGAGAGCATCCATGAAATTATTATACGTGAAATAGAAATTGTTTGACAAGAGAAAGATTTGCATGGGGAGTCTCTTTCCAAGAGAATTGGTTCTCAGACTATGGAAAGCGTAGCACTTGAAAATAACATTATAATTTCAATTGATTCCCAAGGGTCCTTTACAAGTAAATCAGTTGCTGTATTTTTAATAATGGACTGAATTGGCCTCTTTATAAGAAAATTACAGATTACTGCAAAAGTTTGGTTGCAACTGAAAGAGCTTTCTAATTCTTTCAGTCTTTCCTCAGGAATGTCTCTTTCTCCTCTGAGCAAGTTCTTGGTACTGGAAAGTAAGTGTAGAATGCAACAAAAATGGTACAGAACAAAATGCGCCAACACATGACTTCTGTTTTGACAAGAAGAAGCTTTGTAGGAAGATGTTACTATGATATTTAATAAAATACTAAGCAGGGCTTTCTTCCTACTCTACCAGCTGCAACAGAGCACTAGATTACAATCCACAAATAAGGTTTGGGTTCACTTGCAAGAGGAATTTTATGGGACAAGACCGATGCTCTTATTGTCTCTGGGTTTTATGGTTCATCATTTGACACCTTCTATAAATACAGTTTGGTTTGGGAAAAAAGTACTTCATCAGTGAATCACAAGTGACGTATGGATACATGGATGATTTCACTTTCATCCTAAACATATGTTTCTATATGTGCCTAAAAGAAAAAATCTTTGTAGAATGAAAGAGCAGATTCTCAGTTCTCCGTGTGGTTTTTCAACACATCCAGAGTGATTCAGCTGCTAAGCTGCAGAACAAGTCCAATGTGCCCAGCATCCCTAGAGCACAGTTATGTTCCCAGATGCTGTTCTGCAAGATCGAAACACAACTGAGAAAGAATTCTGTCAACTATCTAGGTAAGCTTGACCACATTTTTCAGCCTATTTTATTGGTTACAGGATAAATGTTAGCTTTTGTTATCAGTTTTATAGGATTCCAGGTAGTGCTGATTCTACTTTACATGATCAGTTTTTCACTGACATCATTTTCTTGATATGAGTGAAGCTAAACCAGGATTTAGATAGTAACCTTGCTAGGTACTGACTGTGCTTGAGAAGTGAGTAATTTCAGACTTTACCAGTATAGTAGGATCTGGCCCATATGCCAATGGAAGGAATAGTAGAATAAAAGCAAGATTTCTTGGTAGCTAAATGATGCTGTCCATCAATAGGTATCTCTGGGAAAATCCTGGAAGTTGGCAACTGATATTTCATAGAATTAGAGAGTGGTTTGGGTTGGAAAGGACTTTTAGAAGTCATACAGTCCAAACCCCTTGCAATGAGCATGGACATCAACTAGACCACGTTGCTAAGAAGCCTGTCCAATCTTACCTTGAATGTTTCCAGGGATGGGGCACATACCACCTCTCTGGAAAACCTGTTCCAGTGTCTCACCATCTCTTCATAAAAAATTTCATCCTTATATCAAGTCTGAATCTACACTCTTTCAGTCCAAAATCATTACCCCTTGTCCTAGCACAACAGGCCCTCCTAAAAAGTCTGTCCCCATCTTTCTTGTAGGCCCCCGTCAGGTACTGCAAGGCTGCGATAAGGTCTCCCTTGAACCTTCTCTTCTCCAACCTGAACAACCCCAGCTCTCTCAGCCTTTCCTCATAGGAGAGGTATCCCAAACTTCAGACTGTTTTTGGGACCTTCCTCTGGACTCACTCCATCAGATCTCTGTCCTTCCTGTGCTGGGAACCCCAGAGCTGGATGAAGAACTCCTGGTGGGGTCTCACAACAGCAGAGCAGAACGGGAGGATCACCTCCTTCAACCTGCTGGCCAAGCTGGTTTGGGTGCAGTGCAGCTGCAGTGCTGGTTTATCTTCTGGGTTGTGAGTGCACATTGTTGGCTCATGGCCGTCTTTTCATCTAACAGCACCCACAAGCCTTTTCCAGCAGGACTGCTCTCCATCCCTTCATACCCCAGACTGTATTGATACCAGGGGTTGCCCTTACCCAGGTGCAGCACCTTACACTTGGTCCTGTTGAACCTCATGATATTCACAAGTGCAAAGACCAAGTGTATTGTCCTCAACAAGCTACTAGAAGCTGATTTTAAATACATTTGCGACTTAGATTGTTATATGCTATCAATTTAATTTTACTAGTACTTGCTTTCAGAGATGTAATTTTGCTTTTACAAGAAAAACTGACTCAATCAGAAGAGAGCAGCTACAGAAATAAAAGTTATGTTCTTCAAACAATAAAATCTTTCAGTAAAACCAACATGCTTGAGTTAGGGTCAGCAGAATTATGTGTTTATATTCAGTAGCCCTACTCCCTTCATAGACCTGTTTGCAAGTGTAGAACTTATCTGTACTGGTGAAGGCAAAAAGTGAGTATGTTTAAAGCATTTTTTACCCTGAATATCCCTTGACAGACTGACTGTGCATGAGCATTGGGCAGTTTCTCTCCCCTGAAAAAATGCTGATGAATCTTCTCCTAACTTCCATCTAGCTGTCACATACTGTAGAATATTTTGTGTTTTTTAAGTAAAAAATAAAATGGTAGAAGGGGAGGGTAATTCTTAATATTTTAATGATTTTATGTTTTGTTGTTGACCAGCTTGAAGAATTGCAATTCAGACAAAAATAGCATTTTTCAGGAAACACTAAATGTGAATTGGATGGCTCTGCATTACAGGGTAAGAAAACACCACACAAAAAAAAGTCCTATTTAAGATGCAGCTAGGATGTTCACTCTAGAGGAGAACAGCTGTGTAGAACAGTTACTATGCAGTAAATTCTCAGCCTGGCACTCTAACTTTCCTGTGTAGATAACCCCCAAAACCATTCAGGCAGGTCAGGGAAGTGCCTGCTTTTATTGCCATTAACGTGAGTTACAGCTGTTTACAATTGTGGCAGTCTAAATGGAGAAAGCAAACATTAACAACATTAAATGATGATCCCACTATGAAATGTATCTCTGCAAAATTTATATTTGAAGTTCAATGTCTGTCATGTATTCTAAGTTCCTAGTTCAAACATGTTTAGCTTAAAATTAAAAAGCTTATTCCATCTGCCAGCCCTGCATATTCAATTTTAAATTTGTAAAGTGAGGCTTCTGCTTCTTGGTTCCAGCACCATTTATGGTGAAGATTCAACAGAATAAATTCTCCTTACATTTCTGTTCATGACATGAATCAGAATACTGCCTCTGTGTGTATGTATGAGTAAAAAAGAAAAAAAATAGATCATTGTTAAACAGACAGGGCTTTTGTGTCTTGCAAAAGGTAATTACATGCCAATAATAGTAATTTTTAAGGGCAGAGCTTCATAGATGCTTAGCTTGAGGTAAATTTTTGTGACAAATAATATTTTAACTCATCTCTGTCAATATTAACCTCTGGATCTGGCTCATATATAATCGTTGAAACAAAATCAGCTTCTGTTTTGAGTTCTGTGAGGGAAGTTTCCTCAATAGGGAAGAATCCAACAGTGCAGTTTTGAATTCAGACAATCAATTTTGGTGCTAAGTGTTGCAACTTGAGTTACACAAGATATAGGACAATTTATAGTTGGTTTTGAAAATCAGAAAACTTAGACTTATGATTTTTTTCTTCTTTAAGGAGAAAATCTTTTCTTCACAGTACAGAAGGAGATAAAATTGTGGATGGAATATCCTCATTTTTTATGGTATGCAGTCTTAAATGTATGAAAAACAGAGGTCACCTTGCCATGAAGAAGGTTTGGAGAAGATGACTGTGGAGTCTGTAGGGTAACAGAAAAAGAAACATCAGCTTACTGATATCACCCTGTTGTCTTCTTTATTTTCATTTTGGTTTCAGAGCGTCAGAAAAGACCAGCACCTCTCAGGGTTTCATTTTTCTCCCATCTAATTGACAACAACAGAAGAGTCTGAAGAAGTGACAAGGAAACAGAATTTTAGAAAGAAACAAGACAAGACAATTCAAAATTATCAGAAAGTACCTTTCAGGTACATCGCAGGCTTCAAGATGATATATTTTCAATTTCATGACCAAAGACTGAAAGTCAGGCTATAATGGTGTAATAAGTACAAGTAAGTAAAAGCAGCATTTACAGTAGTGAAACCAGCTTTATGTTTTAGCTGAACAATATATGCTGACATAGCCATTACCTTTCTCCTGTTCATACTCAGGAATAAGTGCTGATAACATCAGAGAGAGACCAACTGTGTGAACAGATTATGAAAGGAAAGCAGTGGTAAAATGTGCTGCTGACTCATATTAGGTGTGAAAGACAATGCCCTGTGCTGAGTGACAGGCAGGGAAACTATCAGGCCAACTAAATTGCAAGATTATCTGTGGATTTTTTGTATAAACTTGCTTGTCTGGTTGCCAAGACTATTTTACACTTGACAGAGGAGTAGAAGGAACAGAAAACTCTTTATCTGCATATAAAAGATGTAAAAGGAGATAAATTTTCCTCTTTTTTTTTTTTTTGGTCTTAATAATTCCTATGGGAAGGAAAATTTAAAGAGAACAAGACAGCCAATCACACTTTTGCTGTCATATCTAGAAAAATGTAATAGGACATTCAATGTGAATATTATCTGAAATGTAAAGGAACAATTCAAAACTCATTGTCTCTTGCTGTACAGGGTCTTTTTTAAGTTATTGAAAGTGATAAATTTGTTAGCTAGGAAGCTTGAAAAATGATATTTTTTTTTTGTTTTTTTCACTTGGCTGGAAGTGAATTTGAATTTGAAACTTTTGAGACCATGTAATGAAACCAAAAATCTGGGGATGCTGGAGTCCTCCATCCTAAAAAGGAGATAATATATGGGCTGTATGAATGCAACTTAGTTAAATCTGACAATCTCTATTTGAATTTGAGTATCAAATACTTTTAAGGGCTATGATCTACAGCCCAGAGACTCTTTGCTGGCATAATTTTCTGTGTAAATTACAATAAATGATATTTGATAAAGACATAAATTGCTCACAGACATTTTAGGGAACATAATGCATATTATTCTCATAACTAAGGATGACATTATTCAATATGAATTATTAAATCACAAATACTAGTCATTGAAAATATAAGGGCTGCACTGTTTGCAACTAAGAATAATTTGAAACTGGGACTTTGGTGACTGGAGAGGTTTCTTGTTTCTTGACCTACAGTTTGTTCATTGTTGTCTGAAACAGACTATTATCTAATAGACATGCAGAATCTGGGAATAGAAGGGGATGTGGTATGGACTTTGACATTTTCTACCTCCTTTACTGGAAGTTTGTTTGGAAACTCTGCTGATACTATTGCTGAGTTAGTTTTCCACACTCCCCAAAAATGATTACATTTTTGTGAGGCTGCATCTAGGAAGAGATAGTATGAAAGATATTCACATTTCTGTACTGGCTTTTGAATCTCTTTTTCCTTTGATGTTTTTGTAGGAATTGAGTTACTTCACAGGGTTGTTAAGAGAGATAATAAGTTTCTTATTTCCATGTTTGTTTTGTTACTATTAAGCAGATCTGAAATGGCTTCAGGCAAGAGTTTTGTTGCTGAAATTGTTGTTACTTTAAGGTAAAAATGATTTTTGTTTTTATTATTTATACGTGATTACTTATCTAGGGATATGTATGGTTTATACTTAAACATTATCATTTGTTATATATTTCTCTGGTGTGATGAAGCATATAAAAATCAATATAAGTGTTTAGATATTAAATAAATTCATGGAATCAGTAAATAAATGTTGAAACTGTTATATTCTATGTAATTAGGTGTGCTTATAGCATTTGAAATGTGGTAGTAAAATACACAGATAATGTCTGGTAAACAGCTGTTCTTCTCAAGGAAAAGTAAAATATTTTTCTATAAATTACATATTTTAAAGTTACTTAAATTCAAATTGTTAAAGAAGAAATTTTTAAAAAAGGAGGGTGTAAAGATTATTTTATTTTTTTTTTTAGTAATTGAGTTAAAACTTAATTGTCACTTAAAGGAAATAGTTGATTTAGTGGTTCTTTTATCTTAAATTTTTTAGTAAAGATTGTTGTCCAATGTCTTTGCCTCCTAAAATCTCTCTTTTAAACAATAGAACTAGTGAGATTTCATAGATACCGATAAAAAATCTGAATTTGCCCTTTTAACTGTGCTGAGTTCTTAAATTATAGAGGTTAAATACAGACTAGGAGCTCCTGATGAGAAGGAGGAGTTACATTTGAAATTCTCAGCCTGCTGACACCTCATTCTCTTACACTTCATTCTGTTCAATCTTACAACAGAGTCTGCAAAAAATACTCAAAAACAAGGCCCATTGAAGATCAGTTGCTGTTAAACATTATTAAAATAACCCCATGAAATAAAACCTCTGTTTTTCATTTCTTGTCTCTAATATTATCATAGATATTTTATGTAAGTGGAGAGTAGAAATAATAACTTTAAAGATGTATGATGTTAGTGCTCTGTTGCCCAGGCTTTGATACTTAAAACTTGGCCTACTTTGGAAAATAGAGTATTTTCTTTTTCTTTGATGACATATGCTAAGAGATGCACAGTCTAGAGCAAGAGTACACTTAGCGATATCCAGGTTACTCAGGATCCTGATGATACAGAAAAGGTTATCTGCACAGGTTTCATTTCTGTTTTCCAATGTTCACAGGGTTTGGGAGTTTTTTGAGATTTATAAATTAAAAAAATGCAACATCATAGTGTATTTCACTGTCTTTGCTGACAGACAAGCTCTAAAATTCAGAGGATGTCTCACCACTGCTGAGAGAAAAAAACTGAAAGCAAACATGTCACCACTTTTCCCATGTTATTCTTCCTACCACAGTTACTTTATCATTACTACCAAATGCTTTGTGAAAGTGGTAGAAATCTGGACTCAAAAAAAAGAAACATAAGAATGGAAATTTTAAGAAGTGAGTTCCAAGAGCAGATTTGAAATTCCTCCTTAAAAGGAATCTCAGGATCACAATCAACTTCATTGAATTACTGGACTAAAGACATTTGGTTTTATAGCTTGCAAGTCCATCAAGATACAAACATAACAGTTACAGAAGTACTTGCTTCAAATTCTGGTTCCCAAAAGAAACCTTCTCACTGCATCCTTCTCTCCGCAGTGTGGTGATGGAGACAGGAAAGCCACCCAGAGCCCCAGCAAGGACATCTGCCCTGTGCTCACCAATTCAGCACGTGATGGGACAAAGGAGTTCACTGCACCATATCAGGGCCATGCTGTGTATGGCAAAAGGAAGGAAAATCAGGCCTGGAAATGCTTTAGAGGTGCAGACAGGCACTGACCATCACAATCAATCGACAACGTGGAACTGCAGTCATAGAGTAGTGACTGGGGACACAGTAGTTTCATTATTTTGTTTTGTTTCTGGTCAGGATCTTAAAATAAAAACTTGGCAATCTTTTTTAATATGTATAATGACAAGGGAAAAAGAAATGCAATGTGCTCGGTTGTTTCTAGCCATTGAGTGAGGCAGCTCCGACTCGCTCTGTTCTCACCCCTAATGTGCAAAGCCCATCATGGATTGGCACAGCCATAACCTTACACTCATGACAGTCATGCCTCTAACCCACTTATACTGCACTCACTGCCTTGATATTGAAATGCCAAAAGAACATAATATGGACTACTAAAAAACTTTAGTATAAGTTAGATGCACTCTACAATTAAGTAGATCAGACTATTGCTATTTCTTGGAGTGTGTAGAGTGATCCTTTGTCTCAGAACTTTTTCCACTACTCACTTCATGTTCAGGGACTGGTTATGTTTACAGTTTCAAATAGCATCTCCTAGGATAAAATATGACTTTATACATGTTTAAATGTGTCTGATGGTCATGTTCAGCATTACTGGGTAAAGATAGATTTCATTTTCATAACATCTTTTAGCGTTTTGTAAACTTAGGATCAAATCATAATCTTAATTAAGTAAATAGAGAACAACTGGCTTTTTTATTTAGTAGATATATATGTAAACTTCATATTTCAAATGTTTAGTAAAGAAATGTGATTTTCACAGAACTATATATATATTCATTTATACATCATTTATAAGAAATTTTTTGTATCTATATCTGTGCTGTATACAGATGTCATATATATGTATATATGTCACATATAGATGCATATATAAGTGACGGTGTATAATTATATAATTTTTCATATTTATATATTTATATAATGGTTATCTTTTCCTAATTCTGAAAAGGAGGCTTTAAGACTCAGATACTTTAATAGACTGGAATTCCCACCACATACTAATCACCAGAATTAAGCTTGTTTAGATTTGAATAGATAATATTTTTCAGCCTTGAGAATTAAAACGGTCAATTTATAATTTGGTTTTAAGTAGTGAAAGTCTGCTAAAAACCTCTGGTAATGTATAATTGAACTTTTCTCTCTAAAATCATTCCATCCATAAAGTACTTGAAAGGACTATATTAAGTGACCTCAGCTCATACAACAATTATGGCTGCAGTGTTTTAGCCTTGAATGTAAGATTCCATTTAACAGTGTTGTTTGAGTTCTATTGCTGGGGAGAAAAAATAATTTGAAATTTAACAGGAATTGAATCTGCTTCAGATGGCATTTTGTACTTGTATGGTATAAATGAAATTCCATTTTATTTACAAATAAATATTTATGTTCCAAGTATGGTCTTGTTACAAGCCATATTTATTTGGTTCAGGCCAAATAAACTTTTACAACTCAGGTGACCTGAGCTAGATATTCACAAAGTTGGACACTATTGCATTGGCACAGATTTTTGTTATGTCACTTTTAGAATGATGATGGGTGATGAAACATCCCTTTATCTTCATAATCTTCCCCTACAGTCCAGCTTTTTCACGGAATCCTACCTCCATCCTTGTGAAAAATGTCATTTTTCTGGCTTTCTGTAAGCTTGTCATGTAGACACCCTGCCTAGTTTCTCATGTCTAGGTTGTGTTCAATTCTTGCAGATAGTTTCTGCATAATTCATCTAACAGGTGATACTATGCCTTTCCTCATGGACAACTTGCCCAAAAAACGTCAAATTACCTTGTATTTAAATAACTGAAAGATCTTTTCTATTTATTCCCCTTGTTGCCTAAAGATTTTTTAGCTTTTTATATATTTTTCTTATATTTGTAGGCTTGTAGATTTTTTATATATATTTGTGTAGCTTCTAGTATTTTTCCTGCCCTCTCTCACAGTTTAGCAAGCCTTTACCAATACATTCTTGAAATTCTGTTTAGTCTTATTCTTAAGAAGAGAATTCCTGACTAGGATATATTATTTTCTGCCAGAACTTAAGAGACATAACATGAAAATAGGGCAAAGAAGCCCCTGGACCAGCTTCAGGGGGCTGATTCAGGGGTGGGTTACTGCGATAACTGATTTCCTATTGGATGCACCAGCTAGATATACTAATTAATTAACCTTGTAAAAATTATAGAAATCCCATATCACACATGCACCATACCATATTTTGGGCACCTGAAAACTTTCAATGAAAATTGCCTTTTTATCTTACCACTT
Source organism: Pardalotus punctatus (assembly GCA_013400915.1). Taxonomy (NCBI): domain Eukaryota; kingdom Metazoa; phylum Chordata; class Aves; order Passeriformes; family Pardalotidae; genus Pardalotus; species Pardalotus punctatus. The sequence goes on along the minus strand of VZTX01004505.1, from coordinate 91,474 downwards.
CAACTCTGTTGCAAGTTTTTTCCTTTTGTTATTACACAACACACTTACAACATATTTTTAACTGATTTTCCTAGAATACTGTTGCGTAGAGATTCTTGCTGATCTATTACCCTAAGCACATGACCCCTCTTCTCAGCCTCCTAAAGTTCCCACTTCTTTACTACATCAGAAATTACTTGTCTTTGTTTTCAAGGTTTATACAATTTTTCTTCACCTTGAGCATTACTACTTCTTCCAGCTTGAGGTCCTGAGAGGCTGACTCCTGTGTCTGTGCTACCCACAGTAATATCTTCTGTCACTCTTTTCTTTGATTTTCAAACCAAGTCTTTCTACTTTCTCCCACAGTGCCCTTCATGCTTTAAAAGAGCTCACACTGGTACCAGGTAACCTTTCTCTCATCCCTGAATTGAATTTGCCATGGTTGAGATGTTTGCAGAAGCCGTTGATGACAGAGACATTTCAGAGCGCTCTGCCCTACTGCTTACCATGTTGAATGTTATTGTTTAACACATCTTTGTCTTCCCTTGAAAATATCCTTGACTTTCTTCTCATAAACCAGAAGCAGATGCTGTCCTTTTGTTTTGTGTGCAGCACCCAGCAGAGATTCCTAATCTTTAACTGAAATTCTTGGAATATGTGATAGCATAAAAAATAAATGATATAAAAATAGTCTCTTGAGAGTGACAGGAAAATTAACTCCTGACATGTATAGCAAACTATGCTGAGACACATTATGAATCACACAGCTACTGAGTTTGCTTCTGCGTTCTGAGATGCTTTATCCTTTTCAAATTTGCTACTGAAGATAATTGGGCAGATGCTGGGGTTTGTGCTACAAATAAAAGTGTCTTTTTTGTGCCTGATTTTTCCAGTCCATTGTAAGAGCCTTACAATGATCTATTTGCCAAATTTACATTTCACAAATTTGTTAAAAAAGGAACCTCACAAATTTATTTCCTGTAATAGTTTATCAGTTTATTCTTTGAAACATTCAAGACCACCACATGCATTCCTTCAACGATAAAAGCTAGTGGTTAGAAGTCTCAAATTGTAAAGTATTATCATCTTTATGTAATTTATGTATTTTATACAAATCAGCCTAAAAATGATACAATTTTCCTTTTCAACTGTACTACTGAGTAAACAAACTAAAGTGTTTCTTATAGTATTGCATTTTTTCCTTATTTGTCTCTTTTTTTTTTTTTTTTTTTGATTGTTGTCACTGTTTAGAAGAGCCTTTTAATGTTCTGAGGTCATGTCTATTGCAGGAATAGTTATAGCATATGCTACAAAAAAGCTAGGTTTGGTACCTGAACCCTGGCTTTCCTTCCCAGCTCTTTCCCAGAAGCTGTAATACTTCTGAAATTGTAATTCTTCTTTTTCTTTTTTATTACTCGTGTTTTTCTGTACCCTACTGTGTGCTCAAATCCTCCTTGTTCTGCATATCTGAGACCCTTGTGGGGTCTCCCTTACTCCTGCGCCATTACCAAAAGTGTGTTTTACCCAGAGATGAGCTGTACTTGCACTCTCAGGAAGTGAGACGGCATGAACTGCACCTCTAGATTGCGACTGCCCCTCTAGATTGCTCCAGTGATCCTTCAGTGCACTAGCACGTTGTTAGTGTTTTCAAAATCTGTTTTTCTTTTGAGGTCCAAGAGGTTACAGTGATTTTATAACTTTAACTGTACTGTAGCAGTCTTAAAAAGCAAAAAAAACTGGAACAAGATAATAGCAGGGGCAAGGTTTGCAGAGAGAAGCAAAATAACTTTTACTGTGGCTGTAGCTGGGAATATAAACAAGTTTTCAAGCATCGTCTGAAGGAGAAGTAGCAAATTGCAAGCCAGTAATGATAAGTTCCAAAGTACTTTGGCTTTATCAGTGGGTGTAGCATAGACTTTATATTTGAAATTAATCTTTATCCTTTGTTTTTGTCTTTAGACCATCTCAGAGACCTGCTTGAAACCTTGTGTGGAAATAAGACTATCAAGCAAGAAGCAATGGGCTTTTGTGGCAATTTCTTCCCTCATCTACAATAGTGTTCAGTGACTGCTGTGCTTAACAGGATTCATCTTCTTCTCATTATCCCGTCTCAGATCTGGTTTGTGTTGTCTCATTCCATCACAGCTAGGGACAGATAAGGAAAGTTAAGACAACATGAAAGAAATGGTAAACGCAGTTAGATGATCCAACAATTTCTCAGCCTACAATGGGATGAGAAGTATAGATAACAGAGTTTTTCACAGGCAGGGAGAGAAATGAGAAGAGGAAGGATAAGACTTGAAACAGGAGGGGTTGCTTTTCAAGAAACACGGCAGAATGAGCAAAAAGAAGCTCGAAGAAAAAGCAATTTCATCAGAGAGGAGAGGAGAAGAAAAAAATAGTAAAGGATGTTAAGATGAGTCAAACTGAAGGGAAGAGAATTTAACTGAAGGACAAAGTTCATGAAGAAAACAAGCTGAATTAAAGAGCAAAAGGAAAGAAGGGTGTTTTCATCTCCCACACCT
>VZTX01004505.1:0-88773 GCA_013400915.1 Pardalotus punctatus | reverse complement strand
TTTTTTTTTTTGTTGGATATTTTTGCCACATATTTTTTTCTAATGGCAGCAAGAATAATATCACTGGTCTGGACAGGCTTTCAGCAGTTACTGATATTTTAAACAAAATACCTACATTGTTAACCCGATAAGAACATCTATAACATCTATTAATGTTAGTGGTACATATTTGGGGATTTCAGGGTACTTTGTTTCTTTTAAAGTATGTGATATATTTCTAATTGCTTGAGTCTCAAAATATTGGCAAGATCTGAATAGAACCCTTTTCCAGTAAAAACATTTCTGTCTTTACTCAGCCAGTTAATAGATAGTTGACGACTACAGGGTCCCATAAGATGCAGTATCACCAAGGATTGCTCTAACAGAAACATGTATACATTTGCATGCAAGCAGGGAATCTGATATACCCAAATGAGTGGAAATTATGTACCTTGAATAGGTAGCCTGCAAGTGCTCTGGATGAACATGTCCCAGGTGTTGGACACATAGTAGGCATGCTTTAGAACTAATCTGTCAATTAGCTGTGGTCATTTCTCAGGGGAGCATGGAAATCCAGAGGTTTTCATACACAGTGTAGCCCAGGATGCTTTATATTTGGAAGCTCAAACTGATAAACTGATGGTGCCTTTTTATTTTTTGGTTTGTTTTTCTTTGGTTGTTGGGGTTTTTTGTTGTTTTTGGGTGTTTTTTGTTGGATTTTTGTTTGGTTTTTTTGGGTTTTTTGGTTTCTTTTGTTTTTGTTTGGTTTTTTGTTTGTTTTTTTGGTTGGTTGGTTGGTTGGTTAAGATTTTTTGTTGTTTATGTATGGGGTTTCTGTGGGTTTTTTTACTTTTGTTTGTTTGTTTGGTTGTTTTGTTTTTTTTTTGTTTTGGTTTGGTTTTTTTTGTTTGTTTTTTGTTTTTTGTTTTCTTCCTGTACACAATTTCAAGAGTAAAGGAAACCTGTGGGAATTCACCTACATAGAAAACTCTCCCTACAGGGATGCATATTTAGTTCTTTATGTGAGAATCTGGACTTACAGAAAATATTGTAATTGACTGATAGAACTCAGTTTACAGAATTTGTCCATGTGGTAGCATTTACATTCATTTGAGAGAGACCTTTTGATCCTGCATTTAACATGGAAACTCTTGATAGAAGAAGAGAAGAGAACTGTGGCTTAGAAATATTCTGACATAACACATGTCTTTTTCTTGCTTCCTGCTTTGTTTCTCTCTTGCTTTCCATAAAACTTTCCCTGTATCCAGTTTAAATCCAGAAAAAGGAAAATGTATTAAAATAGCTGGATTGTTCTGCTGAAGTGGAGCTGTAGTTCTGCAGCACACATCTGAGGATTGCCTAAGAGGTTTTTTTATGTTTGTTTCAAATATGTTTTGGGGTTTGTTTAAAGGCATTTAAACATAAAGATAACTTTCCATGCCACTGTGATATACTTACCCTGCGCAACAATACACTATCAGCTCATAAGAGCAGCCACATAAGGTTTTGTGACCAAGAACAGCATTTAACATTTTACTTCAACCTAGTGGCAATTCTGAGAGTCTTCTACTCTTAAATTCCTTAGACAAGTTCTTCACAAAAAAACTACAGATCTGTACAAACTACAGATTCAGAAGACTTCTTTCTTCTTTTCTTTCTAACTTTCACCTTTCTGTTTGACTAAACATATTCAGTTATGGCAAGAAATCATGTCAAGGACATAAACGTCTTGACACAAGATAAATTTGGTACAAAATAATCTTCTTGATAAAGTACCTTAAAGTAAAGGATTTGCAGATCAAGAGCTCTCCTTGTTTTGTGCAGTTAAATATTTTGCTGTAAATGTGGATGCCAATTTTTTTCACTTGTGGGGCTTTTTCCTTGCTATTCCTATTTGATATGAATGAAATTGACATTTATTTCCATATAACCTTGTGCACCCAGTTTTTTTTTATTATAGAAAGTGAAAAATAGGGTGTGGAAAAATATCCATCAGAAAACTGTGGTTTTTTTTCATGCCTCTTATCTGCTTTCTACCTACAAAGGCTGTGAATTCCTGTGCTGTAAAGGAAAGCAGTGTGCTGCCAACAGCTCCATCCCCAACAATGTCAATCAATAAGACTCCAGGCTAAAAAAGTATCTGAGTACCACAGATTTTGTGTTTTAGTTTAATTTCTACTTCCACTCATTAGTTTCCAAGTAACCCATCTTTTTACCTGTTTAATATTTGTTTCTCTGATGCCCTAACAAGACCCTCAGGAAAAATACTTGAAGCTGAAATTGCAGAGTCTTGGTTGTGCTTGCTACTGTTTCTAAGTTGTCTGGCAGATTAGATTGTTGTGGGGAAAATGCTGATTTAACAGAATTTAAATTAATAACATTAACTGAATGAAAATCTACTTCCTTAGGAGACAGCTTACCTCTCTGAACTCCCCTTTCCTCATAACCTGACCAGCAGGTGCAGGTTTGGCAGTCAATTCCAAATTACATTGACTCTAATTTTCCTTCTTTTTAGATCCCATTAATGAGCTAGATATTTCAGAACTTCTGAGCATCACTTTTACCACCTGACTAATTTTATCAGTTGCCTGCCTGGAGACCTTAAGGGTTTCCTTGTTAATTATAGAATCTGATGACCAATCCTCTTTATTAGCTGGCTCAAGCGTTTATTGATAAGCCAAGGCAACCAACGAGCCTGAATGTCCATAATCTCAGTTTGGTTCCAAAATTTCCTGTCTTTTGTGTACTCCTTTCCCATGGAAAGTACTCCTTCTCATCCAAAGGAGGTAAGTTTCATATGAGAAGAAGAAAAGTTGCATTTTTTTACAATTTCAGGATTTAGAAAATAATTTATAAAATGCAAGTTCTGTGCAAGCTCCATCCAGACTACATTTTTACAAGGTGTTCTCTCTGATGTTATATCCCTTCCTTGTATGCAGACATGAATCTTAAGTGTTTAACAGCCCATAGAAGTAAAAAATGCCTCTTTGCAATCATAGTATGAAAGTTATTTCTCTCTGCCTGGCTTTTGGTGAAATTCAATTGGGTTTGCATATCAGTTCTTCACCAAATTTTCAGAAGAGAGATATTATTTAATAAAATCTCTATGTTTCAAACTCGTGGTCTGAAGTCCTGAAAATTGAAGGAACATGCTTTTGACACCTTTTAGCTAAAACAGTGAAGAGCCTTGCTGGAGATCCAGGTGGAGATAAGCCTAAGGAGTAGGAGTTTCTGCCAATGCCACCCGGCAACTGAAGGCAAAAAAAGCCAATGGAAGAGCCAGTCTTTGTGTGCATTTTGGTTAATGTGGTGGTGTGCAGATTTTGTTAAAATTCAGTCTAAGTTGGGGTGTAAATGCTTCAGTATCTAATTGTTTCTCTTGGACAGCTGAGTAAGAATGGATGGATAAGCAAAAAGAAAGACAGTACAACAAAAGAGGTCTCTTCATGGTTAATTCAGGAACAAAGACTTGGGAATGTTGCATGCCAATAATTTCTCTAACACCACGTATGTATTTTGGACAGGGCTAAGCAGCATGAACTGTCACAAGTGAAATTATTGTGAGTCACAACATGTCAAGCTGCAGTAGTGAAGGGTGACAGTGTCCCCAAGGTGATGATCTCATCTAGATTCATGTTGATCAGATGTACTATGAATTCTGAGTTTAATTCCATAATTTTCATGCAATTCAGATGATCGGACCTTCTCATGCTTATTTTGGTGTCCCCTGAGGCTGAGTGAGATATCCAATGTCTTCTAGTCTAGGCGATGGATTGCAAAGACCACTCAGAAATAACAGCTGAGATGTAATGCTAGTGACACGCACCTCTCAGCCAAATCCATTGGTTGTCTAGGTCAGCATGCAACATCTAGTCTGGGGGAAAAGAAAGCAGGACACCACAAACCACTTGTGATTTACATACTTACACCATAGCTGGCTTTGGAACACTGCTTCACACCTACTTCAATGCAAATGAAACTAAATCACTTCCCCCACCCTTCTCCCCACTCCATAGACTGAAGCTGTCTGAGCAAAGATACCACAATTTATAGACCACTTCTGAGGCTCCATAGTTTCAGAAATAACTCATATCCCTTCTTGCTGTTTGTTGGGACACCTGTCTAGCCAAAGGTAACCTGGGATAAATCAGAGGATACTGAAATCTTAGAAACACAGGAAATCAGGTACATAGCAGTGTTGAGCAGACATCTCTATGTTTCAGAGAATAGAAAATCTGAAAATATGCCTGGTTAAAGGAAATAATACACCATAACTTTGCAGTTGAACCTGGACATTTTCTAAGCTAAAGCCATTTGAGGAACTCAACTTCTTGGAATGGTTTTTGTTCTTCGAAGGCTCAAGTTTGAAAGTTAGTTAGCTTTTATCAACACAATGAGACCACGATGTCTAGAAATAGTCCTGTGACTTTAAAGATCACTTTTGCAAGCACAGCACTGATTTTCTATAAGCTGTTAGCCCATATTTCTACTTGCAAGGGCCAGTTAGAATCTCAAGTTTATTTTACCCTGTTAAAATGAAAATTTATTGATACAACCCAATATTTCTAAATTTGTTGCTGAAACATCAAAGTATTTTTAATGAAATTTTAAATAACTGCCTCTCATGACACAAACTTTAATGTATATATCAAATTGCTTAAGCATGGAAACAATGTGCTAAGCAAAAACAAACAATTTCTTCCTCTTCAGTTCCTCAAAGATTGTAATGCAGTTACAATGTAATGCAGACGCCCAAAAGTACTTCCAAGACTTTTACAGTAAGGTGCCTTTACTGTGCAGGAAGAAGACAGCTCCTTTGTACTTTAGTTAAATTAAGGAATCTATGCTTTTCTGTATTAAATCAATCTCAGTCTTTGCAAGTACTTATAGGAAGATATTAATGCTGCAGTTTCAAGAGTATTCAATGATTATTACAGGGATCTGAAAGGACAAAAACCCTAATACATAAAATTAAGTTTGTGATTTCAGTGACTGTCATTACAAACAACAAAAGTATTGGTTTACTTAAGAGATATTCTAATTGTAAAATTTCAGAAATAAATAAGCTTTTTACATTTATAATTGTACTGACCTGGGTAGATCCTGAATTTCCCATAGAAAATACTTCTCTGTTAACTGTGAATCCAGTTTAACGGCAGTAAAATACTGCTGTCTTTCAAATTATAACACACTCAACTTTGTCACGCTTTTCCAAACTCAGATTTGGTTATATAAAAATCATCTTTTTCTCAAATATTTTTCCTCTTCTCTAATGTAATTTAGGATTTGATTTTCATCCTGAAGCTGCATGACTTCAGTGGAAGAATAATCAGTTTTCTATTTTATCCTCTTAGACTGTGGCAAGTTTGGGCAATTTCAAAGTGAACTGCTTTTACCTAACTTTTAAACTTTTGGCTTTGTAATTTCTCATCTTTAATCAGGCATTGCAGACTGTGTCACAGAATTTTTCATTGCATTCTAGTAATTTCAATTACTCATCTTTTTTTTTTGAGGTCTTCTCTCTTCATAATGAAAAGACAACAATTGCATTAGCTGTCCCTTAAATTCTGTCTTTCATTTTACTGGTACCTATTATTCCTTTTATTTCTATTATTTTATTAAAGGGTTTAATGTGCTTTTCACTTCAATTTTCCACTGCTGCATAGTATTTATTTACAAGGGATCCCTTTTTATTCTCTCTCAAAATGGTAAAGACTATAAGATCAACATCTTTCCCTGAAAAAGCCAACAACTTGAGTTTTATTAATGAACAGGTTTTATGTTTAGAAAAACACATTGTTCAGTAGTTTGAGGTTATTTTTCTTCTTGAATTCTCTGCTGACTTATTATTAGGCTGATTTCTTAAAGTTAGTTCAAAGAAAAAAATATTCTTTTTTAAAAGTGTACATGTAACCTGAGTTTTGAGAAAAGTGATAAGAAAAGATTTAATGGGATTGCACTATTGATGTGTAGAAGTATGAGGAGGACAATAGTGGTGAGGTTAAGAGCTTGGTAGCAGCCAGACAAGGGAGGGTTTCTTCCTCTTTCTTCCTTCCAAATTTTAGCTGGATCTTAACTGAAATCTGGAAATCACCAGTGATGTCCAAACTAGTAAGGAAAGGAGAGAGAGAGAGTTGATGAGAGTGGACAAGTCTCTCCTTCTGTGTTGTCCTATATGAGGAGTTCAACCCAGTCCAAAAAGAACAGCATCAGTTAAATCTGCATTTATCGATGTGATTGTCCCCAGACAAATTCCTAGGGCTACTGAGCTTGCAATAGCAGCTAATTCATTCTACCTGAACAAGTGCTTTTTCTCACTAGAAGGGATGGCCTCTTTGAATGCAGGCATGTCAAAATAGCTCCCTTTTTCTACATGATAAACTCTGTTACACATCTATCCTGCTGTTTGCAGACATCCTTAGGGCATTTGAAGTGTATAGTGATGAAACAAATCTAGGCAGTTGGAGAATCAATCACAGACAATTTCAGTGAAGGTAATGAACATGTGGATGAATGCCTTTTCCTAGCTGTACCAAAACATCTAAAGTATGACATTTCTCAGTGGACAATATTTCTATAAATTATTTATATGGTGCAAACTCTTACTGGGTTGTGAACACTTCATAAAAAAAGCACTAATGCCTATCAGTGGCTTCCATTTCATAGAATTTTGTCCCTCAACTTCTCTATAAAGGCATTATTAGATTTTTTTTGATTCATCAATAGAAAAGAGCAGTATTTTTGGAATGGACTCCTATTGAAAACTAAATCTAAGACTTAATTAATGCATTCTATTGTGGCATCCAAATATGAAGATCTCACATACTAATTCATTCCAGAGAAAAAAATCCTTACACTTTCTGTGAGAACCACACAGACAAGTTTTGTGAAAAAAACTGTATAGTAAAACCAATTATACACAGAGAAACAGTTTTGACATAAAATATTGATCAGTCCTATTTATCCATCATTCATTCTGAATGTTAATGGGATATATCTGGAAGAAATACTGTGTCTGAATTTGGTATCTTTACTAATAAGATTGTGTAGCTCTAAACCTTAGTGATCTGTAATACTCAGGCGTCTGCTAGTTTCCCCATGAAAATGAATTTTGACCTCCAAAGATCAGTAGAGACTTTGAGTGTTAGCTAATGACAAAGTACTTTTAATGTATATTCTACTGGACGTGTTGCCCAGTCATTTCTTTGAATTCAAATATTTGCTTATACTTGAACGTTGCCATCGGTAATAAAATAATTCTAAATACAATGCTAATATAAAACCATTCTGGAAGGAAATTTTCGTTACACTTCAGGGAAAGCAAAAAATGCTTACCTGATCTCCAGTTGAGATTCAGACAAATTATACATGTATTTTGTGATTATTACATTTCTATAGGAAACGATCAAGTAAGAAATGGTGGAACAAGATTGCTGGTTCAATTTTTTTTTTCTTTTNTTTTTTTTTTTTTTGGTACAACCATCTTCTGTGTATGTATTGTAGTTCTTTATCGTGTAATCCCTTGGTAACCTTTCACAGCAGTTGTGCTTCATTCTGTGGTATGGAATGAATCATAGACTTAAAATAGCTAAGGTCATTAGGCAGAGGACTGTTGCTTTCTTTGTTAGGAATCTGGGAGGTATAATCTACAAAGCAGGCAATTTTGTGGTTATAGTAGTATTTTGGGTTCTGGATGCAAATCCCTGCATTTTCTCAAGTACTTGATAGGAGTTACTCATTTTCCTGCAACTTAGCCTCTGAAATGGGTGAAGTTCATTGATAGGGTCTTATAAAAATAGATTGGTTTATCTTTGTAGATTACTCCTTAAATCAATATAAAATGGTGAACCCTAGGTGTAAGCGAACAGTTTTGTATTTAGCGCAGAAGTTTGAAGGATAAGCTGTAAATAATACATGGTAATGCATCTTCACTGAGGATAGAAGCCATTTTTAATGCTGTAATTCCTCATTCAGTGCCACTACTTACTGTGTGCCCTGAATGAAGCAGGAGTTCTGTGGAAAGAGCAATATGCAGTCAGAAACTTGAAATCTGTATTAGTAAACACAGAGGGAATTAAAGTTGACCAGATCATCTGACTGAAGTTGACTCACATCCACCCACCATGCTTTACAGGGAAAGCAAACATATGCTTCTTTGAACTCATGAATATATAAATATCTTTAGTGTTGTCTTATATAATTGGTTCCACAATCTGCCAAGGAACATATTAAAATTCTTCACCCCTTTAGCAGATTTAATGAAAGAAGCAACAAAGATGTTCTTCATGGATGAACAAAGTTTGTAGTCAGAATTGTGAATTATCTTGGTGTCCTTTCAAGTGGTATTAAATCTTCAATCTGTCTACCACAGAGTCACCTTACACGTTTCATTCATTTCAGAATCACACTTGGTTTTTGTTTCTTGCAGACATACAATATTGACAAGTATGACAGGATTTCCTCTTGTGCCTCTTCTGATGGATTCTGCTTTTAACAGAAATTCTTAATTACTAAATGCATGTATTTGCAAATTTTGTTATCCAGATTCTTTCCTTCTCTATTACTTTTCTTGAAGAATTTTCTTTCCACCTTCTATGATACCCATATTCTCTTTCATATTATGTCAGTCCTGTAGTATTTCCTACTCCTTTGTGTACAGGTCACTCCTGAAAGACCAACAAATAGGTTATTTCATACTAAGCAGTTTTAAAGAAAAATCTCATCTTGTATATATGAACCAATAATTTCTAATATGGACCTATTCAAAGCATCTTAGTAAAATAAAGATAAATCACATTTATCCCAATTCCTGATCTAGATTTAAAAAATCCAATAATTTTGGGGGAAAAAAAAAAAGAAAAAGAAAATTATTGGATGTCTTGCACAGTCTATCTTTTGTAAATTCAGATTTTATCTTATCCTTTAGCTGTCAAATACTGAAAAAAACCCAAGCAAATGAAAATGCAACAGCACAACCCTCATAAAAATAGCATTCTCACTATTTTAAACCCTATTAAGAATCCTACTTGAATCCTAATACAATTTACTTGACACTTTTTCCTGCTAGCTTAATGCATGTGTATGTGTCTTTAATGTGTTGGTATGTTCTATCACAGTCCCTTTCTGTTTACATCTGATCCTCTTTCATAAAATTATAATCTATTCATTGCCTATTTATACTGCATACATTTCCTTGAAAGTAACCTTGACAAAAAGAAAACAACACTAAAAAAAAACATGGTTCTGGTGAGTTCTATGTCTGGCTGCTTTGCTGACTCTAATGTTGGCATGATTTCATCAACTGGAATGTTTTGGTAGCAGTTGTCTAAGGGTCAATGTGCTGTAGGGCTGTCCTGTCCTTTTAGATGGCATTTAATTTGCAGTTGTATAAAAATGTTCTGCCTCTTACATGGTGTTCCACAAATGCCTTATGACATCCATCCTCAACATCTTTTATGGCAAAGCAATGTCTGGCTCCCCTACGTCTTTACTTATTAGACTGTAAAATATATGCAGTGCATTCTATCCTCTACATGCTTTTTGCATGTTTATAAATACAGATCAGTTCATTTCATATTTCTCCGCAAGTCAGAATTTAAATCACATTCCATCCTTTATATTCTGATGAACGTACTTGCAGATGTTCTCATGGCACATTTCCTCACCCTTTTATAACTTATTCAAACAATTCAGAGTACTTGCTTTGTTGTTAAAGCATGTATTTTTAAGATATGATCATTATACTACCCTGCCTCATATAATCACTCTCTATTGTCTTTATATATCACGTATTAGCTGTGGTGGCAATGCCTCACTGTGAAAATTATGTATGGATAGGCCCATGGCCTGGAGAGGCTACAATATAAAAATATATTTTTATTTACAAAATTCTGCAAACCAGAATGTCACTTTCTTTTCTTTTTTTAACAAATCACTATTTAGAAGGTCAAATTTGTATATTTGTTGTCATTTCCAGAAATAAAACTGTCCAGCCTTTTACCAGCTACTTTAATGTAGCTGTGTAAGTTATAAAATAATATCATGGAGAGGATTTATTTTCCTCTTACAAGAAAAAAAATTGTAAAGAAGAAATCTCAGCTATACTTTTGAAAATTTTATTCATTTACTTCCAGACAACCAGAAATCATGCCCTTTGTCTCTTTATCAAGCCTTGAATCATATAGAACACCTGTAGATATTTTGCAATGAAATACTAAATCAAGAGGTTAAGTCTGATTCTGTCTTTAGTAATAACTAATTTAATGGTATTGGAAAAAGCTGGATCACTCAGTATCTATTAAAGTTTCAAATTGCTGCAGTGGCTTATGATACTACAAGCCTACAAAATTTTGTTGCCATCTCTCTTCCAGAGCTTACTTTCAACAAAATAGACATGAAGAATGAAGATGTTCAGCATTTCCAGTACAAAGTCCAGTAGTTTAGGATAGTCTTTTCCCAGCAGTGAGTTGAGGTAGACAGCTGGATACTGCTGTTGAAAACTGTTTACATACTTCATTCCTCAAATATGCACACATGGGATCACATAATGACAGCTGGATGTCTGCAATTACATGCAGGTACTGTACTTTTAGCTTATGCCATATCTAAAGTAACAGTACCTTGATTTACATCTCATTTAATGAGAGTTAAGTAATTATAAGAGGGGCTCAAAGGGGGCTCACATTGTTACCATACATCAGCTGATGGGCAATAATTTACTGAGCTACTACAACTTGATCGGAGTGGGCATGAAAGCTCTGCTTCCCGGTCTGAAAACCAGAGATAACGTTCCTTCTCAGTTCTCATGAGGACACTGTGAGGATTAAAGTTTGCAAACTGCTTCAAAATGTAAACTACTGCACAGAATGAATCCAGCATTAAAATTATGCCACCCCTAGGAAAAGATAAGTGAACTTGTTCAGTCTACCAAAGAAATCAAAGCAGTCATGCACAACAGGAATATTTCCTCTCTAAGATATGAAAGTGCGGTGTGGATCTCGAAATACTAGAAAGTTGACAAAAGGGTCAAATCTCTACAGCATGAGAAAATAAACAAGAGACACATTACAGTAATGTCTTTTGTCTAATTAGGTGTGTGTGTCTTTAATATGCTGGTGTGTGCATATGTATGCAGTTGTGTAAAATTTCTTATGAATTTTTTGTTGAAAAATTATCTGACAGTTTGATATTGCTGTGGAAGTGAACTTAACTCCACAGTCATTCTTTGAACAGCAGGAATTATTTGTCATTTATCAAAGTTTAATATATGCAGTCTGCCTCACAAAGAGCAGTAGTGAGGAAAAGGAAGTGAGGAAAACGGGAAGAGTAAAGCAGACCACAGTTTATGCTTTTGAAATCATCCCAGCCTTACTCTGCCTGGTCTGTTTAAAAAAAAAGATGATCAAAGGACTGAAAGTGCAACATCCTTTGAGAGTTGCCAGGCAAGTGCTACGTGATGACTGGCTTTTGTGCAGCTCAAGCAGCAGTCTGTTCTGTGCACTATCTGGACTCTCATTATCACTCATCTGTCAAACCTGCTGCTGTGAAAAGAGCTGGGGTGGAGGTCAACTTGTAAAGCAGCAGCAGTAGAAGCAGACATGCTCCACTCTTTGGTGAGTTGGTTGTCAGTTCTTTTTCTCTAATGCAGTTAATCCCCCCTCCAGGACTAAATTGGTGCTGAATGTTGTTTCCTTCCTTTGCACTCTGACCTGTCCACAGGAGGTGCTAAAAGAAGCCTTTTATTCCCAATGACTCCAGGAACCTGAAAACCTGTGACTGAGGGATGATAAATGGATGTTATTTGTCCTTTTGGGAAATTCAGAAGAGTCAGGTTGAACAACAACTTTTTTTCCAAGACTCAAGCAAAAACAAAGATCCAGTAAAGATGTATATAGTACTTGTCACAGTTTGCCAAGTCATATGCTGGCATTAAAATCATACTGTCATATTACAGCAAGAAAGGACTCAGTATATCTACTAGGCAGTTTTCATGTGCAAGGTTAAAATATTTTCCACAGAGCTTATCCCAGTATCAGCTGATCAAAGGTCTGCCCTGCCCTGGTGGAAGACACCTAGGAGTAAATCTGCTTCAAGATAGTGAGTGTGACCTAAATTTCATTATTAAAACCCTATTCTTGCCCTCTCGCTTAGATCCGTAAGGGTGAATAAATATCTATTTGAAGCCTCCTGCAAATTCTTAGCCAAAGACTGAAATATCACCAGTAGTCTGGGTCTTGACTTTTCCATAATCATTTTTTATAGGTTTGGAGGTTTTTGTTTTGGATTTGTTTGGATTTTTTAAAATGTAAATAATTGAAGTTTAAATATGGAAGATTCTTTTTTAAAGATTATAAATAGTCAGACTCATAATTTCTTTTAAAAGTTTTGCATGTATTGTGGTGTGTGGGGAAAAAGAATATTACCTATTAACAACTGGGTATTCCTGCCAAAAATATTTTCATCACTTAAAAACTGGAAAACTCTTTAAATTTCTGGAGAAACCTGGCGTAAATTTGATTCTCAATGTCCCTCAGGACATTGCCAGTTGAGCTGGGAGTTCCCTGTTAGTCTTATCTGCTACAGTGAGTTTGTTGCCAAGTTTCTCAAATATTTTTTACTTGAATTTTTTGTCACAGATGCAATGCTAACTCAGTGATACAAAATTAGTTACAAACTTTATTTTGATGTTAGTAATTGTTCAAGAAAATGTTATGCAAATAAGCGGTCTTTAAATCCCTCCTGGAAGTAGCATCTAGCCTGTTCCCTTTCTTTTAGCCATTAAAAATTGCAGGTTCTGATCATAGTCTGATAGTAGGCATAGGTGTTAATCCAATTGGAGTTGAGAAATTGGAATCCCTATTCTCTGAGGAATACTGTCTCAGGTCCCTGGAATTATCACCTATCCCTGAAGTCACCTGTGTAAGGCTGGAACTAGGTGGGGCTGGGACTCTACCACTATTAGAGCTCAGAATTGGTGGTTAAGGTGAAATATCATTTTTTAAAATAATTGTTGTAAAAAAACCAATTTCTTCACACTAATGCATTTCACAAAGTTATCCTGATGTCAACTAAAGCCTGCCTGAAAAGATTTCTTGGACCCAGGATAGATTTTGTGAGCAAAAGTCCACAGACAAATTACCCTGTGGAGAAAGTTGTTACTAAGTGTTTCACTTAGGACATAGAAAATAAAGCATTAAGTCCCTTGTACCCCAGGCATGGATTAGAAGCTAAAATTTCATGCATGCTACGAGTATCAGTTCCTCTGAAATTGGCTGTCTGTCCCAAAACTCTTGAAAGCCTGTTTTGTTCACATCAGGAACTGCAAACAAATGCCAGAACTCTGACATTTATCATAGGATGGAAACCTTGTTTTCCATCCAGCCATATACAATACTTCAGGGAAAAGAGACAGCAAGCATTCATCTTTATTTTTTGTATATAAATTGAGAATGAGATACATCAAAGAACTATTTTACTAGATACTTCTGTGGGCTTTGGAGTGGTCAAGATATACAGTTAATGTTGTCTGGAACTAGGCAATAAAATCCCTTTACGATTTATTTTATATAAACAAAGATTTCTGCTATCGCAGCTAGCTCTTTCTGATGAACTGAAGTATATAACACACTCTGGCAAATAATTGAGATAGAGTAAAACAATGTGGCTCCTTCAGAATCAATGGAGTCAAGCTGCTTTGTACCAAGTCAGCAGCTGCCGTCTGTGCCTGATGAGTCTCAGTGGTTTAGTTTGGATATTTTGTCTATCACTAAGCTGAGGTATGATGGGCTATTACTGACTTTGTCTTGTCTGCAGACGATGATGACAGCAAAGTTAGACTGAGCAAATAGCCTTGCATTTTGGAACTTCAGGGGACAGCTCCATGAATTCCCCAGGGTAGCCTGAAAAGTAGAGTCCTTTTACAGGTGAACTTGGGTGTGCATGAAACAAAAGCATAACACAAATCAATTAAAATCTCTCTGTTCTTTTCCTCATCCCAGTGAAAGAATTGGGGATTTTTCATTTCAGTATTTTGTCCTGCAGATTCCTCTTGCTAAAAGAATAATGAGGAATCGTGGGTGTGGTATTTTGAAGTCTAGCACTATCCCTGTCTGTACATCACAGTTATAGTTACTGTCAGACATCTGCCTCAGCAAATATCTCAAGGACTGATGGCTAGAAATTACTTTTGCTGTTGTATAAGCTGTTTATTTAGCTGACTAACGACAGTCGTCTTTGTGAAGGCAGTCTGAGTACAAAGTGTCTCTATCTGTGCAAAAACCAGTTAATGAATATTAGGAAAAATTAGAGATATTTCACTCTAAAGCACTAATTGACAGTTGGCATCATTTTTCTGAGTGAAAGTTCTTCTGATGTTCCTTTGCCTTTTCCTTTATAATAAAGTCATGGTAGGAGGAATGTTAATTAAAGACCATAAATTATACTCTAGTGAGAGTGAAAAATCTACTTAAATTCCTATATTCCTAATTTTAGAAATATTGAATAAATCTGCATTGCCTCTACGTATTAGCTTTAAGTGTTTTCATTTATTTATCTTCAGTAGAGTTTTAATTTCTTCAGCATTTTATCGGGAGACAGAATGCCATTAAAGAGCAGATCTGATAATAATTTAATAAAATACGAACCCAAAAATAGCTTTTTTTTTTTGTTTTATTGAATATAAACACATATCAAAGTTGATGTGGTAACAGTCAAAGCCTAAAATGTACAATGAGGCAGCTGAACTTCACCAGTTTACTATATTCCTGTTTCTTTTTTAGCTATATGAATCTCTCATATATCTACAAAAATAAAACTGCAGCTGTGAATGCACTGAACTATCCTACCATGTAATTGCAATACCGCCACGGCTATGCAAAACCTTGGGGATCTGATGGGAGTTGTTTCCTGATATCAATTGTTGCACTTTTATTCTGAAGTTTGGTATGACAGTGTTAAAGGATTTAAAGAGGTGTTTTTCACTATAAGCAACTCCTCCAAGTGCTAAAATATCAGGTGACAGTCAAATATTCTTACACATGAAATATGTTATTTTCATCTTCCATAAAGGGTAGCTGCAGAAGAAAACATGACACAGTAAGTTTTTGACAAAATATTATGCAAAATATTTTCAAATGTCTAGACTTTTGGAACAGACTGTAACTCTGTCTGGTGCCTTAAACATCTGGACATTGACCCCTTTGAGCCTCTGATCAATAGCACATGTCCTTCTGCATATATTTTGATTCGCCCACAAGAAAATGATAACTAAATCTATAGTCTGTTCATATTTTGGTTTTTGTTGATGTTATTAACAAAGCTGCCTGTTTATGGACAAATTCCACCGTGTTTCTTGTGTCTGCTGAATTGGTACCACAGTAAGGTAAAAATTATCTATATCAAATATGAATGAGTCATCAGAGCATTGAAATATTGGAGTACAGTGAGGAGTACAAAATACAGAAGTTAATAGAATTGAATATAAACACTATTTTAAAACAGTTTTCAGGGTTGTTTTGTTTTTTTGGGTGGTTTTATTGCAAAGAAAAAGCAGATATTGTATTTGTAAAAAGACAAATATAATATTTTCTTTATTATTTTCTTTATTTTGTAAATGTTAAACCTTTCAAAAATGGAACGTTTGTGTGATCATTCCTGCAGTTCTAAATTAATGCTTTAGTTCTACAAAATAAGTGAGTTTTCTAAGAAATGAAAGCAGTTTTAAGAAACTCTAATCTTACAAAACTATGACTGGAATTTTCCATCTCTACCCAATCAAAATCATTGTGAATCTCATAGGAATCAGAGAAAAAGTTCCTTTTTTGTTTGTTGCCACCACTGTTGCTTATATACAGCTGAGGATCTCCTCATGTTATCAAAACTTTTCTCTGGGTGTTACTTTTGTAGAAACATGTGGACACAAAAACATGGATAGCCCTGACTTTAGGTCATCATTTGCCAAATGGAGCTATACTTGCCAGGAATTGTTGATTGGTGCTTGGAATTATTGCTGTGTGAATAAACCTGGGGTATTCATAGGCTGACTGACTAATGGGGAATATGCACTGTCAAATAAAGGATATTTGATGACAGCTGCACACAGTGTTGCGTGAATAATGATTTTTTTTGGTTCTGAGGCCAGCCAAAACCATTGCTTTGAAAAATGTTGAAGAAAAACAATAAAAGAAAAATTTAAAAGGTCTTTTTCCTGACCAAAATTGTTTTCCACAGGAAGCACAGACTTGTGATTTGTTTGAAACCCATTCCGAGGAGGTGGATTTGTTTTTCAGAACAATGATTTGCTGATAGATAAAAAACACAGCTCTGCCTAACAACATTCAATACCCATACAGCTAGAAAAGTATTTATTCAGGACATTAACTAACCACACACAGTAATAATAAATGCTGCAAGACACAGCTCTTTTAAGGTTAGTGAAGAATTCAGATTTTAGAGCCAAGTTACTGAGGATTTTTTTGTTAACTCAATGTTTATATCTAATAGATTCTTCAGCAGTACTCTCTGGATTTCTCTCTAATGAAATGTGCATTCAACTAGATATTCGATACACAAAGGCTGGCTTTGCTTGCCCAATAGTTCTGTTTAGCCACATGAAAATGAATTAATTAAAGCCCCCCTTATTTTTACAATAAATTGACAGAAAATAATTCATACATCTACCACCCATGGCCCCCTTCAAGACAACTATGAAGCCTACAGAGTGCACCTACCATGACCAACTGCTTGGACAGTGTAGCTTGCCTGTCCTCAGGAAGATTTGATGAGCGTCTGTTTTATGTAGGCTGCTCTATTTGATACCTTGATGACCTCTTCTTGACATGTTGACTGTATGAATCTTCCCTTATTCATACATTCATTCTTTTCAACTAAATTTCAGTTTTGCCATCCCTGGTTATAATACCTTGCTGTCTAAATCCAAGTTATTTCAACTTCTGTGTCCAACTCTATACTTCTTATCTTCAGTCGCAGAACTGAATTTCTCTTTCTTCCTCTAAAATACTGACCTTCTTCCTCCTTTTTGATTTTTCCTTTAAGACATCTGCTTTTTGTGGTTTATGACACATTCTGGCCAGAATATTGTTATATATTTTATTTCAGTTATGTTTCATCAAAACAGATGGCACTGCAGAAATATAATTTTCAAGGAGATGCAAACATTGATACTCTTTTCAGCTTTCAGTAAAAATGTACCCAAAGTCAATTAAATTCTACTTTTAATGCTCAGAATATTTAGAAAAGATAGATATCAGAACACTAATGACATGTGTGTTCATATTCTTAACTGTAATCCCTTGATTATTTAACTTCCTTTCAGAACATGAAGTTGAAAAGTAAATAAACACAAAATAATTGTCTTGAGATGGTTTTGAGATATTTTTAGCATTCAGTCAGGAATTTAAAAGCACATGGAAGGTCAAGTATGAGACTTTTTGTCATAAAAGGACCTACTTAACATTTAAATTTTTATTAAAGCCCCCCTTTATTATATATTTTAAATTTAAATTTTGTTATTTCAAAATTATTTTTTTCAATTATCACATTTACAATGTAATCTAAAATAAAGTCCTGTCTTTGGGTACCACTAAACACATTTTATAAAATTAATGTTTTATTCATAATGTATTAAAGATGAGCAAATTTTTCTAACATGCATTAAAAGGATTTTCACAGTCTGAAGTTCACAGAGATACTGCTGTGGAAGCAGTGGCACATGATGACTCGACATGCACAAATAGCTCTGTCATATAAGACAGCTCTCCACTCCTTCATGGCTAATCTGATGTCAGTGTAGCACTTAAGGTGAACTCCATCTGTTTTCAGAATTGATGGTTACTCTTATTTACAAGTAGCCAGCTAAGTATCTGCAAGATATTTACACCACAATGTGCTTTGAAGTCTTATGCAGCCTGGCCTCTCTAAACCAATCATTGTATCACTTTCAAGACCTAGAATTACTTCAGCTGCTACAAGATACCTCCAGATATGCATCATCCTGGACAGTGAAATAAGGAGCAATTAATGCTGCTACCAGTGCTATGAAAGCAAATTAACCAGGGCTCAGTTCTATTAGTGATGGAAACAGTATTTTGCCTGCAAAGGGTGAACTCTGGTTCTCCACAGGACCCAGTAATGAGTAACAACCAAATGGATTCTTAGGATTTCAGATCTAACATGATGTTAATGCATGCATACTGTGTATGCATGTTTAACTGAGATCCAACACGTAAGTGTCCCAGTAGTCCTGGTAGTCACCTGCAGGACCTAGATGAGAACATACAGGATCTGGCTCTGAATTCCCTTAGTTCAGGAAGCAGGAAACAGCAATAATCTTAATTATTAATCTGAATTTCTCTTAATTAACAGAAATATTCTTAATTTTAAGAATATACTACAAACTCAAATGCAAATCATTTTACAGGAATGTCAGCATAGGTGGCTCTAAATCGTCCTTTACTTCTATGCTACCTCCCTTTTCCTCATCTTGGTCAACCTGAGGTCTTGTTTCCTGCCCTTTGTAGTTACTTTGGCCTAAATTATTTTTACAGGTTGTGTGTGTGATTGCTGCCCTTTCCATAAACACAGCATACTGTGTTTTATCAGGACAACTGACCTTCCATTTAGATTAGGAACTAAGAGATAAGTAAGCTCCACACAACAGACAAAGCACAGTGTTTGTCGCTGATTCTGACAGAAGGTGTCTTGAGCCAGTCTGCTCTAAACAGGAGGAAGGATAAGATCCCTCCCACTTAAAGAGAAAGAAAAGTAGCAGAGAACACCATGAGTGTCTCACATATATAATGTAAAAAAACCCTGTGAAAAGTTGTCTGTCAGGTTGTCCTGCCTTAGAGAAGTATCCAATAGTATAGAATGAAATGTTCAGGGTGCAAGCTGTAAGTCTGAAATAGCTTCAGATGGTAAACCAAAGGGTGCTGTGAGGTGAGAAACAAAGGAGAGATGCATATAGGTTATTTTAAAGAATGCAAAACTATCATGGAGATGCGTATTCAAATGGAGCAATATGTACATCACTTCCTTATAAGAGAGATCCTGGGGTAAAAAAGGAGTTTCATCTATACCTCTTGATCTCTAATCCTGTGATTAGAGAGTGCCCTGATTTTTGTCACAAAAATCTTGCTAAATCATGGGAAGCATGTGCAGGCATGGGTTGCTAAACCAGGAGGATTTGACTGACAAACTGTTACTGTGGATTGTGGGACTAGAATCTAGAAGACTGAAGTCCAGACCTTAACTTGCTGAATTGAAAAAATATTCTATGAAGGGAAGGACTACCAGTCAAAAATGTGTGCAAGGCTCAGCAATCATTCAAATACAAGGTTTAAATCATACATAATTTTCATCCTAGCCTTCTAGGAGTGGTTTCCATATCAAACTAAATAGACATCTTAGAAGGAGCTTGACACTTATCAAAAAGAAATGTTTTGAAATTAAAAAATACATGGCTGAAGTGGAATGGTTAAAACTTAAGCTGATTTGATCTTGAAAGGGAAATGAAAACATGTAAAGCAGAACAAAGAAAGGTGTTATGAAGAAATTATGCATTGTTGATGGAACAGGAAATAAAGACAGTTAAGTAGCATCTAAATCTAAGTCCAAAACTGAATTAATATTTTCCTGTAGTGTACTCTATGAGAAAAGCTTTAGTGCCCATTAGATAGAAGTCATCATAGCAGACATTTCTCTGAGGCAGAGAGTCAATTTTCTGGATTAGTGAGGGAATTGACAATCCATGTTACACAAAACTTTAATTTGTCAAATCAGCGTCAACATCATACAACCAGATGAATGGGAAAGTAATGCTTATGTTTAAGAAAGAGGAAAATGTGTTGCAAGTAAACTGCGGGCTCATTTCTCTGATTACAGCAATAAAAAAGTTTTTAAAATATGTTTTAGAGATTATAATAAAGGTATAGAATTAAAAGAACAAAGAGATATGGTGAACCACAAGTTTTTTGAAAGTTGTGTATGATCTTTGCTAGATTTCTGCCCTTGTGAAATACTGGGTTTTCCTGGTTTTAGAGAATCATGATGCAGCAGAACTAATCTACTTCAGGGTAGTTTTTGATGTGATACTGCATCAGAATTTACTTATTCTAGAGCAGACAGGTAAGGTGGACAAGAAATTAGTTCATCTGGAGAAAAGACACTTGATTACATTGAAGGAGGAATTACCCTGCTGGAGAGAGACTTCTAAAGGGAGTTCCTCAAAGATCAGCCTTGACACTAGATTGATCTAATATTTTCATTTATTATCTTGGCACACACGAAAACATTTTAACACCATATGCTGGTGACACAATGTCATTACACTTTTTCAATGTAAAGGTGAGTTGGAAGAGACACAAAGGAGTTGGATGACCTTGAAAGCTGGAGCAATAGTGAAGGGATAAAGTACAGTAGTGCAAAGTCAGGCACTTGCAGACTAATGAAAAAAGATTCCTCTATGAATTGGAGGATTATCAGTTAAAAATAACAAAGGAATAAAAAACATAACTGAGTTAATACAGAGCAGAGAGAATATAGACCATTATACAATGTATCTGTGAAAAAATGAACATCCTAATCTTAGGAAATAGAGTTTGAGGTATTTCTGAGAGAGATAAGGAAAGCCCTACCTAGAATATCATGTGTAAATAAGTCAGTCATGTTCAAGAAAGCACAATTTAAACTGCTTTTAAAAAGGGGAGATCTGTAGGTAGATTGCAAACCTATCTCATATGACCAAAAGAATTTAAGTTTACTTCAGTAAATGAAAGATAAAAAGCAACGTGACTCATGTCCAGGAACAGAGAAAAAAAATATTACAGGTATATAAGATAGTCAATACTTGATGGAACCCTAAAATAAGAGGCATCAAAGGAATTACTTTCTAAAATATTCTTACAGTACAAAAAAAAATTACTAGCTTAAAAATACAGCTACATAAAGGTTGGAAAGACTTCATATTGTAGAGATACTTATAACAGCAGGGGACTGGATGCAGTGAGAAGAACTTTGGGTTTATATTGGTTTTATATCAAGAAAAGGTTGGGAAATAATCTTACTAAAGTGAAACTGACTTTGATAGAAACAGGAGTGGATGAAATTGTTCACGGACAGACCATTTGTAAAATTATATTAAAGGAATGCCCCTTAACATTTTCAATAACCTTCCAGTATAAAATTAATAAGTCTTGATTACTTAGTCTAGTTCTCTGTGTAGGGGTGTCTTAAATTTCTAAGAATGTGAAATCATTACAGCCATAAATGCATAGAATCATTTGGGTTGTAAGGGACCTTTAAAGATCATCTAATTCAACCCTTTGCTGTTGGCATGGACATTTTTTTACTAGATCAAGTCCTTTCATTTCAAAGTCATTCCAATAAGAGAAGGATCACAAGAGATCAATTAAATTTTCTGAGGTGTAAAAAATGTGACCAAACTGAAGAATTTAAATTACTTGTAACAGAAAACAGAGTACTGACAAGAATCTAACAAATTTTCTTGAGATACAGAAAGAAGGGGAGAAATATCACTTCTCCATTTTCCTTGTTGGATATCTTATGACAATATCATTTAAGTATTTCTTACTGAAGTTTAGAATGTAATTTCTAATGGTAAAATAGTTGAACACTGGAATAAAATAACCTAGAGTTTTGCAGAATCACCTTTACTGGTATATCTTTAAGAAGAGGGGCAAAACCGACATCTGTCAGAAATAGCACAGCTATAAAAAATCCTGGGTTTAGATAAGGAAATGTAAGGAAGCACGAACCTGAGCTTTTATAACTCTTCAGAACTGATATTTCTTTCTTTATCTCCACTTCCAGACTTTGAGATGTATATTTTAAAACACATTTGCATGTTAGTATTCTGCAGAGTAGATATAAATGAGATTAAAAGAGATTTTCTGAAAACTGATAATTTTCCATTGTGAAACACTATTTCTCCTGTATTATGCTAAAGAACCAAACTACAAATTAAATAAATGTAATCTTATTATACCATCCTTTTTTTATAAGATTATTTTGTACAGCTGGATGATACAATTTAAAATGGAAAACATTAAATTTGCAGAACGGTCACAAAAAGATAGCAACAGGAGGCTGTCCTTATTCATTGAAATTGTCCATCTCATGTAATTTCAGTATCTCCTATTCTTCCTTCTGCTCATAACATTATTGTTAAAGTTTTTCACTTATATCCGAAATGTTGAAAATGTATATGAAAGGTACAAACACTGAAAAGTAATTACATTAATTTCAAGTTATTTAGAGGGACATTAATACATAAATTTATTATTGGAATAATAGTAGTTGCTTGTATTCACTTTCAAGTGTCTCAAAATAAGCACTGAATCTATTAATTATTTTGTCTCTAGAGATAAAGTAATTTTTGTCTTGCTTAACAAGAATTAAAAATATTTTTTTAATGTTCAATGTAATCCTATTTTGTACTACAATTATCCAAGACTTTTTAAAAAAAGAAATAAACACTGATGAATTAGAGGCAGCAACTATCAATGTACATGACACTTGTCAGATATTCAGGCATGGTTTATTTTGTCTCTAAAAGTGTACCTAGAAAAATAAATCCTTCAATAAGTCAATCAATGCATGTACTCAATTGTTGCTGAACTTCACCAGAAGAATAAAATGTAATCATGGAAGTTACAGTATGTGTCTGATAGTCTCCGCCTAGACTAAATCATTGTTTCTCATTATTTTCTATGATGCTTCACACCTGAAATACATAACTTGGCATCTTTGGTTCATTATTCTTTATTATTCCAGTCCTCTGACTTCAGACAGTAACATCCATTCACATATCTCTAAGAAGCTAATTTGTCCATGTGTGCTTTTGGCAAAATACGCCTAAACAAATGAACAAATTTTCACAAGTGAGCTGTTAATTGACACTGTATAACTGGGGATATCGCTTATTGTGTAAAAAGTCTGAAATGGCTTGTCTATTTGATGTGTTAAGATCAAACTGTATCAAAAATGCTTATAGCTAATTAAAGTAGCACTTTTCCATTACAGAGATTACTTCTCTCATTTTTTTTTTTTAAGTTCAGTGCATTGAAATGAATAGAAAGATTCCCATTGTTGGGAGGAAGATTGTTCACAGCCATGTCAATTGATATAATCTTTTTCTTTCACTTTCATCTTTTGAAGTGTCAGTCTGTGCAGACTATTTAGCCGGAGTATGTCACTTTTCAACATTTAATTTTTCTTTTTTTTTTTTTTATCCTCCTTTGAATTTTTCTTTCACTTCTTGAATTCAAAGCTTCATTCACCTTAAAAAACAGCCTTGGACTACACCATACATATTGTATAACTTCCAGTCCAGTTTTCTAAATCCATTTGTTTTATTAGGAGCCCAGTACTAAGTCTCCTACATATCTCCATACCATTTTGTTTTGTCTTTTTTTTTCTTTTATTTTTTTTTACCAAGGTTCTCTAACACTCCAAATTAGACTGCAAAACCCCCAGTGCCAAAATTTTATTTCATCTTTGTTTTTTTGAAATATATTGCGCTTACCTAATACTTGGTGCTGTGTGGGGATTTGGGGAGCCATCCATTAGTGTTACAGTGTAACAAACACTAAATTGGATGCTTATTTTCTGTGAATGAAATTCACATCAGGGGATGAGCATCTCCAGAACAATCCATGAGCTACACAAGACTCTCTGAAGCCCTCACTGATGGGATGGGTAAGCACTTACACAGCTGCTTTTCTTTGGCATAAATCTTTTTACTTACATGAAGTTCTACAAATTATGTTTTTACTTTACCCTCAGCATAGATATATCAATGTAAACAATTACAACTACATCTGTTTCAGAGTCAGTGTAAAAGATAAATATGTTTCACAAAATCCCCTAATATGTAGCAAGGAGAATTCAATTAACCTTAGTTTACCTGTAAGATATTTCAATGCAGATTCTGAAATCTGTATATAAAGCATAAAGTAACAGTGTAGCACTCTGAGTAATAGTTTACTAAAGAATTTCCATGTAAATGGTTTTAAATTCAATAGTTAAAATTCGTCAGTCAATAAATTACAAGGTCATAATGCTGTTATCATCTTTTATCTGTATTTTCTTTTTTTTCTTCAAACTTATTTCAACAAATTATTACATTTACAAACTACCTTAAACTTATCTCTTTGAGTTAAACCTTACCGTGTGGCAGATGATTCATGTTGGAGACCTCTCTGGAGGTTTCCAATCACTCATGAAGCTAATGCAGAATGTGGATTTTTTGCATAATGAATAGTGTGGCACACTGCCCTCATATGCAAAAGTGCTCTGTAATTTGCACAGACAATCACCAAGTTGCTTTGTGCAATTCAGGACATTGCTTTTAACTTCAGTAATTCTAAATCATTCACACATGGAAGATAGGGATAATACTGTCAACTCTTTTTTTTTCTCTGGGAAGGTGATCTGAGTAGTGAATTAATCACAGAATCAAGGCACTCAGCCTTGATGGACATCATGAGGTTCACACAGTCCCACATCTCAAACCTATCAAGGTCCCTCTGGATGCATGCCTTCCCTGTGTGCTGTAAACAACACCACACAGCTTGGTGTAGTAGAGAAACTGGCTGAGGGTGAGCTCAATCTCACTGTCCCTGTCGATGACAAATACGTTAAACAGCATTGTTCCCAATACTGATCCCTGAGGAATGCCACTGTCACTGATCTCCCCTTGGACATCAAGCTGTTGACTGCAACCCTTTGAGTGCAATCATCCAGCCAATTCCTTATCCACTGAGTGGTCCATCCATCAAATCCAGGTCTCTCTAGACTAGAAGCAAGAATATCATGTGGGACATACTCAAATGCCTTGTGAAACTCCACACAGATAGTGTTAGTCACTCATCCCTGTTCCATCACTTCTGTAATCACATTGGAAAAGGCCACCAAATTTGTCAGGCATAATTTGCCCTTAGTGCAGCCATGTTGGCTGTCATCAGTCATCCCCTTATTTTCCGTATGCCTTAGTATAGCTTCCAGGAAGTTCTGATAGATGATGCTGTTAGGCACCAAGGTGAGACTGACTGGCCTGTAGTTCCCCAAATCTTCCTTTTTATCTTGGACTTCCATGATTTCTCAAATATGATGGATAATGGCTTAGCCACTTCCTCTGCCAATTCCCTCTGGACCTGTGGATGAATCCCATTAGGTCCCATGGACTTGTGCACCTTCAGGTTCCTTAGATGGCCTTGAACTTGGTAGTATCCTTCTGCCATGGGTCCAGAATCAAACAAGCAGAGTTCAGTCCTACTATATCAAGATGACATTTGTGCTAATATTGGTTGCAGGATTCCAGTCAGCTCAGGGCAAGCTTCTATGTGCCCATAAACTCTTATTTACTGTATTGCACCACATATTACCTGCAGGGTGAAAAGTTCATTGGCAATCAGCCATTTCAGCCACAAAAAATAATTATTTTTTTCTTTTACTAAACACAAAACTATACAGTGGAAGCACTGGAACTTGAAGTTTGCTGAAGGGGAGGGAGTGCTACTGACCCTTCCTGTGGAAGGCAAATTTCTGGTTCTCTCTGTGAACACTAGTACCTGCAGCAAAGTTCATTTTGTAGATATTTAAAGGCTGGCAAGTGTTGTGTTCAATGTGAAAGGGTTTTCACAGTACTGCATTGTTAATCCAGAACTGAAAGTGCCTCTTGAGCTGACACTCACTCTGACTGTGGCTTACTTACATGAAAAATTGCTGCACAGGAAGCACATTCCTCCGTAGCAGGGTGGAGTGTGTGGGATGTAATTCAGGAAATCTAAGTCCTGCTTTACAGGATTCCCTCAAAAAGGCTATCAGTCTTCACTAACTACAAAGTCTTAAGGAGATTGAACTGGAACAGCTGAATACTGTTTTATGAACAATCTTCTAGCTCCATCTGTGCACACCTTCAGCAGGGCAGACCTACTGGAGAGGGGGATGTCAACCTCTGCTGAGTCTGAGGAGCCAATGTGGCACAAGACTAAGTCCAGACTCCCAGGGCCACCGTCAGAGCAGAACCCCACACTGACATGGCTGCACAGTGTGGGAGTCAGGGCTGGTTGGTGCCTTGCTGGGGATGTGTGAGTGTTGCTGAACTCTGGGTCTGTCTGTCCATGACTGTAGTCATGCCCTTCTCGCATGGCAGAAGTGTCTTCTCATGCTGCCTTCCATGGCAGGAACTCCATTACACAGTCAAATATGATTAACAAGAGATGGAAAAAGTGGATACTGAGCAGATCCTGATAAGTGCTTTATCTTCAGAAACTGCGTGAGGGCAAAGGAAAAGAGAAATGAGAAACTTATTTGAATGAGGTTCATATGTTTGGATCCTGTCTAAAGGTGTGTCACTAAATCACAGAATGGGCCAGGTCAGAAGGGACCACAGTCATCATCTGGTCCAACCTCCGTGCTCAAGCAGGGTCATCCCAGAACACATGGTGTAGGATTGTGTTCAGACAGTTCTTGGATATTTCCAGTGAGGGAAACTCTACAACCTCATTTATTTTCTCCAAATATTTCCTTCTTTAAACTGCATTAATAAAGTAATACTGCAGTACTTCTCAAGTTCAGAGGTCATGAATTTGGAATACAATGATAATACTAATTATACTAAAAAGCTTTACAAAAACATATTTATTAGTGTATCTGTAACACATATATCATTTATAGTACTTAGATGGACTGCCTCCACATTAATTTTATAATATGTTGCAGTACTGAGTAAAGGTTGCTATATTTACTGCTCTATTTCTTAAATGTATGTATCATAAAGGTGTAAGGAAGCAATTTGAAACTGATTAATTCTTTTTTTTTCTGATGCTTACTAAATACGCATGACTTTGAACACCAGTGGTTGTCTGATCCAGTATAACTGTCAATGGCTGGTTTTTTTTACTTCTATGCATTTGTCTTCCAGGAACCACATCAGCTTGTTGGTAATTGATCACTGTTTTCTCTTTCTTTTAAAGCATATATAAATTTTTAATAAAAAGTTATTTTCCATTTTACAAAATCTGGTTATAGTATGCAAAATTAATGCCAAAGGCCAGCATTTAATTATGATGCATTGCTTGCAGCATCTCTGGTGTGGTATTGGAAGCTAGCAATATTTTTTACGATTTAGTTTCTTGTGGGCTTTTGGAATCAACTTTATCTATCAAAAAATAGTTTAAGTGTTGCTAATACTTGTGAGTTTCTGGCTAAAAAAATACTAGTTTATTTAGTGCTTTGTAAAGAATTGAATGTTTCATTTAGAAAATGTGGAACATATGTAGCTTTGAGAATTCATTATTTTATGTTATCATATTTCTTACTTTTCTAAAATCTCACCTACACAAATCAGTATTCTGCAAGTGAAACTCAACTCACCTCACAACTTTCATTCCTGGATGCAAGTCTTACCAAACAGTGAAACAGATATGCTAAAAATGGACTAGTCATCACAGTTTCAGAGCAAAGCTTAGTAAAATAATATTTAAGAACATGGAATTGTGATAAAGGCAACACCAATGTATTTTTTAAAAAATTCAATGACATTTTAATTTTAAATTGTGGTGTTTATTTTCCTTAATCTAATACTTTTGGCCATGTGATTAACAGTGTAGTATCTTTTAAAAGGGGTAGAAATTGTAGAAGTTTCCTTTCAAATAATATTTCTGTTCAAATAGATTTGTGCTGGCTTTAAAATCTTATCTCTTCCAGAGCTGCAGGGAAAAAGTCAAGACATTTTATATCATTAGAATCTGCACTCCCATCTTCTCAGAGAGACTCGGAACACTCTGCTTCCTTAAGAGACCAAGATTTCAAAATGTTAAAGTCATGAGTTATTATTTTTCAATGCAAAAACCAAAAAGTGCCTATGTATAAAACATTTGAAAGGTATGTGTTCTTCATATGTAGAAAAGAAATGCAAAGTTATAAAATTTTTATTGACACTTTTTTTTGAAAGATTTGCATAGCTTGTAGCTTATCCGTCGCAAAACTTCTGTTTGTAATCTTTTACTATATGCAGTGCTATTTTGTATTCTGTAGTCATGAATCATAAAAGGCATTGAGATAGAAGTGACAAATTCCTAAGTCACATGGAAACTATAGTCCTCATTTCTCTAGCTCACCTCATTTTCACTCTGCTGTTTTATCTATTTCAGGTTAAACTCAGAACATTTCACAGCCCTGAAAAGCTTCAAACAGCTCCCACTTTTGACTCTCAGAGCAGGATGTTGTAAAAAAACAACATTCCTCTTGAACAAATGGGGAATTTTTTACCTACCACTTAGTTCCAAACTTGAGCTTTCCCAAATTCTAGGATACAGAGACCTTGTTTGAGGAACACGTCCTTTTTAGCACTAATACAAAAACAGTTGAACTGGGTATACTTGTCATAGAAAATATCTGAAAGTTACCCATTTTTATATTTTCTGTGTTAGTATCTATGTAAATACAAATTACATATGTGTGGAGTTAGAAATATTAATTTAACTATGGCACTCAGTCATTTCTCTGCATCATGCTTCGCTTTGGTGCACAGCGGTTAGACTTGGTGTGAAAGAGTTATATTATGATGTTGCATTGCAAGAAATCCTCCAATGACTTATTCAGTTCCCCATTTCTCAGGTCTTGAATTTTATGAAGTTGCTGGATCCAGAATGACTGATTTCACAGCCTAAAGGTAGAGATCAAATTCTTTTTATGTCAGGAAAACATCTAAAATGAGCTGTTTTACAGACCTCTTGTTCTGTTTGTGTTGGAAACGACAGTATTTGCTGTTTGTTCAAACTGTTTTGCCTTTTAACTAGCACAGAGTAATCATCAAAACACCAGGATTTATATATGTCCCAGCTCATAAATGGTTCCTCACATTTATTTCAGAGCAAGCTATCAAGTTTTCAGAAAAATTACTTGTGTTCATCTTGAGAACCTTAGTACAGATAGGATGATAAAATTTCAGTTAGTACTGCCACATTGAACTTCATAAATGGTGCTTAAGTACATAAACTTGTTCTAAATCTTGTATGCAATGAAAGAGAAATTCAACTTGAAAAAAAAACCAGAAGTAATTTTTCTCCTGTGTAATCTTGTTTTCTTTATGAAAAAGATGTTATCGTATTTAGAAAATCAACATAAAACTGGTGGATTTATGGGGGTTTTGGATTACATATAGACCTGTAACTTTCTATGCAGAGGTGAATTTCCCTCTGTGGTAAATAAATAATGTCTCCCATGACAGCTTGATATGTGCCTAGCACAGCAAGGACTTGATTCTGATTAATGAGTACAATATTATTTGTTTCATTTTGCTTTTGCTGCTAATCAAATAATGTACATACATTTTACTGTTCTCTTCTGAATCAACGAAGATGATCCACATCAAAGTAAATATGTTTTATTTTCAAAACCATTATGTCAAGTAGAATGGTAAAATCATAAGAATTGCTGATTAACAGGTGCTTTCAGACTACTAATTTAAGCAAATAATATTTAGCTTAATATCCAAAATGTGTTGATATACTTCATCATCTAGTAAATGAAATAGTCTGGCAAAGTTTATCACTTTTCTAGGATATACAGACATGCTCTCATGTCTGTTTTTTCTAATATTCTTCCATCTTCATGCTATACTGAGTGTGATCCCTTCAGTAATTCTTCCTCAGAACAAAAAAAAATCCATATGTAAATTGGTAAGTCAGATGTGATACAGCGGTTTCCACATTTTTTTGTCTACCACTGGTTCTATTCTCCCTCTTCATAGTGAGGATATGACCTTGGCAGAGACCTTCTGGCCGATTCATTAAGTCAATGGTGAGTTTGTAGGGTCTAGGCTGTGCTAGCACATCCACACCATTTGGGTAATTCCAAGCAATGAACCTTCAGGTTTTTTCTCTTCTGACACCAGCCTTTCTGTAAAGACAAATGAGAAGGTGGGCATTTCTCAGGGAGAGATTTCTGGTCTGCAGGATACAGAGGGGAAAAGAAAACAAGGTGATCACAGTTACAGCCTGAGAACCTTCAGCTTAAACAGAGAGGGGAAGTAAAAAGGCAGAAAGGAGCAAGTATCCGGCAGCCAGACCATGGTGGCAGACGAAGACCACAGAGAAATAACCTAAGTTTACAATAGCCCAAAATGTCTCTGAACTAGTTCAGACCAAGACTATATGCCAAGGACATTCTTTCAAGGAAGAACTCAATAAACTTTTTATTGCTGGGCAGACAGTAATTCTAAATTTTGTCTCCTTTAAAGTTTGTACTCCAATGAAATCTACCTTTTCCAGTTTAATAGCCAATACTAGAGCTTGTCTTGAGGAGATCACATAAAAGACAAGTTCTAGGCATATCCAATTCAAAGTTTTGTCCAAGTCAATGTCCCACGATATTCAACTTGCTTTGAATGTTCATATATATTAAGATATCAGAAAGTGTCCGGTGCCATCAATATACTACACCACCGAAGTTAGTGAGAGCAACAGTGTATATGGTCATAAAGAGAATTTAGCAAAGCCAAGACTGTTTTCATTTGGAGTCCAGGCTAACTCTAATGTGGTTGGCTTGGATGTTTCTGTGCAGTTTTTCACTCCTATGTACAATTGTGGGCTTACTAACTGGACAAATTGTACAATCCATACAGCCAGAAAGGCCAAAAAGCAAATCAAAGTGGGCTGTGAAATATAACATAAGAAATTATATATTTCCTGGTAGCATTATAATATATATAAGTAGTTTTTCTTTGTTGCCTTAAGGTCATTTAGAGATTCTTTGTCCACAAGTATTCAGGGCTAAACACCTGATTTAATTTGAGGATAAAAGGTTTCCAGTCATTAAATAAAATCATTGGTCTCAATATAAAGGTGAAACCAGCATAGATGTGTAAGAACTTTATCCCATTCCCTATATCTGTATCCTCTGTGTGAAAACATCTGTCATCCCCTTCAGTCTGGAGCACATGAACTCATTCACTACCCTATTTCTAGCCCAAGAGAACTGAAACTCAAGGACAAACTGAGTCTTATTGGAATGATCTTAATTAGTTACTAATGGATGGCTATTAACAAAGCATTTCCATTTTGTCATCTTCAGACAATTTTATGTTTTGTATATGGATCTCAGCCTTTCCTGGTTTTTTGTTCCCTTTTTCCAGGTTCTATAATTAGCATTTAATCCTGTTGGTGTTTCCAAGTGCTTTCATCAGGATCATGGTACCAGTAATATTGGATACGTGGGAAAAACAAATTTACTTATCAGAAAATCTTTCAGGTTGTCGAGGTTTGACCCTGGCCAAATGCCAGGGACTTACGATGTCTGCTCTCTATGCTCTCTCCTGCTGCAGCTATGCAGAAGAGAGGAATCAAACTAACACAAACACACTGGACTCATGAGTTGACATGAGGCACTGGTGGGGAGGGGACACACGAGAACATGAGCAAACAGGTGGAGAAACTTAAGTTGTAAAGTGATTTATTAACCTAACAGAGTAGGAGGAAAAATGAGAGGTAAAAAAAAGCTCTTAAGACACCATTTCTTCACTCACCCCCCTTCCCTCTTAAGACATCGTTCCTCAGCTCATCCCCTCCCCTCCTTCTCACAACCAACGGCTCCAGGTGGGGGGCAGGGTATGGGGCTTTTCCTTAGTCAGTCCATCACCACAATTCTTCTGCTACAAACACTGTTTCTCTGCTCACCCCTCTCCCTCTTAAGACACCATTTCTCAGCTCACCCCCCTCCCTCTTTCACACAACCAACAACTCCGGGGTGGGGCAGGGTATGGGGGTTTCCCTTTGGTCAGGGTCAGTCCACCAGGGAGAAGAGTCCTCTACTCAGCCATGGGGTCCCTCCCACGAGAGACAGTCCTCTGAGAACTTCTTTGGCGTGGGTCCAATCTCACGAGCAGCAGCCCGGCCGAAATCTGCTGCAAACACAAGTGCTTGTCCATGGGGTGCAGGCTCCCGAGCCGAGGCCAGGCTGTTTCCATCCCGGGGCCAAGGCCTTTCTCTCTCGTCCACAGCCTTTGCAACTCTCAGTCTCTGCTGGGACTCCCACTGGATCACAGCTTCCTCCAGGCATCCACCTGCTCCTCTGGCGTGGGCACCTCCCCACGGGCTGTGGGTGGATCTCTGCACCCCCCTGGACTCCATGGGCTGCAGGGGGACCACCTGCTCCCCCCATGGTCTTCACCATGGCTGGCAAAGGTTTTCAGCTCCAGCGCCTGGAGCACCTCCTCCCCCACCTTCTCCACTGACCTTGGTGTCTCCATGTTGTTTTCCCTCACATATTTTCACCTCCTCCTCCTCCTCTGGTTAAAAAGAAGTGAGTGTGCCCATTGTTTTGATTTCTTCTTAAATATGTTTTCACAGAGGCATAACTAACATCTCTACTTGGCCCAGGTTTGGCCAGCAGCATGTCCATCATCTTCAGAGCCATCAGAGAGTGGCTCTGCTGGACAGGGTGAAAAACTTCCAGAACCTTCATACAGGACACACAGGAGCCATCTTTGTGCCTCTCCCTACCCACTAGCAAAAACTGGGCCAAGTAAAACCACCACACAGGTAGAGATAAGAATTCAACACAGTTGAAGGAAAGAGGGAGATGACCGAATTTTGAAGTGTCTTGGATTTGAAACAGGTGCATACACACACATCCATAAAGATTTGGATGAGTGGAATTCTATCAGGCTGTTTGACCTTGTCTCAAAGCAAGAGGCATACAAAGCATCCTTCCCTCGCAGAGATGAGACAGGGAAAAGCTCTGGGACTCTACCAGGCAAGGCCCATCTGCCTTGGGTCTTTTAAGGGATACAGAGGTTCCTGTCACTGGGAGAGCTGCAGGAAAGTCCGACACTCTACCAAAACACTGTCAGGGTAGCTTTCCCAATATGTGACGCTATGGATATCCAGAGGGACTTCCAGTTTTCTATTCCCCCTTAGCACACCATTTCTACTTCCAAGATCTAAATTTTCTGCAGTTTATATGATAGTTGACTACTATTTCTTCTTGCCTCTTCCTTTATATATCTTCCAAACTATTAATAACCTCTAAGTAACCCAACAGCCTTCTGTTTTCAGACAGAAGTCTAACAACTCCTTTCAAAAAAATAAATCAGTGGGTCTTACTTTCCCTGTAATTTATTCTTTCTCCTAAAGCATGTGTAAAACTATCAAAAGGAATGTAAGCACTTAATTACTTAAATTCTGTTTATGTTCAATGAAATGTAAAAAATCCCCACATTCCCAAACACTTCTGGCATGGAACTTCAGCTTCAAAATCATATAGCTGGTTTTGAAAATGTTACCTTCTTTCTTTCTAATAATTTTATCTGTGATAACATTCTTTGGGTTTTTTAAGGATGTATATTTAAGTCTGACTAAATTGGCAGAATCAAGAGATTAAAGTTACAGATTTTGCCTTTTTGAATCACACATGACAAAACCAGGAAAACATGTTATTAAAAATTTAAATAATTGAAAAATATAAATATAAATGTGATTTAAATATATGTTTCAATCTTCTATTCAGAAAATTCAAATGTATTCTGTATCAAATATTGTCATTTGGGTTAAAAAAAGATAAAATTAATTCTTCCTGGACTATAATTGAAAATATTTCAAATGAAAGGTTTTGATGTGGGGTTAAGCAAGGCTTGAAATGAACTAATGCATATGCCTGGTAAAGCATCAAGCTCAGTATAAGCTCTTTTATGCTTAATGTGTTCCTGATGGCAGAACTGGCATATTCTGCTTTGTATGCATGCACACCAGTTTTGAAGATCAAGATGAAAGGCAAGAACCGAAATCCTAGCTACCACATTGTTTTTGAGAAATGTATCTTAGAGTCAAGCTTTTCCATGCATTTCATTAAATCTTTATAAACAGTGTTACTTGCTGCTCCACACTTTTCTTGAAAAAAAAAAAAGTCTTCTCAATAATTCCACAAAGAAATCTAATTCTCAGTTCAGGAGGAATAATTCTTGCCCTTCAAAAACTTTTCATATTTTATTATTTTTATCTTAGAACATAGGGCTAATCGTTTTTCACAGAAGGTTAGTGCTCATCCAATTTCATGGGGTTATTGGTTCATATCACAGATGTAAAAAATGCAAGTGTTGGTTATTTCATCTTTTCTAAAAATACAGACTGCTGCAGGACAGAATAATGGCATTTGGCTTATCTCTGAAGCACAAATATAACTTGGAGACCACTGGTGCATTTTAGGAAAGTAGTACCAATTCCTCATGTAAAACACCAATCTCATTACAACATTCTCTCAACTGCAGTCCTCCTAAATAGAGCATTAGTACCAACTGCTAATATTCTTTCCTTTCAATGTATAGAATGTGTATGCAACATTACTGAAGTTTTTCTAGTGGGTCACCTGAGGCCAGCTCTTAGTCTCTGAGCCCAGAGGAGATAATGCTGAGCACAAGAGCAATTCTTAGATTTGGTAGATAGGAACAGGCTGAGGTCAAGCTTATCATATCCAAAAGACTTTTTTTTTTACATCAGGTACTCATATGGGGACTGAGGGACATATTAATCTTCCTTTAACTGTTTAAAAATGAGGTGCTGAGTCTGAACAAATCTATTGCCTTGATTTCTCCTATCCATTGGAGAGGGAGGTTTGGGAATTTCAGTCTAGTTTTACAATGGAGTTCATTTTAACATGAGTCCTAGCTATTTTAATGCTGAATGGAAAACCAATTTGTAGGTCCAGAGCAAATGAACTCCTTTTTCAATGTTTAAGTTTCACTGATACTCCAGTGATTATAGTGTACAGATATTGAGCCATATAATTAAAGATATCTAGAAATTAGTGCAAAGAATTTGGATTCTGCTGCTGTAATTTAGCCTCAGAAAAGCAACAGAGACTATAAAATCATTCAACAAATCTGTACAAAATATTACTATGACATATGACATGTAGGGATTAGTTTATGAGTGACAGGCAGAGAGCGTGTGGTTCTCTGAGTGCAATGGCCTCAACAAAAAAATCTCATTTATATGAATTACAGAGTATTTCTTCTGAGTTAGACTATAGTGAGGCCAGTGCATAACAGCAGACATTACCCAGAGCAATGCTTTCTGCCAGTCCTTGACAGGTTGTAGGGCAGGCTAAAAACAAGGGCATGAGCAAAGAATGTATGTCCCTGGATGCTGCTTCTGCCTTAGCAAGCTCAAAGCAGCATTAGCAGGAGGTTAAAAAAATAACCTTCCAATACATTAATCTGATATTTATCAGAAACTCCACATTATTTTGAATGTTTGGCTTATTTTCTAAAGTCTACACTTTGTAAAAATAACCCAATTAATCCTGGGCTGTAGATTCACACCCACAGGGCATGTGAATCCATTTTCATGGCATTAGTTGCTGAGGAACTGCTAACATTTCATTCAGATATTATGAGCAAGTGTCAATCCTGTCTGTCACTGCTAGGAAGTCAGCAAAGATAAGGTTTGTTTAGGGGTGTTTCTTTCTTTAGCAGATGGACTCCTTTTGTCTTTCCTGTTGCACTGCAGCCCTAAGTATTACTGCTAAATGGTTTTGCTTAACAATAATCCACATGTTCCACTTCTTTCTTAGCTACTATGTGATACATTACTGGAAGTGCAGCAAAACCAAGATTTTTCAGTAGTTCGTTTAGCTAAACATCACCTTCCACTCTGAGAATATACAATGATACCAGAAAGCAAATTACTGCAGCACCCTGAACGAACTCTGTCGGATGAACTCACAGTTCAAAGGAGCAAGGATATACAGTTCTTACAAACTGAATGGCTAGTCAAAGTCTATGGTCCTGTGAGTTATTTTGGTTAGGAGGAAAAGATAATGATGAAGAAAGGTTGTTCTGATACAATCCCTTTCCTATTTATATGAGACATGAGAAACACTGCTTTACATGCACTTGAGGAAATTAAACACCATAAAATCATCAGCCTTAACATCAAAATTCTTCCACGACTTCTCTCCCAGGTCTTTCAAAAGAGGGGGGTTTTTGGGGGTGTGTGGGGGATCGATGCTTTTATTTCCCTCTCTTTTTTCCCACTTCTGTGTATCTGTTGCTGTCATTTTCTCTCTGATTTTGTCTTTTTCATATTTATCTGTACTAAAATAATACCCTACCTCTACAAGGACATCACTTCTAATTCTTAGATTAGCCAGGTACTTCATGAAAGAAACCTCACTTGATTCTGCAAAACTCTAGTCAAGCCACCCGGAAGTGTAATTACACTGCATTAACAACATCACACTGATATGCATGCTAGATATATTCATATAAATTTTATATACTATATGAAATTTAACTCAGTGATCAGTGTCTGTAAATACTTTGTGTGGTGGTGACCCAATCTTCTCTTTCTACAGAGAACAATGTGATCAGTTGGGCAGATTTCCCCCCCCCCCGGAATGCTGAGCCTGAGGGGGGGCAAGAAGGCAAGGCTAGGGAATTCCCCACATTTCCTGCCTCTTAAGTTGTCTTTCAAAGCTTTGGTTACACCCCTTTCCCTTCACAGTTTCAGTTGCTGGAAAGTTCTTCATTCTTTGGTTCATTTAAATGTACCCCTCCCCTTGTTTCACTTTATTGGACATTTGTAGTTATATAATTCCCCCCCATTGGCCAATCTGTTGTTCCTCCCCTTGGACTTCCCCTTTCTGCTCCCCTTAAAACCCTCTGCAATGGTCATTTCTTTGTTCTTTTGCCACCCTCCATCTCGCTGTAGTTCTCCCGTTGGGGAATAAAGGCTTGGTTTCTGTGGTAGCCACCCCTTCCTGACTTCTTTATCCCCACAGCCTCGCTACGTTGTTGTCACTTGCTGCCAGCTCCAGCTGGGGGTCTCTATGAATGGCTCTCGGCTTGTGACCAAGAGCCTGCCACCAGATTACAAGGGACACAAAGGGTGGTCTCCACCGAGGCACACGTGTTCTTGTCGCACGCTGACCACCGGGCAGTCAAGCAGGCAGCGACAACTTCGAGCTGTCTTGTAATCTCAAATTACAAGGCCAAACTTGCAATTTTCATCCAATGCTCATACGAAGTATGAGTCTTCATCATGGTCTATATAATCAGGATATCAGCACAAAATTGAAGTATTCATTCTAAACACACTGGTAGAATGATGATTTCATGACTTCCAACAAAACCAGAACTTGGAATAATAAGTTGTTGGCAAAGAATTCAAAACTGGGTGCCTAGATAGATAGAAATGTCACCAGCATAATAGCATAGCATCAAAATAAAAATGTAGTAGGGTCAGTGTTGGTCCATTCATCCATGCCAAAAAGTTAAAAATATGTGAAGTCAGAAGGAAGTGTTTCAATGAATATTATAGCAGCAGGTGCAAAAGTGTTGCTGCCATCTGCAAAATAGATTCAGAAACGCTCATTAAAGGTGTTGTCTTTGATTTGATTTGATTTGATTTAATTTGATGCGATTGATCTAGTGCTCATCCTCTTAGGCATGTATTCATTTTCATAGTATCCAGCAAGTGAGAGCAGTACAACACAGAGAGATCTGACAGCCTAATATTAATAATAACTTAATGTTTATATGGAGCATGTTACATATTCAAAGAACTGTACAAATAGTAACCAACTAATAAAAACTAATGTTATTCCTTCTCTATCTCATTATATTAATGAAGCATATTACTTATTCTCCATCTACTCTTTCATGTTTTTAGCTCTTTGCACTTGAGCATTTTATGGAAAACTCTAGAGATCAATTTGTACAGCTAAGAGAAATGCATACATTCATAATACATTTTACAAACTCCTCCTTAAATAGTGTCTGCTGCAGAATGTAGACAACAGGTCTTAAAATGAGGTATCCTACAAAGATTCTGGCTTTGTGATATTGTAAATTAGTTATTGATAGAACAAAAAGGAGCTCAGATAAAATCTGATTTGGCCAGAATTTTCCTGAGAAAAATTTACTGGTAGAGAATGACAATGTCTCAAAATTCCTCAA
Source organism: Pardalotus punctatus (assembly GCA_013400915.1). Classification (NCBI taxonomy): domain Eukaryota; kingdom Metazoa; phylum Chordata; class Aves; order Passeriformes; family Pardalotidae; genus Pardalotus; species Pardalotus punctatus. The sequence continues at coordinate 50,798 of VZTX01004505.1, read as the reverse complement.
ATGTATAGTCCAGCTTGCCTGGAAGGAAAGCTCTGAAACAAGGCTTAAGGGCATCCAGCTCTGAGTAGCTCAGAGAATTTATGGGTCCAGGGTAAGCAAATTCTCACTTCACCCAGGGCTGGACCTAGAAAGATGCCTTTCCAGCTTTCTCAGGATGAAACTGGGAACTTTTGATTCCTTGCAGCTCTGAGCATTCATACTTTTATTTTAGCCTCCAAGCGTGCTTATGAGCCACTGTCCCTGATTGCTCACACTTCCAGCATGCTGAATCACAATTGGGCTTCTGAATCCAGGATAAGCCGGCTACATCTGCTACCGGGGAAGAATGGAGATAAAACAACTGATAGAGAGTCCCCTGTGCCCCAGCACTATCCTGTAGTCAGAGACAGCTGCTGCGAGGAGTTGAAACTAAGTTGAGATTCAGCCCAGTTACTAACAGCACCAGTGAGGCCTTTTTTGACATCTGGACTTTGCCCTTGACAGGAACCACCAAAATTTGTTCATTCCTACATATCAGAAATCCTGGAGAAAAGGAACCAAACCAGGAACTTTGGAACATGGCCTCTTAAATGGACTCTCAGGTCTAAATGAAATATTCCATGTAACACATTTGAAAGAAATATTTTTTTATTTGTGGGGTTTTTTTAAACTTTTTCAGGAGATTTGAGATTTGGAAGTTTTTTCATACTGAAGCACATAATTTATGTCCAAAATTTCAATTACTGAAAAAGAAGAAATCTAATTTCCAAGAGATTAAAATAATATCTTCTAAGCTTTGTGACAAAGATTTTCTCTGCCTTGTTTCAGCCTTTAGCCAATTTTTGAGAACAGCGATGGAGAGAAAAGTGGGGTTTTGAAGTGATACTATAGACCAGGTTGGTAAATCATTGTGTTGAACAGTTGTGGAAAATTATTAATGTCTAGATCATTGACTTTGTGTTTTGAAGATGGAAATAGGAATAATAAGTATAATTACTCCTATGCCTAATATTTTATGTAAGGTTTCCAGTAGTTTGTGTATTGGTTTCAGTGTCCTGGACACTTCCCAGTCTACCTAAATAATTTCATTCAGACTTCTGACATTTTTGTCTACAATTTTAACAGCTTATGTTATTTATCATTTCCTGTTGTGCTGTGCTACTGTGGCCTACTAATTCTTTCATTTTGATTCAAATTTTAAATCATCCCTAGTGAGTGTCTGAGACCAGGACAAAGAAAAAGGTGATTCTCTTTTGGAAATGCTTACAAACTAAATTCAGATGAGGAGTAATAAAAGAAGTTGTAAGATGTGGGAGGACAGACATTCACTGCAGTATGCTTAAACTGTTACTCAACTAAGAGCAGATTAGATTGTGTTGAAGAGTTTCAGTTTATTTTGCAAATAAAACAAAGAAATAAATGAAAATGTTTGCACATTCATCCCTTAAGAGTTCCTACCACCTGTAGGAAGCATGTGGAAGTATGTAGATAAAAATGAGAAGATAACAGGGCAAATACATGCAGACTTACATGAGAAAAGATGAAAATATATCTGTTTAGTCAAGATTGGAGAGTATTCTATGTCAATTTTTCCCATAAAATATAATGACTGTATTGAAATGTGGTACATTTTTCTAACTGCTTCCTCAAGAATACAATTTGGATTTAAGAATATTTATTGTGTCATAGAAAGAATTACTTGATGCTGTTGGAACAGGAAAAGTCAACTACATAATGGATGGATGTAACCTATATCCATATAGATAACAGTAAGCATTTGCTGTGTACAATCATCAATAAAAAATCTGGAGATAAGAAGGCTTTTTCAAGAGAAGAAGTGAAAAATACCTGAAGAGAAGTTAGAGGGGGAAAAAAGAGCTTTATGAGTTTGCTTCCTTTTCCAGGAAACTAAGGATTTGAGCACTGTTATTTTACCATGTGAATCTTTCGTAGTCACTGCTTTGCCACTTTCTGCTCTACTTATGGTGGCAAGAAGTTGTCTCATCTGAAAACACTCAGAAGTTTCTTCTAGAAGAGACTGTGACATCCTGCTTAGTAGGAGCAGTACAGGGCACACGTGGTTTCTACGCCCAAAGGTTTACACAGCCTACCAGATAATTTCCTGATGCAATTGGAGGAATCAACTCTCCTTACAAAAGCCATTTATGATTTGGAATTGCTCTAGGCTATCCATCAAGTGCCTCTGGAACAAGAGTGAAAATGTCCCTGCAAAATTTGTACCTCATGGTGAGGTAACAGGTTGTCTTTCTGCTCTTTACTCGGTCCAATAGAAACCCAGATTCAATAACACTGAGAACACATCAGGAATCTTTCCTCTTCATACTTTTACCTAAATAGTAAACTCAACAGGTTCTTATGGAAGACCATTCACTTTGTGGCCTGTCTTGGAGAAAAGGGATACCATGTAGGCGATGCGCAGACAAATATCTAAACATATTCCTCTTAGATGTTATACTGTAATATAGTATCTAGAACCTACATTATGCATTTCTGAGTATTCTACCCAGAATGTGTTCAAAACTGTGTCTAAATTATACCTCTACTATTATGAACAAATGAGCCTGCATTGTCAAAAATGGAAAAGACCATATACCACATCAATGCATCTATACATCTGCATTAATTCTCTGGCTGTTGTTGGCTTTCTAGGGGCACATTTGTCTGCTTTCATCAAGCTGGTTGATCCCCTCAAGAAGCAGCAAGGGTGGGTTACTCCATTGAGGGAAGGGAGCTAGGAGCTGACAGTGACAGCAGACTGGCATCCGGACAGAATCATGCTATCCCTAAACCAGGAGAGCAGAGAAGATGCAGTGAGGGTTACCAGGGTCAGGTGAGAGTCTAGGCATCCCCAGAAAAATTTGTTGTTACCAGCTATGTCTGAGGAGAAAGCAGCAAGAACAGCCAGTGCGGTCAGGTCAGAACCAGGACTGGACACAGGAACGCCTGGATGATGGCTCCGGAGAATCTGGGACAGGGACTGAGCTGGGATGAACTCCTGAGCCAAAGGTCTCAGAGTGCCTATGGGAGCCCTAGATGAGGCTCCTCACATCCCATCTTTGCAGGCCTCTTTGCACAGCTCTCCTTTCAGCTGTGCTGTCCCAGCACCCACCTGCAGCAGATCCAGATGAACACCCACCTGTAGAGAGTCGTGATGCACTGTGGCCTCTGACAGACACATGGTGGTCTTTGTGGGACTACTGAGGTTTGTCCTACATGTCCTCTGCCTTGGAAGTTGGTTACTATTGAAAAAGAGAATTAATTTCCAAGTAATTCCAAGAAGAACAACAAAAAAAAACCCAAAAAACCAAAACAAACCAAAAAAACCAAAACAACAACAAAAACATTAAAAAAAAACCAAACAAAAAGCCAAGAAAAAACAACAAAAAAGAAACAACAAAACAAACAAAAAAACCCCAAAGACAGAAACTAAAACAAAAGCAAAAATAAAAAAAAAACACCAAAAAAACCACCACACCTCAAAACCCCACAAAGTTCCTGAAAATATTTGGAGGAAAGGTAAATACATAACTATTCCAAACATAGAGGTCGTGGGCCACTGCAGCAATTGAGCCCATAATGGAGCAGATGAATATATTATAAAGTCCATAACACTGTTTTGCCCTATTTCTTAACCTTTACCAAACAACAAGCCTCTAGAAGAAATTGTTTTCAAGTACAGTGTATCCACTTAGCTTTTTGGCTTCTTCTTTCACTTCGTGACTATCCCAGTATCTATCATTATCCTCTCCAGCTTCACAGCTCTGATCCTCTCTACTTGGCTGTGTCACATGCTTTTAACCATGTTTCTGTCTCTACTTCAATCATCCCCTAGGCCCATAAGAACAATTTAACCCAGTCCATGTTGAATGTGATTTCTAGCTCAGTTTTCACTTATTCTTGCTCTCTTACTGCATCACTAAGTGATCAGAAGGTTCAAAGGAAAAATCCTAGTTTTTTACAGTGGTTGGCATCTCTACATATATTTGAGACTCGATTCTGAGCTAGGCAATAAAGTTTGTGCTCGTCTGATCACAAATTTTTTATCAGCTGCCTTAAGAATTCTTACTTCACAAGGTGAAATGGAAAGGAGAAAATTGTGCAGAGGAAGGGAACAGCTGGTGCACTCCTACACATGTGCAAGAGCCCAGATGCACAAACATTTGGACTTGCAATTATAGAAGCTTGGCAGCTTTAGTTCCTTGCAAGATTTAGTGCGAATGAGGACTGGGTGGACCACATTGTCCTCAGAAACTTGTGTGCATTTCTTGTAGCACCTTTAAAAATATCGAAGATGGGTGGACAGAGGTGTAAATATTTTCATTGAAACTAAGAACATGCATGTCAGTAAGCTGACAGTGGCTAGGAACACTTGTATTTAATGATAAATTCTTAGCATTTCTTTTGATTAACGTAAGAAATTATAGGAAGCAAAAGGAACCAGAAAATCACAGCTGCTATTTCTGATCTTATGTTCAGCCACTTCTCAGAAGTATTGCAGCATCTTGAAATTACATACAATTTATACTGTTGTCTCTATACTTTCTAAGTTCTTGGGGAGTTGGACGTTCATAACAAAACTTCTTAATGTCATCACATACAAATATGTATTTGTAACAGTTTAGGTGTTAAGGCTAAATAGGGATTTGCACTGTAGTAATGTGTCCTGGATCTGTACTGATATATTTGAGCTGTCTTTTGATGGTGGGAAATGAACAAATGATTACAGGATGAATGAAAATATTATCCCTCATCTGGACTGGGTTCAGTGACTTTACAAATGGACAGTTAAGCTAAATTACATACCACTCTCAGTTTAAAGTCTTTCTTGTTTATTGTGTATGTAAAGGTTAAAAGTTCCTGCTTTAGCAAACCTACAAAATACCTTCATGATATGAATATATCTCAAATCAGGAAGATTCTTTGATAACTATGTACTTGAAGGATCTGACACTTTTTGGTTCAACTGATTGTTTGGTTTTTTTTTTATTATTAATCTCATATTTCAACTTGGTATTACTTACTTTTTATTGTTTATTGTACAGGAAGTAGCCTTGATGAGAATTCCAGAAACTTGAAGTTCTTAATTAGATTTATTGATTTTCAGGTTTTAACTCTCTAGAAAATATATTTCTTTGATAGCATATACAGGATTAATGCATTAGATGCCAAAAAGTGTGATTTAAAAGTAACAGTGGAAGCAGCTGCAATTTTTCCAGATGCACTATGAAAATATCAGACAGCTTTTGGATATTATGCAAGAAGTTTCTTCTTCTAATTAAATCTAAATGTACAACCATTAAGGAATTTAAGAAGCCTTTGTAATTATTTAAGTTTCAGAAGAGTTTAAAATATATAAAAATTATATTAAAATAAAAGCATGATATTTCTTAGAAACTATTCACCACATCTGCTTTAATAACTTATTTATATGTGAATATTATATTTTCTTCCAAGGAATCTAAAAATTTCTATATGGTAATTTAATATATAAAATCCTTTTAAAAGTAAGAATATTTAAAATGTAGACATTCAGCATATATCCAGATTTTCTCCCTGTTTAAGCAGACTTCTAAAGCTGGATCTTAACATGCTAAAGCCCATTAGATTTCTTGCAGCCTTGGCATTTCTTCTGCATATGTTGATATCATCAGCCTGTAACACATAAAAGAAGGAAGTTCCATTTCCAGCTCCAGGGAAGAATGATTATGAATTCAATATGCCAGCAGAGAAATTCAAACACAGGTCAAGTATCCTGTATCCTATTAGTGTGTTGGATTGCTATAAGTCATCTGGGGCCTTTTTTGAGTCATCTCAGTTCAACTTTAGGAGAGCCTTCCGACATATCTGTTTTTTGGTTTAAACTTTAAAAAAGACAATTAGAAAGGAAAAAAAAAAACATTTTATAAATCACACACAGTAACATTAAGTTTTGAGGGAAACCAGGGTTGCAAAATTCTGTCCATAAAGAGATAAGATGCAAATCTCAGATATCTTCAGAGGAGTGAAAGTTTCACCAGATGAATCCAGTAACAAAAGGTAGAATGGAACAGGACAGCACATTCCAACCTGGCAATCACTGAGAAAGTATTCTTTCAAAGCTATTGAGATCAGTGTAAAAATGAATTAATCATAGTGGAATCAAGGCATCATCTTTGCGCTTTGTAATAGCCTTTGTTTTAAAGAAAGAATTTACATCAAGACAAGAGAGGAACAGAGAACTGGAATCATCTATATAGTCACTATATGAAGTTCCCAAGGGGTTGAGTGCTTTCATCTCAATTTCTGGCATGAACTAACCTATTTCTTTGTACATCCAGTCCTCTAATATATTGATGTAACTAACCAAAGAATCAGATTTACTGTTTATATTCACACTGCAAAAATGTGTATAAATAATTTCAAATTTAGGCTAATCAAAGTATTTTTTTCTTTTTCCCTGAATTAGCTGTGCAGTCCATAGACTTGCTGTAAAGTCAGACTATATTGTTTAAAATGCATTGTCTGTAGACTTCCTGGGATAGAACATAAAAGTCTTCTCTATTTAAAGCAACAATAGAATTCTTTGCATAACCTAAAACCATCACATTAGATATAGGTCTCTCTCAGTGGATCCCTGCTGAAAAAGACATTTTCTAGAAAGATTTTAATCCTGAAGGAAACAGTTCACAATTTGTTTCAAAGGCAATATACCTTTCTATGTTTTTTAGTTACCTTTTGTTGGAATTTTGAAGGAGAATAATGTGAAGGCTGAATAAAATTGATTATTGTCTTTTTCCTACTGTGTGCTGCATTTTATTTCAAATTGCATTGAGATTCTTAAAAACTAATCTTCCATTGGTCCCCAGATATGATCTGACCATAACAAAAATATGGGAAAGAGAAGTAGGGGGACAACAAAGGCAGGGAAATAAGTGACAAGTCCTCTGACTTGTGGATTGGGGATTGATCTTCCAATTGTGCACCCCAAACACACATTTTATGCTTAGATGGAAATAAATGTTACTGTTAGGCCTGGCCTGATATCTGTGCTCCATGTGACTATTCTTCCTGTGCTTGATAAATAATAGAGTTAAAATTAACCTTGAAAGAGGCTGGGAAAACTTCAGAAAGATAAACCTCCATCAGTGAACATCGGCTATCAGGTAGTCTGTATTACGGCAATGACTGATTTCCAGGTGAATAACCTTGAAATTTACTTTCCAAATCTATTTGACTGATAGAAATCTTGGTGACCTCAGAAAGGTTAGTTTTTCTTGTATATATTTACACATTATCATTTGCATCCTCTTTACTTACAGCTCAACCTCCCAGTTCTCTTGGAGCATTATTTCAATATTTTAACCTATAACTGTATGTAGGGCCTATGAAAAATTAATAGCATTTATGTTAAAGAAAGTTGTGTGCACATGGTTGTAAATATGCTTTGACATGATAGCCCTAGGAAAGAAATTTATTTCACTTTCATAAGGACATCAGGATATAACACCATTCCCAACTTAGCTCTACAGAGACCAAAATGCAACAGCTTTACTTCAGCAAATGCTGACATAGACCAAATAATATTCTTCATTTTAACTGATCCTCAAATCCCCCCTCTACACACTGAAATTTCACAATAGAGGTCTTTTATCTATGAATCAAAATAGGGTTATTGTAGAATATGTCTTGTCTTCAAAGTAAGTTACCAGTATTACTTCCCATGATAACTGAATGTTTTCTGGTTTTCCATCAACATTGACAATAAACTGCAGGGAAAAAAAAGTTACAAAAGCAACCCAGAAAAATATAATAAACTCACTCTTTGACAATGGCGACTTGAATTAATAATCAGGAATTTCCAGATAATTCATGTTTAATGTAAAACCAGTTGATTTTGTAAATTTTTCACATATAAAAGATACCCTTAAATCAACTTCTGTTCAAATAAATTGTGTTTCATATAGAGACATTGAGATTTTAAAATTCCAGCCAAATTGTCTCATAGGCACATGAAGTCAGTTCATGCTTTATTTGAATATGTTATTCCTGTGCAAGGTTTTCTATTTAAATCTGTTTTCCTAGAAGAAAAGTATTGCTATTATGTAATAGACAGCAGCTTCTCAAAGGTTGTACACAAGTAGGAGTTCATTATCTAACTGCCACATGAATAACATCGGAATTTCAGATCTTGAAAAGCCTCTTTCAGTTACATCCAAGTCCTGAAGGAAACACCTAAGCTTTTGACATTACACCACTCCAGACAGTTCCAGTTCAGGTCAGGGCCTCTCAAGAAAGATAATCTTTACTGCCTTTACTGCACTGAGCAGGCCAGCATTTTGTTGTGATTCATTGTCTGTGCTCCACACACCTTGCCTGGGAACTTGGAGCTGCTAAAGCAATATTTATTAACTTGTGAGGTCTGCAGACGTGGAACTCAGGACATGCAGGGGGGTTCTCTGGTGAGGGGCTGTAATGTCTCCCCACCAAAATGAAAATTTAGACATAGTTCTGACTGTGAAAACAAATAAAGGTGACTTTCAAAACAAAGGTAATGTGACTCTCTGAAACTTAGCATTCTTTCATTTGCTTTTAATGGAACTTATTGTGCAAAATATGTCTGAAATAGTCTGCAGAAATCTTGGAGGGAAGGGTCAAAACTGTCCATAGCCTGCAAGTTACTGGTAATGATCCTTATCCTCAGTGGCAGATTTATAAGAAAGCAAATTCAAGCACACTCATGAACTACATTTTTGGCAGTAGACCTTGCCTTCACATTATGGGACATAGGAAAAGAAAAAAATTAAGAAAACTTAAGTTTTTAATATTATTATTATTATTAGAAGAATACCTTCATTACCACAATGTTAAATGACACCTTTTATTTAGTGTAAATACAAGCCATAAGCTTTAAAGAAACTAAGCTTTAGTCCTTCCTTGAAGCCAAGCTAGCAGCTCCAGTGGAGTCAATGGCATTGGTGTTTTAATTTCACACAGGCCACAAATTCAACCCAATGCCACAAAAATTTCTGCTAACATGGAGAAATATTTTATGACTTCAAAAGCAACTTTAGTATTAATATTGCCATCCACTGCATTTCAGATGAATTGTTTCAGTCTTCGTTGTGTTTTGCCTTAAGATGGATTTCTCTTTTAGTAAATTATAGTCAACTTCAGAGCTTGGCTAGAGTCTAATTTTATTGGAACATGGAATTAAATTTTTCCTTTTTTTTTTTAACAGATCATTACATCTTTTAAAAAGTCATATTTAATAGCAAATGTCTATTTTTGACATCCATCAAAAATTTGTATTTGGGGGGCTGAATTTTTCATCATAGTAAAATGATATGTGATTTTATGAAACGTAAAACTAAAAGCATATCAGATCTCTCTGGAAGGCAATCAGTGGATTAAAGAACTAAGAGGGAAACTAGGGATCTTTTATCAATTATTCTTCCCTCTTGTTCTTACTATAAATAACTTTGCTCCTGTTTTATATTGAAAATAAATCTTCCCAGTTTTGTCTTGTCAATTTGAATCAATTTATAAAAACACACACTGATTTAATAAGATTGGGATTAGTTCCAGAATGCTTAATTCTTCATTAAGTTTCAGTGGATGTAGCTTGAACATTTATAACTCTGTCCTAAACTATTTTTAAGGCTGGCTTTCTGATTCAAGACATTGAGGAGAAAAATCCACACCAACCCCATTTTAAATTAGTTGGCAAATACACATTGGGATGAAAGTTGCCACAATTGGGGATGCACAGGTTGCAAAGTGAGTTGCACTGAACCACCTAAATGTAATAAAAAATATTTAATCTGTAGGAGAAGAAATCCTTCAATTGCTCACCAAAACCTGAGATTTGATGTCAGTTATGTAATAATCTATCTGCTATTTGTGAGGAAACTGCCAGCACAATTCTTTTTCTTTGCAGATACAAATATGAAAGGCCTTAGACACATAGAGCTGTAATTTCTTTTCAGGCCTGTAAACTGAATTTCTGTGTCTGGAAGGGTCCCTTCTGCAAATGGTTTTTGCTCTGGGAAGGGTTTTGAAATGTATTTTAACAATTCTGGAATTGCATAATGGAGCAGGGCGGGGGGAGAATCCTTCTCTACAACTATATTTTCATGGATTGTGGCCACACGCCAAAGGGCTTGGAAGTCATTTTTCTGAGTCTCCAAATGATTTCTAGGGATTAAGTGCAAAATAATTGCTTTGAACAGATCATTTCACCCTGCAGTTAATTTTCCCATGAGACTTGTGAAACAGGACACTTTGCAGTCTTCCTTTCTCATTCTGGGGAAATGTGATTGCAATACCTCAATGTACTGTCTGACAGTTTTTGATACTACAGTGTTTCCCTGAAATCCCTGTGATAATTCACACTTTATACTTTTATTATTGTTTAGAACCAATCTAATCCTTTCCTCTATTTTAGTATTTTGTTGCACAAAGATATTGTTGAAGATCTCAGTTTGGGGTCAGGGTTTTGAGTGATCTGGACACAGTCCAGCAACTATTTTGGGGAGGAGCTCCTCAGTCTATCATCAGCATGGAAATGAATTTCTCTGGTAATATGGCCATCTACAGTAGATGTGGGCATGACAGTCAACCCTCATAGGTAAATGTGGGTGTAGAGACCTTAGGAGACCTTTTATCCCGAAGTCTGACATAGATTTTGTGGTTATGTCCATCCTCACAAACTGTACAGGATGAGGACATTGGCTTGATGCTCAGCATCACCTTTACTGTTCAGCTGTTGACACAGACCTTGTTAGCATCTGGTAGGGTCCCACACTGTTTTAGGCCAGGCTGCTGCTTGTGGCTCAGGGAAAGCACAGAGCTCCCTTACTGCTGCCGTCCTGCCCTGCCTGGCTTTGGCCCCATCTGCTGTCGTGGGGTTCGGTGCCCACACGAACCAGCGATGGTGTTTTAGGTAACTGAGGTTCCGTGCCTCAGTTTCCCTGTCTGATCTGAGGGCCGTTAGCATCAGGCAGTTTTTAGACAGAGACAAAGATAAGGAGGAAAGAGTGGACTCTTGCCAGCTGCATTCCAAGATTTATTACTCTGCCCCAGAGGAGCAGGGAGATTTTACCTTGAAGGGAAGCAGAACAGAGGGACCCTTTGCTGCTCTCTGGTTGTTGCTTTTAAGGGGTTACAACTTAGGGGATGGTACAATACAATTATCCAATCAGGAATTGATGACACATGACACGAAACCAATAGGAACATCTCAGGTGAGGTACAAAATCAAACTGGCTAATAACAATACAGCTGGAGGGAATTTCCAACCACGCAGGCCTGCCACAGGGCCTGAGGTGGTGTGATGGACAGGCAAGGAGTAGATGTAGCTGTGCTGCAGACCCTTCTTTGGATCTGCCCTCAGGGAGAGAATCTTGTGAGGGGAAATCAGCCCATCCAGAGCTGTTTATCCTGAACATGGGCTGCACCATAGCAACACCACACCACATGGGAGCTTTGTCTGGGAGACAGAGTGGCCTCCAGATTGGCCTGACTATGCCATCCTCTTTGGGAAGGAAGTGTTTAGTGGTATGAGAAGTGCTGGTTGTCTGAGAGAAGGGGTTTAGAGGAAAAGTGGGTTTAGCTTTCACATTATCCTACTCTTATTAACTGATAAGGAATTGTTTTCCCCAAGTCTTGTTTGTTTTGCCTGTACTTGTAACTGGATGACATCTCCAGTTTTTTTCTCTCTGTCCTGCTGAGGAGAAATGATAGAGCAACTTGATGGGCACCTGACAGCCAACAAGGGTCAACACACCACAAGTGTTTACAGAAAGGTATTTGGAATATTAGTAGAAGACAATATTTATTAATACATATCTAGAAAATAATAAGAGAAGATAATGATCCCAGCTTTTGCCAATAGTCATCAGACTTTTTTTGAGATAGTATTCTTGAACAATGCAATGGATTGATATCTCCCTTTAACAATTTTCCTACTCTTTTGGTTTCTTGTTTTTGAAAACTTGATGGTACTAGCAGCTGTTATATGATTGAATATCTACTCAGGCACAGTTGGACAACAGGTAATAGAGTTGATTTAGACCTGCAATTTTGAATACTAGAAGCTATCTGAAACTCCAGTTTGGCATACTAACTATTCAGAAATTAAACTTCATAAAATTGTTTTTGGACAATCTACTGTAACAAAACAAACAAACAAGCAAGTTAACATTACTCCCTTTCTTTCTGCAGTATACAGTGGAACATGTAAAATATACTTATTTTTTAACCTTTTAGAAAACCAAATGAAAAAATTGTCTTCTAGAGAAAATTTTAATTGTTTCTGCAAAGAATTTTAATTAATTTCCTGAAATTCAAAAAGAGAATGAAACAAAATTAATTTCTTTCTTAACTGGCTATTTCCCATATTTTCTAGAGCCTTTGGTGATCAGTATGATAGTAAATGGTGACCTACAAATGCCTGCAAAAGATTTTACTAACAAAAAAAAAATACAAACAACTCATAAATGAATGATCCAAACTGGCTGGTAAACAGGGAAAGCAAATCATAAAAATGAAAATAATGAAAGAACAGGATTAAACTGGTTGCAAATGAATGTATGGGACTGCGGAAGCACTCTAAAAAGCAATGTTCAGATTTTTTTTCAGAAAGGTTAAGTGGCCCTTGAATTTAAAAAGATTGAGAAACACTTCTCTAAGAGATGGACTGTTGAGTTTACAAAGACCCTTTACTAGCCACTACACAATGGCTCTCATTCAAAGTGTAACTAGCTGATTCAGAAACTGCATTTCACAGAGATCTCAAGTTCTGTTTCCTTTCAGCCTTATTTTGATGCCTTTTTAGCAATTTTTAGTTTTTTAGAGAGTCATTAGCTAATGGCAGATCTCTACATCTGTCACTCAGATGTACAAGGAAGAGTGAAAAGGGGAAGATTATTCAAAGAAAACAATTATGTGGAATAAATTTTCTAAAAGACTGATTTGAGTATGTATTTCTAGACCTTGGTCAGGTTTGATAGAAGTGACTTTTTTTGAGCTTGGGAACAAAGAGGTGGGGCAGGCCAAAAAACATAAAAGGCTTTGGCAGCTTGTGGCAAATGACTCCTAAGAGCAGTTAAAGCCCATAGTCAGTCAGCTGCACAGATTGAGCACAGAACTTTTAGAAAGGATTGCCTCCAAAGGGGCATATTCAGCAGCTTATCTGGCTCTGCATTACAATCCAGAAAAGATTTAACTTCTTTACTTTTGTATCCCAAATTTGTTATTTTGTTTAAATTGTTGATTCTAATTGCTATTTGCATTTTTAGGAAGAAGGCAGAATTTTACTGATTGCTATCAAAAAGTCAGTTGTTGGAGACATTATTAAATCATATTTGAGATATAATGTTTCTCAGTCCTTAGAGTAGGAAATAACTGGTATCACAGACCCTGTGATAGAGTAGTTGTTGGTAAATGATTAATTGCACTTTTTTTTTTTTTAGAAATAACCACAACGGCCACTAATTATGAAATAATAGAGTTGCCATACTGACTGTTTCATTTGCTTCAGGGAAAACTTAAGTATACTCTGTCATTTACTGTATATGAAACTATATGAACTACCCTGCCATCACTCGTTGATTAGTCTAAAAAATGAGCTGTATTTCCAGTCCTTTTCTTCTGAAGAACTGAAAGCAAATGCAGTTAAAACCATTTTGTTTCTTGTGGTGAACTCTGAGAAGTTTTTAATTTTAATTATTCGTTTCCCAAGAGACAGCCTGTTGTGTTTTGCAACGTGTGAGTGGGCAGGACCTTCTCAGCCCTGCAGCTTGTAGTGGGATTTGCCTTTAAAAGTATCTTCCTTGGCTCCTAACTGATTTTTTTGTGCATAATGATGAACTTGAATAACCATTTTAATCACAAATGTCTGACCCTGAACATTTCTAGGACTTTGGCAGCACCTTATCAGAGCTACACTAATGCAAGATGTCTGCCATTAGTTTTACTAATGCTTTTGTAAAACCTTTACCCTTAAAAGCAAAACTCTCCAGGCATCTTTCTTGTCCTTCCATTAAGTTATTCTGACACAAAATTGCAGTAAGATGAAAGCCTATGGTATTTGTTACTGGCATTGCATAATAATGTAACTATGCCACACTCTTCACTATCTGTAATGCAAATAATTCAAAAGAAAATTTGTTTTGAATTTTTATTTATCTTGAAAGAAGTTGATAAACAGACAGCATTACCTATTGTAGGGGTAACACTAAACTGCGGGGGTAATAATTTGCAACCTGATTTTAAGGATATTAAAGAAATAAGATTTTAAGAGTTTGTAATTTAATTTGCTTCACTCAAGGCAGCTGGCTTAGAGTAAATGATCATATATGTCAGAATTTGTACTCTTCAAAAACTAGTTTTGTGTTATAAAGAAAGATTTCCATGATGGATTTTTTTTTTTTTCCAATTCTTTCTCAATAGCACTGGACCTATTTGGAAGTGCTGCCATGAGCAAAATCTGACTGTGGGGCAAATAGAGCAAACGCATAGTGAGAAGCTCTGTGTCTGAGCAATCCTGTTGAAGAACAGCTGTAAGAACAAGATCTGTTCATTGAATGCCAGGTTACAGTAGAACACCTTTCCTAGCATACCTTTCCTAGCATACGTATTTCATAGGTTTGGCTCAAACAAGACAGACTATATTATAATCAGCTGTACAAACAAGTAAGTGGAATATAAACGAAGCCAGTACACCTTGATTTAAACTATTATTGCTCTCATGGTATTGTATTGACTTCATATGTTAGGCCCTATGGACACAGTGTGGATTTGTGGTCATTTAGCTGAACATTTTTAATGCAATATAGAGTATAAACTCCAATCTAGGTAGACATTAATGGTTTTTATGCACAGCTCTCTCACAGGCAACTTTAAGAGACTGTTCCTCTAATGGTCGTGGGATACAGTTGGATAGAAGCAACAAGTGAAGCAGCCATAACTCTCCATGGCATTCAAACTTCTTAACCTCCCCTGAGAATCAGGGGAGTTCTGTTGCATAAGAATTTTTTTATGTTCTGTTGGCTACTTTATCCTTTGGCCAGGAAATATCAAAATATATTATTTTAAAAAATATTTACTCTACCTGTTTATTTCCCACAGCAGTGACAATGTAGCCTCCTTTTCACCTACCTCATCTTGAACAAATTTCATTCAGGCCATCAAGGGACACATATAAGGATGCTTATTCTTGAATACTTTTTCTAGTTGGAGCATTTCTGCAAGATTTCTCTCTGCCTTTGGCCTTGTCATTGCCCATTTATAGTATATAGCAAGCCAGCTATTTCTCTGCCATCCCCAGAAAACTCTTCGGATATTTGTTCTACTTTTATTGAATTTGAGAGCCCATTTCTCACCATTGTGATATAATGC
The DNA here is from genome assembly GCA_013400915.1 of Pardalotus punctatus. NCBI lineage: Eukaryota > Metazoa > Chordata > Aves > Passeriformes > Pardalotidae > Pardalotus > Pardalotus punctatus. The sequence goes on along the minus strand of VZTX01004505.1, from coordinate 35,420 downwards.
CACTATACAATGATGTTTAGCAAGGCCTGTCAAATAAAAATGGCTGATGCTGTATGTATAGAAATATGGTTTTGATCAAGTATGTTTTGTTACTGACTCAGAAAATGATCTACCAATAATTGTGCATAGAAGATATTTTTCTAACAGCAAATTATTAGTATTAATAACATAAATTTAAGAAAGAGGGGACTTTGCTCTTGATCTTAACAAAGTAAAGTTTTGCACTGATTTGATTGATACAGACAAAAAAAAAATCTTTTTCTTCAGTTCTCCATTTGTCATGGCATGGCAAGACCAGCAATAATAGAGTCACTCTCCATTTCACTCTCCCATAATTCTCTTCCCACACCACTGCCTCAGAATGGAGGTGAAAAAGAAAGATCCTCATTGATGGTTCTCCAGACAGAAGGAGATTTTTAAATGGCACAGTTCTGGTGAATGTGAAGCACTATCAACTGAAGTTAAATAGCTTTTTATATTATAATACTTGAGTATATTTTAAGGTGAAAGAGATCTGAATGAGAGTGTGTTGTACTCATGAAATTATTCTCCAGTGATTTTTTACACTCGTATTGACAAGACACAGAAATTATAGCCTTTAATACCCAAGCATGTGTTTCTGCAGCTCAATCTTAATTTAATGGCAAAAATAGAGGCAACCACCCAATTCTTTGCTTTTTCTGCTCAGTATCATTTCTCCTTTGTTCAATTAATTTAATTTCTGTATTATTGTGTGCTGCTTCTCTTGATTAAGGCTCCTGCCACAGACTTCTCCACAGATTTTACCCCACTTTTTATTACATTCTTGATTACATCAGCTTGTGGCTTCATGAGCTGATTAAGTGACTTTAGGGGAGACTGGAATGATTTCAGACAAGAAAAGAGAAATATGGGGTAACAAGGTGAGTAGAGCAAGCTGCAATAAAAGGAACAGAAAGCACATTTCTCTGAGGACTTAGTTCACATCTGTTAAAAGGAACACTTTTCAAAATAGGCAGCTCATATTAATTTTTCTTTCTTTTAACATACAGCTCCTTCAAGTAATTCTGTTACCATAGATACAATGTTGACCAATTTATAATCCTAAAGGCAGTTAATTAGAGTAAGTTGTTTTTTTTTTTTAATTGGTATTTTTCAAAGAAAAGACAAAGCTATTACCCTTGAAAAAACATATTCTCTTTTTTGTTTGAGGGTTATATGTGGCAGTGACCCTGCCTATNCTGCTTCTCTTGATTAAGGCTCCTGTCACAGACTTCTCCACAGATTTTACCCCACTTTTTATTACATTCTTGATTACATCAGCTTGTGGCTTCATGAGCTGATTGAGTGACTTTAGGGGAGACTGGATTTCAGACAAGAAAAGAGAAATATGGGGTAACAAGGTGAGTAGAGCAAGCTGCAATAAAAGGAACAGAAAGCACATTTCTCTGAGGACTTAGTTCACATCTGTTAAAAGGAACACTTTTCAAAATAGGCAGCTCATATTAATTTTTCTTTCTTTTAACATACAGCTCCTTCAAGTAATTCTGTTACCATAGATACAATGTTGACCAATTTATAATCCTAAAGGCAGTTAATTAGAGTAAGTTGTTTTTTTTTTTTAAATTGTTATTTTTCAAAGAAAAGACAAAGCTATTACCCTTGAAAAAACATATTCTCTTTTTTGTTTGAGGGTTATATGTGGCAGTGACCCTGCCTATCTTCTCTAATGAATCCTATGGGGTTGATTTTCCCCTTCAGGATAATGAGCCTGAGGGGGAGGGAGAACACAAGGCTGGGGAATTCCCCACACTCCCCACCCCTTAAGTTGTCTGTTAAGTTTTCAGTTACTCCCTTTTCCCCTCCTAGTTTACACCCCTTTCCCCTCTCAGTTGTTCCATATGTATTAGGTTGTTTAAATATGTATGATTTCCAGAAAGTTCTGAGTTCTTTGTACCTCCATTGGTTAGTTTGAATGTACCCCTCCCCTTGTTTCATTTGATTGGGCACTTACGGTTGTATAATCCCTTTCCATTGGTTAAGCTGTGTCTCCTCCCCTTGAACCGCCCCTTTCTGCTTCCCTTAAAACCCCCTGTAACAGACAGCCTTTTGTTCTTTTGCTTTCCCTCATCATTTCATTGTTCTGTGGGAAAAAAAGATCGGTCACCAGGGCAACTGAACCGCTCCTGTCTCCTTTGTCTCTGTCTGTTGCTACTTTGTTATCGCCGGAGGTCTCTGCAGAGGGCTCCCAGCCTAGCAGGAGCCAACCATCTGGATATAAGTGACACAAAAAACTGTCTCCCTGCCCAGACTCATGTGCTGCCTGTCCTGTGCTCTGACCATCCGGGCTAGTCAAGCGGGCAGTGACAGTTTTATACATTATATATATATAGGTATATATAAGCAAATAAAATGAGAACTTATTTTTTACACCAAAAGAAAAAAACTCAAAACAAAGTAAACAAAGAAAAACCCCTCAGTTTAAATTTCTTGCTTTAACTGCTTAAAAAATAAAATCCTATTAAATAATAATAGGCCTCTTGTGACCTGCTGCTGAGATGATAATGGTATTTGAAGCATTATTTTCATGAACAGAGCCTTCCTAGACAATGCAGCATTGGTTCATTGTAATTTCATTATACGTTAAAAATTTAACTCCCAGGGGACCCAGAGGCACAGCATGGTCACTTAACACAAATCAGCTCTTTGTATGCAATTATACTACACAAAGATATTCACTAAACCTCACATAAATCCACTTCATTATACCAATTGCTTATCATTATAGTAATTTTAGGATGCCATCCCAAATTCTTACTCTATGTACCTATGCTTTAAAATGTATCTTGATGTGTCATTTAATGTTGCTGAAAAGACTGCAATATAAAGCAAAAACACTGGGAAAAGCAAAAATTTCCTGCAGTTTTACTGTGTCCCTAGATACCACTATGACTCCAGTTAGATGAGTGAGAGACCAATGTGATTTTTATTAATGCTTCAACATATGTTATACATGAGGTAAGAAAATTACTTTAGGGGCTGTATCTGTGCTGGGAGCTCTGTCCCCGGGGAGGCTTTGCCTGGCAGCCGATCAGGAGATAAAAAGCTTCCACGGCTGCTCTGCAAGCGACCTCCCCTTGCCGGTGGGGCAGATCCCCGGATGCCCGGGAAAAACATGAGCAGAAAAAGCGCGGGAGAAGTCACGCTATCCATAGAAAAGAAGTTAACTGCGACACAGCCGGGGGCCATTTTCTGTGGGTTCTTAAAGGGAGAGGGGCTCGCCTGCTGGGTCATCTCTACCCCCCCCTACCCCCTCGCATTTTTTTTCCCTGTGATCCTGCTCCTTCCCTGGCCGTCTGTCCTGCCTGTCCCTGTCCTGCTTCGCTGCTTCCCCGAGGCAGCTCCGTTGCCGCGACAACCTCGTGTTCGCCGTTTCCCCGACTGAGCTGTCCCTGCCTGCATCCAGCCCGGAGCCGCCACGTGAGCTATGCAGACCCCGCAGCGGCTCCCCGAGTGCGCCCGTAGCCACTGCAGCCTGTTCCTGTTCCTATTCCTGTTCGTCGCCCACGGAAGGGGCACACGGCTGGTGCTGTTTGGAAATCGCGCCCAGCCCGCCACGGGAGCTGCGCAGACTCCGCAGCTCGCAGCACAGACGCTCCGTCTGCCAAACCCTCACCGATGGGGCGCCCATGGTACAGCGGTAACGACCTGTCCGGTATTTTCTTTCTCTCTCTATCTTTCTTTTTCCTGCTCCACCGTTTTTTCCTGTCCCCCTTTGGTAGGAACACTTACCCTTGTTTATCAATAAACGGTTTTTCCAGATATAATATTGCCGCCTTTGCACTTCGTTCTTTGTCCAAGAAATACATTAAAAGAATCCTTCCCAACTCACCCTTTTATTTTACAGCGGGATGGGACAATGAGGGCTTTATGTCTCTGGGGACAGAGACTGGGTAAGGTGAGAAATTTTGGGTTTACTGCTTCTTGTGACATTCTTTAGTTGGCTTTTAATACAAACCTCACTGTTTAGGAGTAAAAAAGCCACAGAGACCTAAACAGTGACTTATCTCTGATGTGTGTATTTTTCCTCATACACAGTGAACTAAAAAATCTCATTCCCTCTTCACCAGTATTAAATGGTAAGGCAGCTGCCCTGTCTAAGGAATAGGCACGTGCCTTTCCTTCCTGTGCAAAGGAAGATATTCTTCAGTGGGAATTCATGGAGGTATTTAGTTCCTGTGCAGAGAATATCTGCTTAAATGTAATGTAATAAAAAGTATATTAGCACTGTAAGAGCAGACATTCTGTCTGCAGTAGACATTAAAACAAGTGTGCCTCAGCAATCTAACAGGTCATTTCTGGGTATGGACAAGCCAGATACAAAAATCTTTCTACATCTGATTGAGAAAGAATCTGTAAAGATAGATATTTACAAAGTCTACAGCTGAATTCAAGGTGTTACAAGTTGTATAGGCAGGGGGTACTTTGGAGAGGAACTGCAAATATATTAACAAGACACCTAGACAATTTGATGTCTGGGCTTTGTTTGCGGATGGCACCCTCTGAAAGGGGTGACAGAACACAGTCTAGGGAGGTTACATTATTGAGTATCTGCAAACACAGAGATATCTCCCAGAAAGCCTATAGTCTGTATTGTTTAGGGAAGAGTATTGTACGGATTGAAAAGAGAAAAGGCTCAGATAGCAGGATTTAATCTGAGCAGAATTGCTGATCACAGCAACCTCTGTTTTATTCTGCATCTGGGCTACTCATGAAAGTGTATTCAACTCCAGGTTTCATCTGATTTCATGTCCTGCTACTGACAGCTGCTCAATTTCTAGCATAGGCAAATCTAGGATAACAAATGGAGGTGTGTCAGAGCTGGATGTTTGTTTGCCTACAGGGCATTTCAATATGAATCCCTGCAGACTCACATATTCTTGATTTTCAAATTATATTTTCAGAATGAATTGTAGCAAAAATAGCTATATAACAATATATGCTGACAGGTATAAAATACAGCAGGCAAAATGGATAACATGGAATAATGTAAATGATGTATTTTAGATTAACCAGATTCTGTTTTACATCATGCTTTCTTTTTTATAAAAAATGCTACATTTTTTTTTATATCAGAAAATGAAACAAAAGGTACTATAAAGCTGTGTTCTCAGATAATGTCTCTTTGCCCATGACAAGCCATCCCTTTTCCAGATCATATGTGTCGTTTGCTGGTTTTATTTTGTAATACACAATTTAAGACACCAAATAAGTAGGATATACTAAGCTGATGATGAAAGGGTTTGCTGTTGTATGTGTAAGGTAGGACAGATTCAGATATTATAAAGTCAGAAAAAATTGTTATTTCTGCTTCTTGTAATGCACACCATATCACACAATTGAATTAATTCTCACTTGATCCAAGACACACTTTTGTAAAGCACTGAGTTTTCACTACTCAGTCACTCAGCAAATCACTTCAGAAAGCTGTTTGGGTGGTAATTATGCTGTTAAGCAAAACAAACAAACAAGCAAAACAAGAGCAGATGCCCTGTGTCTGCGTTTATTTTTCTACGCATTTAAGCCACCAGAAATTATATTTTTTCTGAATGATTGTAGAGGTATTTCAAGTATTTCTTCACTAAAAAGTATTTGCAGCATCTAAGCCACACCTTATCTTTCTATTTGTTAAACTAGCACGTTTAACTAAAGATTATGTATAAAACCACAATCCAAGCTGTGTTTCTGAACAGACCTGCTGGTAAAAGTACATATGTATGAAATACTCAGACGCTTGCCCCAGCTGCATCCGATCTGGAACCTTCCTCACTGCCCTGAGCTATATACTGAGGTGTCTGACAGCAACACCTCCCCTGAGACAATTCATATGCTCAAAATACCTGCAGATTATATGACATCACTATTTCTGAATAGGTTTGGATATCAGATACACATTGTACTTTGTAACATTATAATTATACTGAGCTTCCTAATGTTTCTGTCATTTACATTTTTTTAACTGAACAAGGAAAATTTTTAGGGCATACATCAAAAGAAGTCTCATATCACCTATACTACTCCATTTGTTGACTATTTTAGTTCTTATTACAACTCCTTTAATATCCTGTCAAAGGATTTATGTTTTTCTACCCAATGTAACATTATTTTCTCAATTTAAGAACTGAGGTTGAAATATGTAGCAAGCCACTCAAACAGACATTTACTGCAGTCTTTTTATGTCCCTGTTCTATCTCATAATTGTTCTCAGTCTTGTGAAACCAATGTTTTAAACAGCAAATATGTGCCGGTATGTGAGCAAGTTCATGTGAAGAATAAATATGCACATTTTCTCTTTCCCTAGATATGAAATGTGAGCAAGTCAGGATTTGTTTGTATTGCTTATATATGGGTGAGATTACATGGTCCAGCTCACATTTTATTGACTTCTTTGGATTCATAATTTGTCCCACTAGAAGCAAGGAGTCTGGTGGTTACTCCTCAAATTCCAGAATTTCAAGGAAAGTGCTAGTAGGACAGATAGTTAAAGGAACAGTATTCACAGAAGGGATCACTGAAAATATCCAGCTCTGAATTTCTTTTCGCATGTCATCTCCAAAGATATGTGTGAAGGGAGATTTTCTTTTTTTTTACCTAGTTCAAATCAATTCAGTCTTGATGTCCTTAGTCCTATGGTTTCATTAGGAACTTCCTGGGAAGAGTGAGCACAATTTTGTTCAATTATAAGATGGATAAAATGGCTGAAATTTATTTCTTCTTTAATACTTGACATCAAGAAATTTTGGAGACTAGATGGAAAATTTAGCCTCCAGATATTATAAACTTGTACAAAAAGTTTGTGAGTACCATGATTCAAAGCAGTACCCAAAACACAAACTTGAAACAAACTTCAAAGCCTTTTCAAATTCTCTACAATATGCTTAACTGAAAGTGAAAATGAAGGCACACGCACACTGGACATGGGAGTCTTGAACTTCAGTTATAGTTTCTTTTGTTTTATTTTGGTTTTAGGTGGTGTGGGGGTGGGGGTGGGGGTGTGTGTGTATGTGTGTTTTAGTTTATACTAGATGAAAAGACAGTGTTATTTCTAAAAGCACCAAAATTAAGAATCCTTCTATAAATGTCAGGAAAAAACCATAAACCACACAAAATGCCTTGCAAGACTTGCTTCTTGACATTTTCATAAAAATTTCAAGTAAGTGCAAAGTAGATTAGATAGTCAAATGGAACTAAATTTTAGATGATACAATGTTTGACTACCACTAATTAAGGCAGCATTTTCTTTAAAACTTTAAGAAAAATTTTAACATAAGATAGATTACTCAAGAGACGTTAGTACCAAACTTTTTCTTCCTTGTTTTAACATCAATGTTACTAATAAAATATTTACAATACAATTAAGTAACCACAGCATCATAGAATGTATTTGGTTGGAAGGGACCTTAAAGTTCACTTAGTTCCAACCTCCCCATTTACATTACATTTGCGCATAACATATATGCATTTGCAATACATATTTCCTAATGCTTCACTTTTCTTAAAAACTCAATAAATATTTTATTGGGAAGTAAAAATATATTTTTATTTGAAAGGTAATGAAAAAACTTAGTTTAAAAATCAGACCTCTTTTTGTATTTTCCTTTTGAAATAATCTTTTGAAATATATGGAAAAAATCAACATTAGGGAATACAAAAATGCAAATCCTTACTGCATAGAAATTTTGCCATTTGTTTCTATTCTAAATAATGATGAAAACCAGAAGTTTCCCAAAATTATTCTCTGAAACATCTCATTGCATTGCTTCCCATGAAAGTTAATTCAGCTGTTTAGGAATTGAAATTATAATTTTGGTTGTTTAGTTGTCTACTGGAATTTAGGAAAATAATTTTAGCTTTACTTATAGTTTAACTCTTCTCCAATAAATTGTTGTTTCCTCAATTCTTATTCTCCCATGAAGTCTACAGCACATAATGTTCCACCTGTTCAGCTTCTCAGCTGAACTCATGACCTGTGACACATCACATCAGTTGAGCAAAAGGGAAGAGGGACGCACCTGGCAAAGGATGTGGCCAGACCTGCAGTGAAGAGATGATCGACCCAAACCACAAGTGAACAGCAGTTTAGCCAAGAAGAAATTGTGAATTCAGAGCAGAGGTTGTGATTTGGTTTAAGAAAACAAAACAGTTTTGTTTGGGTCTAAACATCCTCCAATACAGTGTTTTAGTTTTTCAACAAAGAATAATTTGGACAAAATCATTAATTGCCTGAGGTAATTCTGAACTCTGTGCAAAGTGTACAGTCTCTTTGGGCAACATTGGATAAAAAATTCCCATATCAGTTTTAGCTAATACAAAATGGATTTTAAAAAGGATGGATAAACCACGATTTTTCTTTTGCCATGTGATATTTTTCAGTTGGTCCAGAGAGTACTCTCAGCATTTACTTATTCACAGGCATTAGGCTAGAGGCACTATGCTTTATATTTTTGAGAATGCATTTCCAAAGCTCATATTTTAGTTTCCTTTAACACTAAAAGGAGTAATGCTTAAAAGAAAATTATTCTAATCTGCAGGTGCTGTGTAAGAATTTGGATCAATAAACCCAATGGTTTTATAGCTGTAAGGAAGACAGTGATCATAGGGTGCTACATGAAAGGCATCTGTCATTGAAATGCTAAAACAAGATGTTTTAAGAAATTTAGCATGAGTCTCTGTCTACATGTGGGAGGGAGAGGGCACGGTGTGTAACAGCAAGTGTGTAGATAATTAATGGATGATTATAATACAAGAGGGAAAAAACCACAAAATGTTACTTAATACCCTCAGGCTTACATAGAAACCCAATAGATACAGATTGCATGGGGTAAACAGAAGAAAAATTAGTGTGCATGAAGTAATAATTGAAAGCTACATTCATGGAAGCATATTGTTTTTAATTATTCGTTGCCAGAAAACCCGTAGTTAACACACCTGCTAATCTTTAATCTGACAAACCCTCAGGCCCATAAAATCTGTTGAGGATGTAAAGAGATTAATAAAGTGAGGGATGGAATCAAGGAAGATATATAAATTGTCCTCCGTGTTTGTTACCAGTATAAATTGTGTAGAGATTCCATAAATTAGCCTAAATAATTCAGTTTAATTTAGCTGGTACTGCTTCATTTTTTAAAGTGATACAGAACAGTAATAAAACCATTCTAAACTCTTAAAATGTTTCAATAATAATTGCTCTACCTTTATTGTCTCCATAAGTTATCTTTCTGTGGAAGAAATTGGACATATGCTTAGTGTGAAATCATTCTTAAGAGAGATCCCATAGAACAAATCTTTAATTTTTAACAAAAGTTACAATCTCAGTGACTGACATCATGATAAAACTGACCTTCTCAAATGAACATCCAAAGCTCATAGAGAACAATAATGAAGCAAATGAACAAGTAGATATGGAAGAGAGAAAAAAAAAGGAAACAAAAATAAATCCAAAGTTTTTTAAGAGTTTTTTAGTATGGTTTAAAAATTTTAGTTTTTGTTTTGCTCCTCATTCAGATATTTTTCACAGTTGGCATGACAAAACAGATGGAAGTTAACTTAATATTTCATTCAATTGCAGTCAATATGAAGAATGAGCACGGACATATCTATAGCCCTGATTATTACAAGTAGGATATTTACTAGATGCAAAACAAATCCATTGAGAAAATTGAAATGTTACCTCTTTCAATCAAGTGGTGGACAAGGCCCATTCTGATCTGAATTCCTGGTTGCTGCATGATTCCCTCAGCTATATCCGTGTTAGTCTGATCAGTATCAAAATTTAAACAAAGTCCTGTGTTTCTGCAAAGTGTTACAGAGAAACTTTAGCTCTAAGGACTAATACATCTCCCACCAAATCATGACCTGCCCAGCTTTACAGCCTTTCTGGCTGTTAGTGCTTCCAGAGAGCAAAATAATAGGAATAAGGATCTGGCTGGGTGTCTAATCCTGTGGGGACCTGAATAAATCTCTTTAACTTATTTCAAGTGTTCAGAGGTTGGCAATCATTAGCATACAAATAATTATAAAACTAATACCGTCTTAGGCTTTAAAAACTCTTTTGACTTTTGTCTGTCATGCAACACTCAGGTGTTTTACATATGTTCACTGGAGTCAGCAAAATGTATGACTTACATGGCTTGTATTTGTCATTCTGCAGAATATAGATTAGCAAAACAGATGTGCAAAGCCTGGGAGAAATCTGGTTGTGCTGAATTTTACCATGAGCAGAAAGAAATCTGCATCTTGCTATGATTAAACTCAGCAGGAAGAGTCACAATAAATTGTGTTAAATCAAGCATAACCTTACAAAGTCTTAATACAGATCAAACAAATTCAGAAATTATTTCTCATGGTTAGGCATACAAAATACAGAATGGACAGAAATGCAGGAAGAAAAACAAAAAAACACATTACAATGACCCATATACGGTGTCATTATTTGTAGTACTAAATTTGTGTTAACAAAGAAGTATATTAAAGTCATTCTGTTTGTTTATATGAACAATTCTAAGGATGTTCCCCCGCTGAGTCAGTGGCACTGGAAATACTTAAATCTGTGCTTTTTTAAAGCCTGGAGACATGCCTAACTTCTCAGTTAAGCAAGAAAACTAGAAAAAAAAAAAAGATAGAGAAGGTGTGAAAGGGCACAAATACTGCATTTTTCTCTGACATTGTTTGCTAGCATTGCAATATTCCTGATGTCTCCTGTGTGTTCATGACAGATTGCTACTCTAGGTGTGGAAGATAAAGAATATGCATCCTGGCACACTTTACCTGTGATGTAGATACCCAGGTATGAAGTGCAGGAGAGGAAAAAATAGCTGGGTATACCCAGCAGTTATTTTTCAAATTCCTGAAATTTTGTTGAAAGCAAAATTGTTAGTTTCTCAATCTGCATTGGTACTAAAACCAGTGTAAGTCAAGAAAAGAAATTTTAAAATTGTGTCTTGAAATTTATTAAAATAGTAATGATTTGGTGTCTTGGACAGGTATAAAATTTAATGTCTATTTAGTCATCATTCTAACAGAGGATTTTACTTGATACATTGCAGAAAAGAAAGATTAAAGGAAAACTCGGCATTAGTGTGCAAAGTATGTCATGTGTCTTATTCATGTGGGGTGCTAAGTGCTCACAAACCTACAGAACAAAATCCAGAGAATTAGATTTGGTCTGGGCTTCACAAACATTTATCAACATTTCTCATGTTGGAAGTTCTGTTCACATTGCTGGGCTATATAAATATCATGGTTTACACCTATGCTGCTTAATGTTAACTGAACTGTCAAAAGAGATGTGGGTCTTCAGGTGTGGAATTGTGTTTATTCAAATCTCTGCCATGGTAATTTTATTTTTGAGTTGGTTATAAGCATTTTTTCTTGCTTACTTGCTTGGCACTTACAATATGTACATGAAGCGTTGTCTTGGTTTGGAAAAAGTATTTACTGACAATTGTATTGCAGTTTTCATTGAAAGTCTTAAGTGACATTTAAATCCTAGGACTTTTCAAACCCCCCACCATGAAAGCTTGTCTTTCTGAGTGCTGGCATTAAGCAGACAAACTGAGGGACAGCATATGATGCTACTTCACATCACCTCTGCAAATACTTTAGAATCTCGTGTCTCTGTATTTTTGGAAAATACCATGGCATTACAGCTCTGCTGGAAATCATGAATGTAAATTACTTAATACATAAAAAAGCAATATATTATTTAGTATATTTTCAAATAGCGTACTTCAAAGTAGAGAACATTAATAAACATCAAGGAGTTTAAAGTGGTGGTGGTAGGAGAATGCAGAGAAGACTTATGCTTACAGCTGAAATAAAATTTTATTTCTTGTCAGCTAACTAATCTGCCAGTTAAATGCCAGGGCATTGCTGCCTCCCAGTCAGTAGCAAATGTGGAAAAATAGTTTGAATTACAGCAAAGGAAAAACAGGGAACATAATTCTAAAATAAAAATTATGAATAACAAGACTCTTCCTAATTCTGGGTTTGCCCAGTTGTTCTGTGGAGGTAAACTGTTGTGTCACATGTTCCTTGTACTGCACCAAAAAAACCCCAAACCATAATTAAGGACCTTGCTTTCAGTTTCTAGTTTAGCAATGCAAACCATACTCCAGCTTCAAATTTGGTGGGAAATTTATTGTTGGTCCTTAATGCTTGTCTTTGTAACTGTAATATGTCAGGCATCAATAAGCAAGTGTTAGTCAGGCAGGCAAACCCTCTGCAATCTGCTTATATGTGACGTTTTTTCCTCCTCTGCAGCATCCCACTTCTACATTACGCTTGACCTCATCATTTCTGCATTCTGATATCCAAGATTTCACTTTCCTCCATGGCCTGCCCACCAAATCCCTGACCCTTCACAGCTGTTTCTTCTTTCTGGTGCTAGGGCTTTGCAAGCCCTCTCCCATCACAAATGTCAGTTTAAGTTGATCTTCTGTTGGCTTTTCAAACAGGTCAGGTTGTGAGACTCACAACCTCTGACAGCATGACCTTCTAGCCCATCAAACTCCAGCTTCAGCTCCTTCTCAAGGTTTTAAGTCCTCTCATTGGGTTGCTTCTTATTTTCAGAAAAAATACAGAACCCAGCAGAGCCCAACAGCAGAACCCAACAGTCAGAAAATCAACCCAAAAACTGTTTCAGAGGGGACTGGAGAGAACCTGTAACAGCTATGCAATATGAGAAACTTTTTTCTTCTAAATAAGAGATATCAAAGGCAGACCTACATTTTTGTTCTTCCTCTCCAGCCACCTCCTTTTTGACAGTTTTTATAAATATCTTTCTTAAGTTCTCAATTTTTTTTATTAGTCTTTTTGAACTCTCTTACCAGCATGATGCTCTGTAATTACCATTAACATAAGTGCAGCCAGCCTGCCCAAAGCCATGGCATGAACTTGCCCAGCTCTACAAACAAGGCGGTGAGCAGTGCTTGTGCCAATCTGCTCCAGTAATTCACATTTTTGTGAGTAAGATCTTTGGTGGCTGCTGGCAGTGCACCATCCAGGACCACTGTGGTAAGTAAAAGGATGCTGTTCATCATTGTGACAAGTCCATTCCCTCTGCCAGCAGAATCACCTAACTTGGGAAAGGAAACCATGGGGTTGTCATAAGCAGAGGCATTGCAGGTATCCAGGTCTAGCAAAACTGGTAAGAGTGTTACGTTGGCTAGAAAACTTGTAAAATCTCCTTCATAAAAAAATTACAAAGATGTGACTCTGCCAGCCCTCAGCCTGTAGCTGTTCTCAGATCCTATCTTAAAAGCCATTGAACCACATCAAAAAAGGAGATGGTTGTGCTGTTTTCTGCATGAAAAGTAAAAGGGCAAATGTCCTAAGGGAAAGCACGTCCTACCCATGCATGTGCTGAGAAGCTTGGTTATCAAGTGAGTGGGTTTGCTCTCTTCAGACTGATCACTACCCTGCTATTGCCTTGGCTGGGAGTCAGGCCGCGGCTTCCAAACCATGCATGAGTCAACACTGGCTCAGTACAGCATTTCGGGCAAAAGCTCTTTCCCTACAAAGAGCCCCACATGCATCAGGACGCAGGGTGAAGTCCGTGCATATTGTGCTTTTATAGGTATGCAAAGTCCTGCAACAATAATAGAAAAGCTGCAACCACAGCAGCACTGCAAAAGAAATTTCCTAGGTACTTGCTACTGATATCTGGGACAGAGTTATTGGATAAAACGGCTGTCTTTGCTTTAAAGAAGTTCCCATTCTTGTGATACCTCTGAAAACAAGAAGTCTGATTAGGAGAACTCTTCCTTCAATAAATAAATACTTCAGTGTCTGAATGCTGAATTGGCAAGAAGGACAGAATTGTTGCTATGGTTATGTAATATATGCTGTAATAATATACTCATAAATTGGGAATGCACAGAGGTTTTTTGTTTACTCTGAACTTACCACATTTCAGAAATACAAATTTCCATTCAAACAGGAAACACAACTGTTCAGAATTCTCTGGGACAACATAAATTTTTCTAAATAGTCATTGAGATACCTATCAACAGATCATTTTTCCCCCTCTTCCTATTTTCACAGCATAAAACACTAACAGAAGAAGGCTTCAGTAATAAGAAGGTAAATATATTTTAGTCCAAAATGCAGTAGCCTTATACGAAAGATAATTTTGTATTGGACATCTTTATAATGAGTCCTCTAAACCACTGTTGGACCTATAATGAGATGTCCCACTTTCTCTTTGATCTCTTGTGAATTCATTAAGATAGCAAAATGGTTTTTAAATAATGTTCCAGTGACTTCTAGAATATGTTGGACCTTCACTGCTCAGGACAAAAAAAAAATCCAATCAAACAAAAAGCTTTAAAATGGTATTTTTTTAAAAAATCAAGAAAATTTGAGAAAATTGAATTGCTTTGTAGATCAAAGCCAAAGAATCAAGGCATATTTCGATCTTGTAAATGTATTAGAGTAGGTCAATTTTAACACAAATATTAAAATATTTTGATATATATTTTAGATTTAAGCCTAATGGCATAAAAATATGAAAGAAAATGTAGCTTAGTGAAGAAGGAAGTCTGTAGAAGGCAGCTTTACAAAATATAATAATATTTTAAATATTTTTATATAAAAATCCTGCCAATCTTTACTATCCAAGTAAAACCAACATCAAATCTGTCTGCCTAAATAAGATAATGCAGGTGGTAAATATTTGCACTGAGTGCAAAAATGGTCAAGCAATCCATAACTTCTTCTTCATTTGGGAGGTACTTTTGATTCATACAATAATGAACTCATAATCCAGCAGGATTTTCCTGTATTGAGAAGGGTAATGACAAACCCAGTGCAGAAACCTGCTAGATGATGTGGGGGAAATTTCAAGTATCTGTGCCTTGCCCTCAGAGTACTACCCCAGCACAAATGTGCAGAGCAGCCCTGGGAGATCTGTTAGTTTTCAGAGCTGCATAACCTTGACCTTCCCTCCTAAATCTGAGGAGCAATCTGGCAGAGAAAAGAGCAATAGTTCAATTTCTCTTTAAAGAACTCGTTTTCCAGTCTTCCTGGGAATAGAAAAACTTACTACATTTCAGTGAATAAGAATATGCCAGAGAATTCTGAACAGGACAGTAGGGTTTGCTCTCCATGTTAACCAGTCATTCCTACAGCCAAAAATGGCAATTAAAAAAAAAAAACCCAAAAAAAACCAAAACTGGTTTTTATTGTTGCTTTTGGAGACCTCCTGAATATTTTTTATACTTGGGTTTTCTTTCCTTTTGTCTATAAAAATAGTAGTCTGTTTACCTTACACCTGTTCTTCTACTACCAAATCTCCTATATATTATCTGACCTCCTAGACAGGACCAATTCTATGAGATGGTAGTCTTAGAGTTTCTCTTCTGTTTGCTATGAAATTTCTTTTTTCATTTGTCCAGAAAAAGCTAAGTCAACAATTCATTTTCACTGTTCATTTCAAATACTTTGTCCAAATTCATGGAAAGACAGGTGGGCTGGTCCGCTGCTATGGACAACCGTGTGCTATGGAGTAAGATCTTATTTATGCAGAAATTCAAAAACAAGGAGGCTGAAAATCAACAATTGACCTAGGATGACAACAACAAGTAAGAAGAGACATTTCGAAGATGCAGTACCTCAGAAAAGTTTGAAAGAGTTACAGAGGTTTGATTATGGAAAAAAGGGGCAATAGAAGCCTTTTTAAAAGTTTATAGTCTTTTCTTTTTATCGATCAGTAAAAGGAGAAAGAGACTAAACCAGGAAACAATTAGAGTATATGTCAGGAAAAGTAATTTCATTTTAAGGACAAAAAAGGTCTGCATTGGCTTGCCAAGACAGTTGGTGGGGGTGATCTTGGAGAACATGAGCAGAAAATCAGAGTGGTTATGGAAATTATTCAGCTAGGGCTGTGGTCTGTGTGAAACCCCTGTCAGCCTTATTTCATAGGGAAAAAATATCTGGCTGTACAACTTTCTTAGTCTATTTCATTGAATTGGCTCCATAACTTCCTTATGTGAAAAGAAAGATCAAAACATAAGCAAGTTCAATAATGTATAGACAAACCTGGACTGGGTTTACTGCTCCATATACATTTAATTTCCCTCAAAGTAAATTTCCTAAATTCTATTGAACTTGTTTAGACACCTTCAACCATATTCGCTTATGTCACTTGGATGATCAGTTTTCCATGACAAATATTATAGTAATTGAATAAACACTGTAGGACCACATTTTCATACTCATTTAAAATACATTTATTTTGAGGTTCCTTTCTTTTGTCTGCAGATGATCAGGTTTGCAGCTCTACAATATTCAGTTTGCACAGCTACAAGTGGTTCTTCAAAAGTTTAGCACTACAGTATAGGTGATGTTATGTTCTCAGAGTGAAAAAAAATAAATACTCAATATTCAAATTCTACTTCGGTATTTTCCTTTCAAATACTCTTTGACCAGAGGTGATTTTCTTATCCTATGATACCTCATGCTTCTTTTCTTTCAGATAAAAGTAATGATATGCCTAAATCAGAACACATTTGAGAAGTTGATTTGTCTATAATCACAGAATGATAGAATTATATCATGGTTCCAGTTGGAAGGGACCTTAAAGATCATCTAATTTTATCCCACTGCCATGGGCAGGAATATCTTCCACTAAAGCAGGCAGCTGAGGGACCCATCCTTCAACATTTCCAGGGATGAGACACTCACAATTTCTTCGGGCAACCTAATTTTACTGCTTCACCATCTCACAGCAAGGAATTTTTTCCAAATATCTAATCTAATCCTGCCCTCCTCCAATTTAAAGCCATTGCTGCTTTTCTTATCACTACATACTCTTGTCAAAAGTCCATCTCCAGCTTTCTTGTAGCTATCTTGGAAGGCTGCTGTATGGTCTCCCCAGAGCCTTCTCTTCTTTATGTTGAACAGCCCCAAATCTCTCATCTTCTTGGAAAAGGTGCTTCAGGCAAAAAATGTAGTTTGAAAATAATGCAGCTTGATAACTTCTGAAAATATATATTTTGTATTTATGTGCATTATATTTGTTATTTTGTTAATTGCTAACCTTTATAAACGATAAGTTCTGTTTCAGGAGGGTGTTTTAGCATCCTCAAAATGTGTATTTCAAGTATTGAAATTAAATTTTCAACATTAACATAGCTAAGATGATGGCTTTTATGGAAACCTGACATCTGACTCATGCTATGAGTTGTTGCTTTTTTTGGTTATTAACACAATGTAAATCTCTAGGCCTCAGTTCCTCTATTTTCAAAATTATTAATTATTTGAGAGATATGTCTTGAGTAAAATCAACCTCAAATTTATTTAAATATACTGCTTTGGACACCTTTGAAGGCTCTGCAAACTAAAGATGTGGAATCTGTCCTCTCCCTGAGAGGTCTATAAAGCATCCACAAGGTGGCATTATGTAATACTACTTTTCAGCATTCTTTGATAGATTTTCACACAGTGACTTCTTGGTTTAAGTAAAGTATTAACTCCCTTGGATTGCAGTGTTATATGTATTTGGTCTCATGGACAGTCTTCTAATTATCAAATATGTTTTTTATTTAAATAGAACATAAACCATTAAACTCCAATTCTAGAAGTTTTGCCCATGTTAATGGCTCTGTTTATTATTTTCCACATGAGCCTGAGCGAATTCCCATTATTATCTCTTGCAATATCCCCATGAGTTTGAAATAGCATTACATGCAGCTGTAAGGAAACATTAGTGTAAAGACTAGAACCCAGGACGAACTCATTCTTTCAAAAGTTCAGTGAAGTTTGTTCTCAAAAACATTGTGCAGACACAGAAGTGTGAATATGCTCAAGAAACGACATCTCATTTGGTTTCCTTTTTTTCCCTTAACTTGCACAGTATTTCACTACTGAGTTTATGTATTACCTGGATCCACCTTCCTTGATAGAGGATGACAAAAAAAATATTTTCAGGTAACTGTTAGACTGAAATAGAAGACCCATTCTTGCACTTTCATCTCAGAGACTGTTGACCATTAAGAGTGTTTCTAGCCTTCATTTAAGCCGAATGTTGGAGAATTATCTGATCCTGACCTGGTGTCTTGTATGGGATGAGCTAACTTCTGTTAGTTCAGTTACTGTTATAGAAACATAAATACTTACTTTAATAATTAAATTTAACTTCAAAATTCATGCAAAAAATTTCTTTCCAGATGGTATCAGAAAGTTTAAAGACTCATCAAATAAAAACTATGTTTTAAAAGTCACAGTCACTAAGAAGTTTGAGAAAAGTTTTCAACTGAAAAGTTGATGTATGGTAAGTTTTCATTTACCTGAGAGGATTTCTGGTTAAATATGTTTTTCTTGTAATTTTCCTCAAGAAATGAAAAAGATAAAAATCTATTAAGTATTTTTTTTACGAAACCAGAGTAAAAATGCATTTTTCCTCTGTTGTCTTTGGCAGTTCTCAATGTGGATATATTCCAACATAAAAAATAAAAATAAATGAAAGACAGTTTTGCACAACCTTATCTTTCCAAGGACACACACATTAGAAGAAAAGTTTCTAATATTGTGGAGCAAAAGTGCTAGAGATAGCACTGGTGGTAGATAGATGCTACAGTGTTCAAATTCCAAATATGCTTCTGGTCTGTTAGCAGTAAATAACCTCTGATTCAGTGCTTTTGTTTATGCTAAGGCTTTAACAGGTTTTCAAGATGAAAACCATCTATTTATTTTTATTTTTTTTTTAATGTTGGAATATCTCTCATTGTCAAAATCCTACTAAGAAATTTTAAAATTAATTCCTATTGGTTTGATATCTTGTGTTTTTTTGGTTTTTGGGAGGTTTTTTTGAGACTTAATTAATTTCTTAAATGTTTGGCATCAACTCACGAAGAACTGCCAAAGACAACAGAGGAAGATAATATACTTTCAAAAGGGCTACCTAAAAGTGCGTTTAGTTCTTCAACCAACAGGTGAGTATCTGGACCTTGGAAAGAAAAGGGACATACTCATAAAATAATCTAATATAGAGATTTTGTAACTAACTCAGGATTACATGATCCTGGACATAGCCTATCAATATAGCTTAACTTCCTTGGTCCTCTTTAGTGCAGGGGACTGACTTGCTGAAGCCCTTTCCAGCCTCACTTATATGACTCATTGTTTTATACTAACAAAGTAATAAAAGTGATTACTTTTTTACCTACAGATAATTTTAAATTATTTATTATCAAGTAAGCAGTGATGTTTTCATTTCCAGTGTTTATTATAAGTCTCACATTTATAGCACAATCCGTACATTAATCTTGCCCAACATTAGCACCAAAAAGCATTAATATTTAACAGCACTATGTCTCTGGTGAAACTATAAAATAAATATTACTTTAACAAACAGAATTAAATATAGTAAATGCAGTGTGCCAAAGCAATGACTGGAAAAATAGTTTCTCCTCTTTCTAAACATTCCTTTTAACTGTTAAAATAATAAATTTTTATTAGCATTTGTAAATTGTAGTAATTTGGTCCAGTAGTCTAGAATATATTTAGCATATGCAATTCTGTTTGTTGACATTGCATGTACAATTTATCCCTAGTTCTCTTGCATTTTTCCTTGTTTGTATTTAACCGGACTGAAATCTTTGACTCTAAAACCCAATAATGTTTTAGATTTTTTTAAGTAACTTTCTCAAAGGCTACTAATCAAAACTTAGATGTGTTTATGAAGAAAAAAAACCTCAAGA
This sequence comes from Pardalotus punctatus, assembly GCA_013400915.1. Taxonomy (NCBI): domain Eukaryota; kingdom Metazoa; phylum Chordata; class Aves; order Passeriformes; family Pardalotidae; genus Pardalotus; species Pardalotus punctatus. The sequence goes on along the minus strand of VZTX01004505.1, from coordinate 15,681 downwards.
AGGGAGCAGTTTACAGCTTCTGAATATGTAGCCACTGAATGTGTGATGCATGGAGATGCCCAGTAAAAAATAATTTGATTTTTAAATCATTTATTCTGAAAGAGTAGGAACACCAAAAGATTGCTCAGCAAGAGGATCTGGGAAACTAGTAATGGTGTTCTCAACTTAATCAGTTCAGATTAGCCATTAAATGCTGTATGAAATAATGTTAGACATGCAACTATAAGAGTAGTCAAAGTAAGAAAAGAAGACTAGAAAAAGAGCATAAAAAGGACTGTGTGGTTAAAAATAGTCAATGCAAACTTGGTAGCTCACGGAGAGTTCAAGGCAATGACAAAGTCCAGCAAGTATCTAACAAATAAGATCAAATTATGTTGGATATGAATGGGTTTATATTAGACAAATTATTATTAGAAAAACTTTGAGTCTTAATAAATAAGATAAAATTTATTAACATGATTGACCTGTATATGAAAGAGGGTTTAGAATACTTCAAGAAAATGAAAAAAAGAACATAATAACTGCTTACTCTGTTCAGTAACTATGTATTTTGCCAGAGGAATGAAATATTGGAATACCTAGTAATAACTTAAAAGAAAGTTTAGTAGTTATGTTCCATTAAGGTGTTGGATTATGCACCCAAATTCAGAGCTAAAACCACTGAAAATTATGTCTGTAAAACTGTTGACATTTGAAGCTCAGTGTGGCTCTATCTCGTGAAGAACAATGCCTAGTACTACATGCTTCCATTGCACTTTCTAACTGAAAAAATTAAAAAGGCAACATAGGGAAAGGGACTTGGAAGTTAAGATCTGGAATTAGGCTGTAAAAACTGTAAAATACAGGAGTTTGCTAAGGTTTGCAATGAAAAAACATGCTAAAATACATTTTAATTCTGGTTATATGCAATAAATTTTACTTTCACAATTAAAATCAAAGATGGCTTCAGTAGGTGATTACCTGTAAACTCTGGCTTTCAAAGAATCCTTTCCCAGAGGCAGATATCATGGATACAATGAACCATATTACTGACATTGGATTATTAAGTTTTACTAATGACTTTGCAGTATGTAAGGCTGTGATAACTTGAAAGCCATCTACAAGCCCTGCAAAGGTACTTTAGTTGTGCATCTAAACTATGAGACAAAAGAGATTTTGGCCACAAGTCATATGGCACAGATTGTCTCCTGTCCATTCTGCCAGGGACTAACCCCCACATTAACACAATAGTCATGGCCCTCAGCATTGTGTTTGTCTCTAGGTGTCTGGTCATGTTTTAACTCCAACTGGCAACTAAAAACCACACTGCTGCTCACTTATTTAGCCCCCGTGTGATGGTGGAGATGATCAGGAGAGTAAAAGTGAGAAAACTCATGGGCTGAGATAAAGACAGTTTAATAGGTAAAGCAAAAGCTGCATGTGCTAGCACAGCAAGGCAAAGATGTCATTTCCCCACTTCCCATGGGCAGGCAGGTGTTCAGACATCCTCAGAAATGCAGGGCTCCACCGTGTATAACAGTGACTTGGGGAGGCAAATGTCTGGACTCCACATCTGCCTCCCCTTCCTTCTTCTTTCCCATTGCTTACCATGATCCCATACAGTGTGTAATATCCCTTTGGTTGGTTGGGGTCAGCTGTCCCAGCTGTGTCCCCTTTCAAGTCCTTCTGCACCCCCAGCCATCTCACTGGCAGGGCCATACAAGAAGCAGAAAAAGCCTTGTTGATGTGTAAGCACCACTCAAGAGTAATGAAAACATCCCTGTATAATCAACAATGTTTTCAGGACAAATGCAAAACACAGCCCCAAACTAACCCTCTGGAGAAAATTAACACTATTTCATCCAAAGCCAGCACAGTGCCCTCTGCAGGGAATACCCTGTAAGCCTAGGAGATAAGTAGTATTTCCCAGGCTTAGTGCAGTTTCATCCATTTGACACGTTTCAGGAATCAATTGCCTATTCTTGGGACTTGTTTTTGAAAGAGGTGGTGAGAGTGGTCCAAAATATATCTAATGAGAGTGCTGAGCACCATAACAGTGGTGCATAACATGCAGTGGTGCATAACATGCAGGTTTTGCTGTTCAGACATGCTTGTTTACTCTCTTTTACCCAAATGCTAATTAAGAGAGTCAGTTCATCAGAAAAGTGAACATTTGAACAGAGTTTAGAAGACTAAAGAAATGTGAATACCATAGGTCAATAAATGCATATGACAGCACTCCCATTCAAGGTCTCTTGGTTTTGAACAGCTTAAGAAGTAAACATCAATCATCTGGAATAAAAACATGTCAATATCTCAACACACTGAATGGAAAGCTGGGAAATAGCAAGTAATTCTCCATGCATCTGTCACTACAGTGCACCCATTAATGGCTGTATTTTATGCATTCTGTGTTAAGGGGGAAAGAAAATAAAAATAAGATCTCTAACAGTTGCTCTAACGTATTGAAGGTGGATAGGCAACAACATTTTGTGCACATCCTTCAGTTTTTTGAGTAACATAACTGTATATTGATTTTGCAGTTGTAAAAGACTGAATGAAGTACCAGTGCATGAAACAGGATATTGTGGACCCCTTAGAGGTCAATTGGACAATTAACTGTAAAATAACTGAGTGTTAAAATAAAAGACTGTAAAACTTGCTGTTACCAGTTAGTCTGTGTCATAAAAGACAATTTATTAGGAATTAAAAAACAAAGCTTTATTATGTGGAAAAAAAACCCAAAAAATTGAACCAGATGAGGCTCACTAGGGACAAATAGAGTCTTGAGCTGACAGTGAAGTTCAGACTTTGAGAGAGTATTACAAGCAATTTAAAAGAAAGTTCTTTCATTTATCATTTGCAATTTAATGCTTGCAATGAAGAATCTAAGAGTTTTTGTCTGGCACTATGCTAATTTTTTATGTTGCTTAAAATAACAATGAAACAAAGTATATTCATGAAAATTACTTGGCAATGTCCTTCTAAAGCACATAAAAGCATTCTTCATGGAGTAGTAATGACTTGCTGTGATACCTATTTCATATGTTCCACATATATTTCCATGGGCTAGGTTGGGGTCAGCTTTTCAGAGATGCATCTTCCAAACACAAATAGAATAAAGCAGTAATGACGTTTTTTGTGAGTTCTTTGATTGGCAGAAATTAACCAGTTTTTGGCTTGGCTGTCTCAAGTCCTGGGATATGTTTCATCAGATGCTGAGGCAAGAGTGACTTTGAGAACTGATTAGCTGGAAAACAGCTCAACAGAAAAGGATGTGAAGTTTCTGGTGGACCTGCTCTTGGTTTGCTACTGAGCGTGAGTCAAAAATACATTTCTATACTGATTGTGTTAACTGTAGACTGGAGTACATTAGCAAAATCATAGCTGTCAGGTCAAGGAAAGTGATTCTTAATCTTACCTCAGTCATTGGAGGGCCACATCTGGAAAAAACCATCCAATTTTGGCCTCCAGTGCAAAAGATGTATCAATAATCAGGAGAGAATCCAGTGGGAGACTATTATGATCAACAGGGAGCTGGAACCTTGGTGCGACCAAGAGAATTAGGTTTATTTAGCCTGCAGAAATGAAAACAAAGGAGAAACCTAATTGGTCTTCTCCTAAGAGAGGGCTTGTAGACAGTGGACCCAGACATTTGTCTGAGGTACACAGCAATAGGACAAGAAGCAACAGACAAAAGCTGCAAAAAAGAAAATTCTAGTTGGCTATAAGGAAAAAGCTCTTTACATGAGGGTGATAATTACAGTAACTGTTTGCCTCAAGAGGCTTTGGAGTCTTCATTCCTGAAGATTTCCAGAAGGCATCTGAATATGACTTTGAACAGCCAGATCTGACCAATGCTATCTCTGCTTTGAGAGGGAGGTTGGACTAAATGATGTCCAGAGCTCCCTTCAACCTGAATTGTCCTGTGATTTCACTATTCTGATTCAATTTCTCTGTAATGTTTGATCTGCAAAATAAGCAAACTGCAAGGGCAAAAGGTTCCTGTGACACTTTCACTATCCCTCTTTATTCTCAGTATTAGCAGTCTGTATTTAAAATTTTATTATATTCTTAAATTTTGAGAGCTAGATTCAATTTCCATCACATTTTATATACCACAAAGACAATGGACTCAGTGCAAAAAGAGGTAATCTCAGAATTATTGGAAGTGTCATGGGGTAGTAGCCCACTAACAGGCAAACACCATACAATCTCTCTGCAGAACTTGATCTCCCTGTCCATTCAGGGAGAAACCAGGAAGTTGATGGCTTAAAACAACAAGCAAAGAGAATACTTAAGAAATGTGTTTCTCATTAGGTTAAGCTAAAAAATACTTTATTTGATACTTTACTCACTAACTCTCACTTTGCTGCTCTAATTTGCCACCAAAATAACAAATCAAGTTCCTTATTGTTTTGCAGTTTGCAGATCGTTAAGTTTATGATGATTTGTTTTTTAAAGCAGACATCTGATATACCAGGGTAATATTTTCTGTTCATGAAAAATAAAATGCCTTTAAAAGTTTTTAGATTGATTAAATTAGTTAAAAACCCATCAATACTTGCAGAGGACATTTTCTGACAAGTAGGGGAAAGAAATCATGAAGGAGGAGCTGTTCCTCATTACATCACTGACTATTGCTGTGAATCACAAAAGGGAATTACACTACACGGGATCAAGAGTTACCAATCCCAAATGCGAGCAAGTATTTTCATATTCCTGAATCTCATCCGCCAAAATTTTCTTTCAGTTTTCTTTCAGTAATTCTTTACAATTTCATTCAGAAGAAAACTGAAATACAATTGCCACAAAATAATCTACTCCCTTTTATTCTGTTTAGTCTTATATGGTTTCTACTTTCTGTGATACCAAAGTTCTTTTATTATTCTGAATGTTCTTAACATTCATGAATATTTTAATACAATGGAAATGAAGATAACCATTTGTCCTAGGTTACAATAGAGATGTATTTAAGTATTCTATGACCACCAGCCGTGGGGCATTAGCTGTTATCTGCTGCTGTGACTCACCCCTGATAACAGACAACGGGCCAGCAAGAACCCACCACGTGGCTCATGGACTTACCTCATCCTATTGTGAGATGCTCCACCCAGGAGGGAGGAGCCAAGCATTCCCATCTGGATATAACCTGGCCTCGAACTGCCCAAGGGAGCCTGGTCTACTGTGTTCCCAGAGGACAAGAGCTACCACTGGACCTGCAGGAAGAGACCAGACCTTCCACAGGATCACTGCTTCAACTGAACTACTTCATTTGGACTGCTACTACCACCCTCACAGGGTGTCAGGTTGTATCTGACTGTGTCAGTGCTGTATTTTTAATTTTCCTATTAGATTTTAACCATGACTTGCTATCTCCCACTGATTTATTTTCAAACTAATACACTGTTTTATTATCTAAATACTATATAATATGCAGCCTTGTGCCTTGGAAACATCAGAGTAATTTTCACTTGTTTTATGCTGAAATTCTTATATTTAAGATATATGCACAGAAGGGAAAGCAAATAATGACATTAATTTTTGATTCATGATAATTGCCTGTAATATGTCTGTAATACTGTCTGTAATATGGGTGAATCCACCTTGGAAGTGCTAAAAACAATTTGGATGTAAAGAATAGTATCCATGTGAATATGATAAGAAATCAGAATTTATCTTGTTATCTATGTGGAAGTGTTGCATGATAGTGATTTTTAAACCTTCTTTCAGAGATAAAACTAGAGAATGTGGATCTTCACACTATAGTGATCTCTGAACCTTTTTTCAGAGAAAAAATAATAAAACCCAAACTGAAAAATGCAAGAAAAAGTTGATCTTTCTTCTTATAAGCTTTAGACAGTTTTTTGCTACTTTTTTAAAAAAATCAGACTGTATTCCACTCTTAAAATCATATGAGTATGACTGTACTGGCAATTTGGAATGGAATGAGTGTCAAGTTTTTATATCATTAACATATTTACCATCCCAGCACTCCAAACGTCATAAAAGAGACAGCAAGACCTCAGCAGCTATTTCTTTGGCCATGATTCTGCCTTAATTATGATTGAAGATTGCTGGTATAAAAACAATAAAATGAGGCTGTATAAGAATAATATTTTGACTAGTTTTTGGAATTGAACTGAGGTCAAAGTTCATCCTTGGTTCTAGTACTAGATCTATGACATGTCAGATACCTACCCTGTTTCTAAGTTTTTCTTTATCAAAAACAGATTATAATATTGATTTCTTTCCAAATGCAAAGGAGTCAGGTCAGATCCATTATAAAGATTTTGGTTTTATTTTCTTTAACATAATTTATTTTACAAGTGTGAAACCTGTACCCAATCTCACTACCCACCTGGGAGGTATTTTTTATTATGTTGATCTTCCAAATGGACAGACTCTGATGTATACAGATGTTAATGCTGGCATTTTCACAAACTCATGCCGACAGAACAACCTGCTCTGAAAGGGCACAGCATATTCATGGCTCCTATGGGTGTTTTCAAAACAACATTTTCCAAAATACCTAGTTTCTGGAGACCTGGAACACCTAAGAAAAGCATTGTATATTTGTGGTTTTCACAAAGAATAATTACAGGGAAATATTTTGTCAGTGAAGAATTAATACAATTAATCCTTCTGATGTTGATTTTTTTTTTTTTTGGGGGGGGGGGTTTTATTTTTTTTTCCCCCTGGTGAAATAAAGTTAGTATGCAAGATAGCTTAATACTGAGGGCCAAATTTGCTGCTAGTGAAAATGCTCAGAGAAAGACAAAGGCTTCTCCAACTCTCCACCAGATGAATGATGTTAATGCTACTTCCCTCCCCTGTCCCTGGATCTTTGCATCCAGGTTCTCTGGTGACCAGCTCCTGCACAGTGGAAATGAGAGTGAGACTCCTGGGTCCTGTGCAGTGCATGAAGCCTAATGGAAGATAGGCAGGCAACCTTGGAGGCTGAAGAAAGACTGAAGTTTCTGAGAGGGAGCTGGGACTCACAGGAGAGGGGAAAAAATGAGAAAAAGAGCAGGAGCCATGGTGTATTGAAAATGGTCACAGAAACAACACAGATTTGGGTGAAGAAGCATCATTTCCAAGAATACAGGTGGGACATGAAAGGCCAGAGATGGGAAAAAAAAGACCTATTAGGTGAGCATTGACCAAATGTCCCAGACTTGACAGAACGAGTTGATGGGGATTAAAGGAAAAATGTGTGTGCTAGGCAAGGGGAAAAAGACTGGATTTGTTTAATGTGTTCTGGAGACATGTAAGATTCTCCTTCACAAGCTTGAGTTTGATTTTTACTTGCCTTTATTTCTAACCAGCTCTTTCTCTGGCAAACATAAACAGCAAAGTTAATATGACTGATGTGAGCAATTAATTCTTTAAGGTGCATCTGTTACTACTTAATGTCTTAAATATTAAAACTTTAGATGGTGAGCTCAATGTATTGATTTCTTCTCTGAGGGTCTTTTGCTAACAAAAATAACTTATCTCCTCAAACACTGGAGATTTTTTCAATATGGAAAAAATATGTTGCTACAAAATATCAAGGGGAAAAAATTCAGTTGTGGATTTCTTTCCTAGAAAATAATATAGAGATCATAGTACACAGTTGTTGTGCAAAAATATTTGTTTACATTAATACACCAAGTTTGTTTTTTTTTTTATCGTACAGATAGCAGGAATGCATTTTGGTTAATGGTTGGCTAAATACGGTGAGGTTTTCCTTTCCTCATAAGACTTAACATTTCTATACCCTGCTTCTAACTCTTGATGGAGTAACTAGAGTTCTGGGTACTAATTTGCTCAGATTTCCCGGGAAAGCCCACCATACCCTAACAGGTGTGCATTAGGAAAAGGGTGACCATGACTGCATGATAGTAAATTTTTGGAAGCTTTGAGATGTATTGCTTCTTAATGGTAGACAAATACTCTATAACTGTTTTAGTTAGCCTCAGATTGGTAAAGCCATTTGATTCTGTAAGAGCTTAAAGGGAGTATACCCCAAGCAGCATTGTGGAGTGCTCTTAAAAATTATGAAGGCCTGAGGAGTAGGCATCATAGAAAAAACAAAGAATGGGAGGTCCCTCAACACCAGGTTAAAGGATAATCGAAACAATGCATACTCTGGGAGCCATGTCTCACAAAAAGAGAATAGATTTGTTTTTCAGAGCCCCCATGGATTTTGAAAATTAGGGTTTTCAAGCCAAGTAAATAGTTTTAAACAACTAATTTATTCAGTATATAATAACTCAATTAAATAATCACTGTTTCTGCTTTCAGTACAGTCACTTGCAGTGAAAGTACTCATAATTTTAATTGATTCAATGATTTCCTTTCCATTCTGTTTTTTTGTTTTTTTTTTTCTCTGGGGTTGAACACAGAATTCTCCTGCAAATATGCAAGGTTTTGGGTTTTTCACAAATGCTGTTCAGACACATGTATGTACAGATATTTGTCAGTTTGCAATTCTCTCTTTTCTAGATGATGGTCAAGCTTTTGCTTTTTCAACAGCTTTTGGGGTTTTTTTGGGTTTTTTTTTTTTTTTTGGATGCTTCTTAGAACTTTGTCACCTAGTGGAGAATAAGGGAACAGTGTCACAAGTACTGCAAGCTGTAAGATGTATTGATTTGATACAGAGGCTCTGTTTAATTTCTCGACCTCAAATTCACACAAATCCAATGTAGCTACATAATTCCACAATGTAGTATATCCTAAGATCCATCTTGGGCCCCAGAGACGTCATTTAATCAAAGCTCTATGAGGATGTAAGAAAACTTGCACAGACAAAGGAAATATTGATCAGGGATATATCATTAGAGGAACTAAACAGCAGACCAAAGGATGTGATTATTTCAATTTAATTTACAAATATTAGGCTTCAGTGGAAAGCTGTGTCCAGTTTAGATTATATAGTTGGAGAGAAAAACTGATAAGTAAGATAGAGTCCAGCAGAGGGTCACCAGGATGATGAGGGAGTAGGAGAGCCTGACATATGGAGAATGGTGGAAGAAATTTGGTTTGTTCAGCATAAAGAAGAGATGTCTCAACAGGAATCTAATGATAGCCTTTCAGTACTTTACAGTTAGTTATAGAGAAGCAGACATATTCCCTTCACAAGGATACACACTGGAAGAGTAGATAAGAGGCAGAAGTTGTTTGGGGAAAATTCTGTCTTGATATTTTAATAGATCTCTTTACCTTGAGAACAGATAAATTTTGAAACAGGTTTTCCAAAGAAGAAATAAAATCTCCCCCATTGGATATTTTCAAGACCTCATTTGAAACCAGGCCTTCAACAGAAGGTTCAACCATATGATCTCCAGGGATTTCTTCCAAATTAGGCTTTTCCATTATTCCATTATAACATTATGACTTAAATATGTAATATCCTGTCCAAATAAAATCCTGGATCTAATTGTGTATTAAAGGTTAATGAAGGTGCACAGAAGTCTCAAGACATAGATTTAAAAATCCATGCTATTCTCCCATATGCATTAAATATGGAGAAAAACTGAAGCAAAAAAGTGATATGTTCATGAATATAAGCCATAGGTTTTAGACAATTCAGCTGTTCTTCTCTCTGCACTCCTCACCTGGCAGAGGAGTAGATCTGACCTGGAGTAAAATCCCTGATGAATTTTCTTGACTTTTAATCATTGGACAGTACATTTATACAAGCTCTGTAACATTACCTTACCATTTCAATTTATCACATTACCATGAAACCAGTGCCATTTTTGGGACAAAGGGTATTTTTCTTCTTTTCAGCATTGGAAATTATATTAATGAAGAAAATGTGTTCACAGCAGCATAAACCAATTTTATATTACTATATTTTAATGCCTGCCATACTTGAATTTCATGCTTCTAAATGCTGCATGCCCAGCACCATCAAACAAAGATGGAGAGAGTTTATTGCTGACGCTTCTAAATAATTTTTCCCAAGTTAACACAAAAACTGCAAAGGGTTTAAAATGTGGTTACAAAACAGTATAAAACTGCTTTAACAGATAGTTGGTTGCTGTAATATCTAATGTTGTGTTGTGAACATTAAGAAGGTCTCTGAACAGTCTGTGACCATCCAGTCGTAGATTCATAAACTTTAAGGACAGGTGGCATCAAAGGAGTCTGTTAATCTGATCTCTTTTGCAAGTAACTTGGCCCCCCTGAACACAGCTCTCCAGCAATATAACTCTTCTGAACTGTTACTTGCATGAACATAACATGATATGCCTTTACAAGTAATCCTGTTTCACATTTGGTTTTTACCAATGCATATCTGAAGGAAATTTGTTTCATTCAGGAGGGGTAGTGCTATAAAATTACACAGGTGAAATCCATATATGGCCCTTGAGCAGCTAAGCACTAATTTCCAAATCAAATAACTGCTATAATTCACGGTGAAATGTCAATTTTCTCCCTAAATTTGGACCATTAGTTTAGGAAAATATTGAAGCCTGAAACTTGTGACATAGGCAGAGTGTAATGTTCTTCCACACAACTGGAAACAGGGATAGGAGAGAGGACTTGCCTCTCCTGGAAGTGTTGCAATTCATTGAAAGATATTTGCTTTATGATAAAATGACATTTTTGAAATCCTAGCTGTAGCAGCAATATCACCCTAATTCCCTACATACTGTCAGAGCATAAAGTAAATCCTGTCATCCTATGCAGGATTCACCTGCATGTGATTTCAGTAGATTTGCTTCTTGCAAACTATATTCTGGGAAAAGCTTCTCCAGATTGTGTGAAAAGGAATAAGAATCCTGACAGAAATTTGTCACTAAACGTGTTCCATCTAGTTCAGCACTGTCTGATCATAACAGAAATACTAGGAAACTTAAATGAACTCTGGTACTTTCTTTGGAAATACACAAATATTACATAAATATTCCTTTTCCTCCCTAACACACACAGCTTATTTTTCTAACATTTTTCAAAACAGACATGGGACTCTAAAAGGTAGTTTGCCAATTATGGAGAGAAAATTCACTGTGCAAGTAGAAGGTACTGGAGAAAATCTGCTCAAGATATCATAAGAACTCTTGGTTTTTCTCACAATCACAAAGGTCTGCTGGAAAATGGGTATCTGGACTCTGACCAAAATCCCACAGTGCAAAAATTCAATTGCTTTATTACAGGCGGGTTACAAGTCCAACTCTCAAATCCAAGCCTTTGGAGGTCTGCCTGACAATATAGTCATGCTTTGGACACGCTTGCCTGCTGTGATTTGGTGACTGAAATGATGTGCTTCAAGAAACAGAATCCTTCAGACAAACCAACTTCAGAAAAAACTTCGGACAAAGCTGCAGAATTTCTGCTTTTCAGGATCACAGAACATGCTGAGTTGGAAGGGACCCACAACAATCATCTAATCCAACTCCTATCCCTGAACCAGGACCATCCCCAAGTGTCACACCATGTGCGTGAGAGCACTGTCCAAATGCTTCTTGAACTCTGCCAGGCTTGGTGCTGTGACCATTTCCCTGGAGAGCTGTCCAGTGCCCAACCACCCTCTGGGTGAAGAACCTTTTTCTAATACCCAACCAAAATCTCCCTTGACACAGCTTCATTCCATTTCCTCAGGACCTGTCCCTGGTCACCAGAGAGAAGAGACCAAGTAAGCTCAGCTGCTCATTTGCTTTCCCCTCAAGGCCCTTCATCATCCTCATGGTCCTCTAAAAGCTTAGTATCTTTGTTATACTGCAGTGACCAAACCTGCACACAATATTCAAGGGAAAAGACCAAAGTTCAGATATTGCATTTCACTCAGGAATTATCATATAAAGGGTTTCCCATTTTCCACTTAGACCATTCTTTCAAGTTTCTGCAAGTACTTCTGTAAGAGAAACGAAACAGGGGAAAAAAGCTAAATGTTGGTCATTTCAGAGGAGATAATTCTAATTTAAAAGTCTTTAGTTAGCCGCCAATTTACGAAGGGGTTGCAGTGGTACTGCACAAGGAATCTGAATTAGGAGCTGCCCTCTGGTTCTCCTTCAAGTTCTTCATTCCTGACAACATGTACACCCTCCCTCCAATTTCTCCACTGCTTACTTAAAAGACCTGTAGTTATTGGGGTGCTATCAGGTATTTATCAGTTTTATATCAATTCTCATCGACCTCCAAATCCCATTTTGCTAGCCATGGTGTTGCCAGGAGTGCACATTAGAGTTGCAGACAGGTGCCAATGGCAGCATCTGTCTATACCCACATCAGACACAGGTTGGTATGGCCACAAATGTCAAGGTCCTATTTAACTGTTGCAAAAAATCAGGTGGCACGCTTAGGAAAGAAAAGATGCAGATGGTTAAAAAATCCAAGTTAAAAGTATACAGCCAGACATTCATCTTAACAGATAATTTTTTTATTTTTTTTTCCCAAAGCATGCAGGCCAGGAGCTTTCTTTTTTAGTTGAAGATTGTTAGACAATCAAAACCAGAAACTTTTGTGACTTTAGAAAAGCACCAGATACAGAGACCTGGGACAGGGGAACAAAGATTGACAGTGCAGTTAGAGTAGTTACTGTGTCCAAGTGCTTAAAACGGCCATATCTAAGTAGCTGCTTGAATTTGAGCTTACAGGTGTAAAAGTCAGCTATTCTCTGCTCTGATCTAGTATAACTGCTCACATTTCATAAGACAGCATAAAATTTAAAGTCCATTATCCCAGTTCTCATCTCCATATCTTGGAGAACTAAATGTATTTTTATTTAAAATAAAGTCTCTTTTATTATATTGTGACTATATGGTTTCTAGAGATATTTATAATCTAATTACAAATCATCTGATTTTATATGCTTAGCTTTTCTTTTCTCTCATTTACCTGTCAGCTGTAATGTTCATGAGACATCTTATACTTCTATATTTTGCATTTCATAGACATATAAAGTTATTATTTAAGGAAAGCCTAAATAGCACAATAAAGAGTAATACATCTGAAAAATATTTTATTAGCAATGTTAGCTATGCAGTATCATAAGGTATGGTATGGGAATGTTCATTAAAAGTTTCCTTTTACATTTTATCATAGAATTATAAAATATCTCTTAAAAAAAAGCCTCTTATTCATGTTTTGATTACGTGCATAGCATATATCTCCTAAATGTATCAGTTAAAATTTATCCTGACTGTAAAGCTATTGAGGTCAGTGGAGTTTTACCCAGGATTCATTTGTTCCATTCAAACTTGCTATTCAAAGTGTAATTCAAAGTTGCTATGGTTCTATGAGACAGTAGTGTTTTGAATAGAATTACTTATTTTATATGAAAGGTTTTTCTACGTGCTCAAACTAAATAAAAATTCTCGGTCTGTTCTCTTTATTAATAGATGATGTTACAGGACCTCTTCTAATTTAAGAAGACATTTTAGTATAATATATACTTCTTATATTTAGTATATTTTTGCATGCAAATAAACTTTGAGGTAGATTGTTTAAACAGGTTTCCATGATACTGCCTTAGATAAAATTCTTCTCAACTTTTATGGCTAAGAATTCAGAATTGACTGCCTATATCTTTCTGTTTCTTTTGAACAGTTATCATACTTTAATTTTGCTGGCTCCTGCAGAGCTGAACTCTCTTTTATTGTTTCTCACATAGATAAATGAAACAATAATGAATAGTAAATGGTAACACATTTGCTGCCTGATTTAGTAAAGTCTCATTTTGTTGTCCCCAATGACATAAGGCGCTTTTGCACAAGAATGACATGTAACTTGGCCTGGTCAGTTATGGGATAGGACATGAACTCATTTGTTACTACATTAAATCTCAGGAGCCAGTTCAGAGAGCTATGGTAACACAATTATTACATCACTAATAACATAAAATTCCTTCATAATACATTAAAACCAGTATCTATTTGTGTTTTCTCAGAGCAGGCACTGTTCTGTGTAGATAGATTTCAGACACTTAAGAAGGGATCAAGGAGCCAAATTCTACAGGAGGCTAAATAAGCAGAATGTGTCTTGACTACCTTCATTTGAGGAATCATAGAGACAGAGAATGTCTTGGTTTGAAAGGGACCTTAAGACCATCCAGTTCCAACCCGCTTGCCATGGGCAGGGACACCTTCCACTAGACCAGGGTACTGAGAACCCCATCCAGCCTGGCCATAATCACTTCCAGGAACGGGGCATCCACAACTTCTTTGGGCAACCTATTCCAATGCTTCACCATCTTCACAGTAAAGAATTTCTTCCTAATATCTAATCTAAAGCTACTCTCTTTCAGTTTGAAGTCATTAGTCCTTGTCCTCTCACTGCATGTCTTTGTCAAGTGTCTTCTTTCTTAGAAGCCTCCTTTAGGTACTGGAAGGTTCTATAAGGTTACCTCAAAGCCTTCTGTTCTCCAGGCTGAACAACCCTAGCTCTATCAGCCTTTCCTCATAGAAGAGGTGCTCCAGCCCTCTGATCATGTTCATAGCCTTCCTTTGGATTCACTTCAGCAGGCCCACCTCCTTCTTGTGCTGAAGAATCCTGTCGCGTAAGGTGGGAAATGGTGGGGTGGAATAGGTCCCTGCCTATTCCGATCAGGTCTCTGATATCAAACCACTTCGGCCAGTGCAGTCTGGTACTGTGCAAAGAGACCTTTTTTCTCACCTGTGCTGTTAGAAAGCACAAACACACAGCCCCGAGAGCCGGATAGCTCACGCGACCTCAGGATAACAAATGTCAGAGGGCTCAATGACATAGAATTCCGAGGTTTTATTGTCAAAAACATCCAGAGGCGAAAGAGGAAGTGGGGAGCTCGGGGGTGCATGGATATAGCCTTTTGGGCCAACAGGGTTGGAGAGAGGGTAGGGAAATACAACAATCCAATGGGGAGAAGGGAGGGAAGGAGTGAGGGATCATGTTGAAACCAACCAACACAGAAGGATTAAGATAGAAAGGTTACCATGGTTTTGGGACAAACCATACAAGAAGCATCCAGGAGGTTTTAACTGTCCCACCGGTGTGCTTCTGCTGGCTTGGGACTTCTCAGATTCTCTGAGATGGTAGAAACCACTCCAACATCTCCCCCTTTTCTATTTAAAGGAAAAGCCTCCCCCATTTGCATAGCTAGGCACTTATTAAGGCAACCAAACAAGCTTAAGACAATAAAAACTTTTAAAATCACCCACAGTACAGTTTTAACCAATGGTGTTAGCAATCCCCCAAGTCCCCATCGTCCAAAAAGATCTTTGAGCCAGTCTGCTTTTCCTTCTGTCTTGAGTTCCTTGATTTGATCCTTCATTTTCTGTATCATCGTGTGGCTACTTTGGCTATGAGACAGATTAAAACAACACAGTCCCTCAAATTCCTCACAGCCATGTCCATGGGCCAATAAAAGAAAGTCAATGGCTGCCCTATTTTTCAGCGTTGCATGCCTGGTTCCCTCATGCTCAAGTAATTGAGACAGGATACACGAGGTTAGGTTAGCTTGCTTTCTGAGCCAGCACTCAAGGTGGGTAAGTTCACCCAAGGCTTTTGCTGCTGCTACTCCGGGGAGGAAAAACAATGCAGCAATTCTTTTAGACAATGACCAATGTATAATTTCACTATCACAATTTGGGTCTAATTGCTGTATTCCTCTCTTTTGGTGGGCCAAATGAGTGAGGTTTCTCCAATAAAGAATTTGGGTTTTGTTAGGTGCTAGTACAGAAAGCCTGCCTAGAGTGCACAGTCCTCTGCAGAACTGGGATGGGATTTCCGACC